>MU839854.1:1669-227301 GCA_030411725.1 Echria macrotheca | reverse complement strand
AACCCTAACCCTAACCCTAACCCTAACCCTAACCCTAACCCTAACCCTAACCCTAACCCTAACCCTAACCCTAACCCTAACCCTAACCCTAAGAGTAGTGGTCGTTTCCGATCTGCTGTCAGCACCCCACGTTCGAGACCGTAAACATGGACTTGCGTGTTTCGACGTATTACGACACGCAAATGTTGTCTGCGGGCGGGTTCCTTACATGGATCCTGTACCACCAAGAGCTCCTGTCGGTGGTCTTGCTGGCGAGAACGTGGCTTGGGAGACCAGGAACCATATCCGCTTTCCCCTCCCACGGACGATCTCGGCCGCTTGCCAGTCTTCCACCTAACATTCACTTTGATGGCCCACTTCTGTATTCGCAGGTCACTTTGCCCTGATGGTGTGGAGCGGTGTCTACTCTCCAATGGTGTTTTCGGCCCGACTAGAGAGGTGGCTTCCCAGGTCTTGGAGACCACTTTTCCCAAGCCCCAGAGAGAGCTACCAGGGTACGAAATGGGCCGAAGCTAGGCGCAATTCGATTGCTCGTAGAGCATGTCTTGACCCTGACCGGGGCGCAAGCAGCACCGGGATATCGGCTCAAGATCGGATTGCCGGGGATATGGAATTGGGGAAATCCTCGGCTAGTATTGGAAGGGGCAGCCTTCATTGCCCAAGAATATGAGATTCCAAACGTTATCTCGGAGTTTACCGTCATTGTGCTGTGTTATGATGTTATGGTCTGTTTGAAACCGAGCCTGGGAAAGTGCGCGAAACAAACTTCACTATATCCAAACTCGGGGAGGGGTCACCTGCGCGGAGCTATTCCTGACGGCTTCTTAACCTTTGCAACGTAGCAAAGCTTCTTCCGCAGGCGCGTGGAGGCATATCCGCAAGCTACGAAGGACGCCGTAAACCGGGGCGTACCCCAACTTCCTTCGAACACGGTCTCACATTTGCTCTCGTCTTCGTCATGAATCCAAGCTCAACCCGTAAAGCGATTTCCTTTTGTCGATGGATGTTGGGTTACCGGCTGTTGATTAGGGAGGCATTTAACCCCTTTTCCATTCCGTATTAACGTGTGTCTCGGGGACTCACATCCATCAGCGATTCAGAGTCTTGTTCGACTCCCCGTGTTTTCGAAGATCGCCAGGGACTGCTTTGAGAGCTTACGCTCAAACTGATCCTACTTTGCATGTTTGATGGTCTTTGGATGACCCCTAAAGGAAATCCTGGACTCTGCTAGCCAGCAGGGTGCTGCAGTGTGGATGAGGGGGCGGCGCAAGCAATTTAGGTGTCATCTCTATCGTCATCTCATCCACACTCAGCCAATCGAGACAAAGGATTACCAGGCGTTCGAAACACGCCGATGGTATTCGAGAGATTTCAGTGAGATTAGTTGCCTGAGAAAGCCTTGGCGAAAACCGAACGAGTCTGCGAGGCTAATTTTGAGTGAGACGGTGGTAGCACTGGTCAGGATGACAACGTCATCTCAACACTCTGACAAAAGTACCGTGGATCTGAAGCCCAGAAGGATTGTACCGAACTTCCTGGAAATTGGTTTACATCATGCACGAGGATTGATTTTCAACACATCACTACGGAGAATATCATGCAACTCGACGTTTGGACGATAGCCCGACATACCAATCATATTGGAGCGGAAACGGTTATACCTATCAGCTGGAAACGACGAATTCTATTCAAATTTCTATTCAAGGAGAAGAATGGGCGCTGTTCCCCACGGCTACGGCATGCAATCCCCAGTAACAAGACTCACGAATGTTAGACTCTGATACCAAGCCTGCGAAACGCCGCTTGAAGGATCCACGAGTTTCTTAAGCCGAGCGGCGTGTTTACTCTAAGGCGACCTGTAAGACTCTGATGTCAGCTACCCATATGGCCTGTGTGCAATGGCTATTGATGCAAGGCGAGGCGGCGCCCATCTTGTCACAGGGGCTACAAACCTGACCGCAGCATCGGATTGTCCATAGGGTGGGGAAGCAAGTCCTCCATACAATCATTACAAGCAAAACCTCCGAAATATCCCTATAAAAGGAGGTGTTGGTCTTGATATCTCTTGTCCCAAGTCCACCATCACTCCAACTTCCGGCTAGATCACAGACCTGAATCGTTCACTCATTTCAAGTACACTTTTAAGCTTGACCATCTTTCAAAATGAAGTTCCCCATCCTCACCCTTCTCACGGTCATCCTCACCACCGCCACCGCCTCACCGGTCACCAGTCTCTCGCCCCGCGCAATCACCTTCGCCGATTTCACCGGTTTCTCTGTCTCATGCACCACCACCACCTGCAGGTGCGTCTCCTTTCCGCCTCCCCATTTTCTCACCAACCCCGTTTACTACCCCCTCACCTCTACCACGAACCCGTTCCTAACCCCTATACTGACTTAACACCCAATCAGCTACAACACCGCCATCCTCCTCTCCGACGCCACCTCCCTAACCTGTACACACACCACCACGGGCGCCACCATCCCAGTCAACAGCGGTTTCTGGTCTTGCTCTGCTGAGAACATCTGGCTGCGCTTCAACAAGCTGCCGGTGCCTCCGGCGGCGTATCGTATCGTCCTTACTGATGCGAGGGTAGCGGGGTCGCCCGTGACGGTGGACTATTTTTCTCCCGTTGCGGACTGGCCTGGCGATGCGGGGTACTCTGGGCCGAGTAGTTTCAGGGCCGATTAGGAGGTAAAAGAGTTGAGAGTGAAACTTGAAGGGTGAAAGGGCAGAGAAGATAGTAGCTTGGCTGCTTGGGGAGAGATTAGGGAAAGGACCGGGATAAATACGGGTTCACTTCTTCACGTTCGTTTAGATCCGATTTTACAACAAAATAGATTGCACTTGATGCAATGCGAGCTATACTGTTCCATCGTATATTTTGACCTCGATCGCCGGCTCACTCCCTTCCGACAGGAAACGAGCATCTAGGCACCCGTGATCCGGGTTTAGTAGCCCCTATTCTTAACACGGAGGTCTGCTGAGACGCGGAATTATCAATGTCAGCGACGAAGCACCGACCACAGGGAATATAATCATATCAGAACATACACTTCGAGCTCCGGAGAATTAAGGGCGGTTCGTGCAATGCGGGCAAGGTCCCCAGCCCATCTCAGCACCGCACCGGCCGCAGTTCAGCTGGGGGACTGGCTCTGGCTTCGAAATCACGGCCATGTTGAGTTTTAAATCGGAGTGAGGGGATATTGTATGGTAGGTTTTTGTAAGCAAAATCTCTTTTTGATGAAGGCCCAGGGTCTGAAGATACCTGAACCCCGGTCTTGATGCCTCTATATATGCCCGATTTCTTCATCCGCCTTTGGTAACGAGCAGATAAGGCCTCTCTCTATTCGGGCACGCCAAGACCTGTCTGTGTTGCTCTCATGTCGGGCACGCCAAGAATCTGCGTTGAAGCTCGACTTGGGCGAATCATTCCAGAGATGGGCAGTAACCCGCTTATTCATTAACATTCGGCTACCAATAGCAAACCGGCTGCTCATGCAGACTCCCCGCGATTTGGGCTAAGTGCACGCCGCAGTTCGGCTCAATTGCCTGACCCATCGAAGAAACCCTGCTTGTTGTGATAAACCATAGACGTTATTGGATACTCCGCTTGCTTTCGTTCGCCTCATTTCTGTGATGTCTCGCTTGCAGATTAGGGGTTCGAGTACCCTGCATGCTGATATATTCTCGACGTTTCTTGGCATGCGTCCTTGGAGTCCAAGATAGATACCCTTCAAGCTTTCCCTGTTTCATCCCCACTCACCCACATTCAGATTAAGGGCGGCCATGCTCACCGTCGGTGCTCACAAGTAACCCCAACATGTGATCCTTTGAAGTGCTAGCTGCATTGCAAAGACCTAGCGGATACTCGCTATGGCCGAGCTTGACAACTGGAGAAAATACGTCTTTCGGTCTAAGTTAGAAAGGCATTAGAAATAGCAAACACGGCTCACCTTCAAACCCGGATCAATAACATCACTATCCCTCCCATATGCCCCTTCAGCAGGCATTATACCACCCACAGCCAAACATCGCGGCATCCAGGGCATTCAAGTCCATCATATGCAGTAATCTCTGCCTTGGGTATTTATACCAACACATACTGGGATCCTCGCCATCGTCTGTCTCGTAGCCCGTCCTCGCGATTAATGTGCGACTGATAACTTATCATTTAGCGCCGAACATGCTCCTCTGAGACGCCGTCGTTATTAGTGTAGCACATATGACTGCCGCAGATTAGGACCGCTGTTGTGTTTGGGTCGCCTGTGGAAGGTGGGACAAGCCGTCTATACTATACAGCTCCGGCAGGAGTAGCTACCTATGGATCGGCGACCCAAGAGGCTGTCTGACACTAGGCAAAGTGCCTGCCTCACCTCAAGTAGGCGGGCATGTATTTGTACCACCAACGCCACAGGCCACTGCTATCTCTCCAGCGAAAGGAAGGAGTACATGCTTCGAGCCACTGCCTAGGTGGGTGAAAAGCACGACTCCGAGTCGGAGACCAACTGAGTCCACGAGCCTTGTTATTGTGTCCGGGGTTATGGTGTACTCCAGCCCCAGGCAGGCGCGGCTTTAACTATTGCATTGCGAGAACCGTCCATGTCATTGGTCCGCGATTCTGTTGCCCCTGAGTAGGGGTCGGCAATGCCGTGTCGATTTGTCTCGGATGAGTTGACTCAAGAGGTCGGCGACGTGAAGGCAGAAAATCGGCTATCACTAAGAGCTTCGATAAACCCAATCCAAAAAAAAAAAAAAAAAAAAAAGAAACTCCGATGAGTCCCGAGGGTCCTTCGGATTGACATGTTGGGAGATATTGGGGACTCCGCGATGGAACCGGATGGCAAAGGTGAAACCGAAGTTGGAGGTACAACACTGGCAGACAGAGCTGGTATGAAGGCACATGTCGAACCTCGAAACGGAAAGTGAAAACGTTAGCCACCGAGATTAATTCTCAACCTCTATGTTGAGGGCAGGTTTGTTCTGTTGGGGTAGGGAGATAGTGGTCTGATCTCTGGGTCCCTCATATCCGAGATAGAGATCTGGTTACGTATCGGTCTTCTATTTGGATACTCCCGTTCCATTCAGTTGGAATGACGCTCTGCAATCCCTGGGCTGCTCCGCTTCGCTCTCATGTCGTCCTCGCTTGGATCTGGAACTATCTCTTCTTCGGCTATTGCCTGCCTTGTCGTGGCCGCTATCGTCTAGCTTGTTCTATTAACTTTAATGCGGTGGGGGAAGGGGGCTATCTAGGTATACTCTTTTATTGAAATACATGTCAGGCCTGCCCCCGACGCACGTGACAGATGAGGGCTTGGGGGGGCACCTTCATGTATTTAACCACACTCGGGGCGTCGCCCCAGAAGAAATAAGATAGACGACTTTTTCCTGTCGTCAGACAGCTATTACGTTACCACTTGGCTGTTGGATCTGAAAAAAAAACTGATAAGATAAGTTTTCACACCACGTGATCTGCGGCGGCTGTATAGGCGCGAATGGCCGTCTTTTGCAGCGAAATAGCTATTTAGCTATTACATCAATTCCGTAGCGTCTGACGACAGGAACTTATCGCTTCGTTCAACCCACGTCAAAAAAAATTCGCCAGGAGCGGGAGAGAGGCGAAAGCGCCCCGGAGCTTGCGGAGGGCCGTCGCTGTAGCCGAACGAAGCGACGCTAGCGAATTTTACCACTTATTTTGGTGTGCTTCTCATACCCCAGGCCCATTCCATGTTACAAATCTTGTCCTAGAACATACGAATCGTTGCAAGCTTGGTGGGTAATATTTGCCGTCTCCGCGAACCAATCGGACGCCCGATGAACGGATTCGCTGCTCGATTCGCCAAACACGCTGAATTGCAGTGTTCATATGTATCTAAAACCGAATTCGATTTCGTTCAGCGTCTTCTCTGCAGCGTAGGACCCCAAGAACTGCCTCGCGCTGGCTTTCATAGCCCGGTGCAGAACGTCAAAGAAGACATTTTGGGGGTCGCTTAGGTTCGGTATGGCTTGTATATACTCTCCCAGCTTTTGGGTAAGCTCTGTTGCTGTATCACTTGGTGAGGGTTACCGTCCAGTGACAAAGTTCTCAGTGTCTGCAGCTGATCCGGGTTGTAGACCCGTGAAGACGTCCGCTGCTGGGCTCCGGATGATCTAGACAACGCCATTCCCCCAAATGCCTGGCCTAATCTCTAAGCGACGTACCCCAGCCAAGATTCTGAGGTTCTCCTCGTCTGAGTCTTGGATCTCAGATTGTCCTGCGAGCCGGCTACCTATAGCGGCTACCTATAGAGACGGCGGTGCGCCGATAGACTCGGATAGAGCCAAACTTAGGGCCGGTGGACAACCAAGTCAACCGTAAGGTGACCATTGAGGTCTCGTACTTCGAGTTCACGTATCCAGTCACGTGTTCTGCAGCGATGGTAGATTCCAATCTTGCTGCGGTCCTAATCTTTGGACTTACACAGTACAATTCCGTCGTAACCCCGCTTGATAAGGTGCTCCGGTGTTCCACGGCTCAACGTTCAGAAGTTATGGTGTGTTACATCCCGTTGCTGGAGCTGAAATTATTGGCGTTGTCATCCAATGGAGAGCAGTGAAATCCAATACACAAGGGGGGCGATGACGACGCCCGAGCCAATCACTGCAGCCGACCGGGGGGATGTGCAACGGTGGCTCGCCGCGTTGGGTCAGGGCGCGACTGCCCCCCGTCCTCTCCGAGACTCCTCTGAGCCCTCAGCCTCAATCTCAACGAAGTTCGAGTCGAGTACTTCCATCTGCGGGGACCACCGGCCATCTTTCATCCTTCCCAACCCGGCTTTGAGCGACTTGACTGTCTGACCAGTCCAACGCCCTCGACCTCCCGCGCCAAGACACGCCAAGCCCGACCTGACGGGGCTCCAAATGCCCCATCACAGAGAGGCCGGTTAGGACCCACCATCGGCCGTCCGTTCCGGAAGTCTCGGGTCCGGCGATTGCAGCGATGTCCTTCAACTTGCGGGTCAACAAAACGCTCTTCGTCCGGCCAAAATGGACGTCCTCCTCCTCCGACCCAACGCCCACATCAGACCCTGCCGCAGCACAAGCGCCATCAAGCCCAGGCAGCCAGCTCACATTCTCCCGAAGTAACAGCAACCAGATCAGCCCGGTCCAGAGGACATCATCAGCGCCTTGGGCAAGCACATCAGCATCGCCGTTGTGGGCCCCTGCACCATGGAATCCAAACGACTTGGCCGTTCGCCGCTTCTCGAAACCCGCGCTCCCATCGCAGAAGCAGGTTCTCGGCGAGCATGTCATCAGCGCGCGCAGGGCGTATGCCAAGGCGTTCGTCGCAATCCAGAAAGCCGCCGCCAAGAACATGGATGTTTCTGCTGTGTTGCAGCAGAGCACCGAGCAGGATGTCGCCGACGCCGCGCTGGACCTGTACGCTGGCCAGTCAGCCGCCGACAAACACATCACCTCTCGATTCATCGACATGCTTCACCATTACCACGGCGTATTTGACGTGCTCTCCCAGACGGACCTCAGCTTTCTGACTATCCTGTGGGGTGGGATGAAGCTCATACTCATTGTAGGGTACCCCCCCATTCAGCAGACTACGAAGCTCACGGGCTAACCAACTCGGGCTGGCAGATGGCTAAAAACCGCGGCGAGTTGATGACGAAGATCACGGACAACTTGGTCGACATTGGAATGGCTCTCTCGCGCGTCGAGATGTTGATAAAGCTGTATCCGACGGCAAGAATGGTCGAGCTTACCTCGAGGCTTTACGCCGCGGTCCTGGAGTTTCTGGAAGAGATTATCCTGCTCTTTCAACGGAGTGCGGTTCGCCAACTCCTCTCGTCCCTTGTCCAGCCTTTCGACGAGAAGTTTGGGCGGGTCATGGACCGCATCCAACGCGTCGAGGGCTGGATCCAGAAAGACGCCATGGTACTACACGCGATGCAGTCAGCAAGCATGTTCCATCACCAGACTGACTCACTCTTGCAACGGCGACACATGGAGGATGCGCTCAACAGTATACCCGCAGGATATGTGCCCGATATCCTCCTCAAAATCAAGGATACTCTCTTCGAGGGTTTCGAGTCCCAAGCCCACTACCACGAGTCTCTCGCCGAGACATACGGCGTCACATCCGGCGCATGGGGGCAGTGGTTTGCCGAGGAGCAGCGCCATCTTCCCTCCAACCTTGCCCCAACGACTCGTCTGACGCATGGGCTTTGTGATGCTCCCGATTTTCAGCATGCATTGCAATGGAAAGCACAGCAGAAAGCACAGTCGCCACATGTCCCCTCCGCCTATATCATATGGACCCCGGACATGACAGCGCACTCGGCCATCGCCTCGCTCATTTTCCAGATCATCCAGCAGAAGCCCGCCGTGGTAGCGGAGCGAAACATCGACATGAGTATGTTCTCACGCGCGAACGCTTCTATCGCCGCCCTCTGGAATTTGTTCGTCAGCCTTATGAAAGCCCTTGGAGGCTGCTTGATTTATATTTCTATCGGCTCCATCGGCCCTGACGAGTTCGCAGTTGTGGAGAAATTTGTTCGCGCTGTCAAGAAGTGGGATGGACCTCCAATCTCCGTCACCATCATCCACCCGTTCAACGAGGGATTCATCGCTGACGATAGCGTCATCGACATCGACGGAATCTACGACGTCCACCCGTCCCTCACAACCACAGATGCCCTTCAGCACGTATTGATGCTAGAGTTAGACCTCCGGGACGTCCCTCCGACCATCAGAGCGCTCCTCTGGGATGCTGTGTGGCGAGAGACCCGTTACGCCATCATCGGCGTCAGCTTCCGACAGCTAACTCGCGAGGTGCAGCAATGCGCTGAGACGCTCTCGCAAAAGCTACTCGATAGCGGCGAAATCAGCACGGCAGACAAGGAACACTGGCTCGCCGGTGTGCAGCGCTGGGTAGACCACAAAGTAGCGTCCGATAACGTCCGCGAGCAGATCCAACGGCACCTCGACATGATTGACCTCAGCTTACCCGAGGATGTACGGAAGAGCCTCGGACGGCATGTCAAACTCTTGATCTTCCGTATTGACTCGGACAAGGTCAGCACGCTCGGGACGAAGACCATGACACAGGAGCAGCGCGATCTTATCTGGGGACGCATGGAGGAGGCAATGTGTGCCGGGCCAAAGACCATGTTCTGCTCGTCAGTTGAGGAGACGGTAGCCGACGCGCTGGAGGTCTTTACCGAAGTACCGAGCAGGAACCCAAAGCAAGCAGCGGTAGCGGTGCTGAAGCTATTGGACGAGAGGTTCGGTTGGGAGGGGAAGTGGAAGGAGACGATATCAAGTGATGCGGAGCTCATTGTCAAGAGCATTTTGGACGGTATCACGATGGGTTTTGGACTGGTGGTTGAAGCACTTCTTGAGGAGAACGACGGAGATACCGTCTTGCAAGATAAACAAAGCTGAGATACTAATAATGGAATGCTTTCATGCCTTTCCCAATGCCGCTCAGCACCAGGCGTAGTACTCGTTGGCCTCCCAAACCACATTCTTCACATCCTCATCGGCCTTCCAACGCAGGCTAGGAATCGAGCCATCTTCCCGTTCATCCAACACCACCCCTAGCTTGCCACCCCCCTCCCTCCAGAGCTCCAGCGCCGCCAAACCCGTCTCCTCCCCAGGCGCCCACACCAGCACCTTCGGCAACCCCCAATCCTGCGCCTCCTTCACCGCCGCCCGCAACAACGCCTTGACCGCCGCAACCCCATCCTTCTCCCCAACCACTACCCGCAGAATCTTGAGCTTGTTCTCACGCAAGTCATGGTCCCAATACAACCAGCTCTCCCCATCCGCAGTCCTCGCCCCACGGTTCTCAATCTCACGGCCCTCTCGCATAACGCGCGCTACATACGATGCGCGCGTAAAGTGCCAGGAGACTTGCGTGTAGTCGGGGAGGAAGGCTACGTACTTCTTGCTGCTATCTCCCGAGTCATCAGATGAAGCAAGACGCTCGAGCCTAGACTGCAACCGCTCGCAATCGCGTACGCATAGCTCGGGGACATCCTCGTCGCTTAGCAGCTTGGCTTCCTGCGCTGCTTCGGATGTATACCCAGGCTGGATCTGCATCGTCACCTGCGTACTGCGAAAGTCGGGCCAGCCGAGACGCGTGTAAAAGGAGCGGCCGATGTCGCTGTAGAGCGCGCCGAATTCGCATCCGAGCGTAGTGTCCACAGCGTCCTGGACGAGGCGGAGCATGTGGGTTGCGAGACCGTGGCCACGGAACCGGGGAGGGGTGAAGACGGAGGCAATGCCGTAGGCGGTGACAGTCCGAGGTCCAGAGGCGGGAGTGACGACGAAGGCGCGCTTGGTGAGAACTTCGCAGGCGGAGACGATCAGGTTGGGGTTGGATTTGTGGTGCAGGATGAAGTAGCGCGTTCTGTGAGTGTTTGTTAGGGAATAAACTAGAGGAAGGGGGAGAAGCCTACCCTCCGTTGGCAGACAAGGCCGTCTCTGATAGAGTCTGCTCGCGCCCGATGTACTCGTCTAGACTCATGGGCCCCGCCCAAGACGCGCCGTTGAGCTCCCATGTCAGCTTGCGCTGCTGCGGGGTAGCTTCGGCGAGGACGACGTCATCCTTTGTGATGGTGACTGTCTCGGTGGGCACTGCATCGGTTGACATGGTGATTGTTTATTTGTGCCCTTGTTTGCGCTTTTGGACGTGTTCACCAGGCGGAGGGGCGGCGCTTCCAGTACGGCGGGTAATGAGGGAGGGGGGAGGCCTGAATGACTGGAAGCCCAACAAGAATGCGGGGGAAAAGAAGCTCAGGTCGAGCGGGGTTTGGGCGCGGCGCCTAGGTGTTTTGGTTCACCGCCACTTTTTGGGCATTTGACGTCTTTTTATCTGAAAAAATCAGGTTGATGTCTTTGCGGCCAAGTGGCAATGGCGCGCGCGAGAAAATTTCTTCGGAGGCGTTCCGCGAACTATCGATGGCATGCATGAGGCAGTGCAGCAGGCAGACTGACAGGTGTGTTTGTTGGAGAGGGACCCCTGTCGAGGATTCTCATGCGGAAGCGGACAACACAGCCAGAAAGGGGTATTTTACCTCACAGCAATATCAGATGAAACAAGGAACCCGAAGAAGAGAGAGGCTCGGGATAATACACAATGCCATACCCGGGATTCGATCAAGAGACGTTCAGTTCATGATTCGGAAGTTGACGCGGGGGTAGGAGGTACTACCCTCTATTCCCAACTTCGTCTTGTCAGATAGTCGCAGATAACGTAATAGGTTGAATCTTAAAGCATTTTTCCACTTTACAGCTACCAGCAGATATCTTCCAAGTTCTTATACGGCTTTGGTGGTGCGTACTTTACCTGTAGACGGTGGCGCATCTCCTAAGTACTGTCAATTCTGCTAATTGATAAGTGAGAGCACAAGGTATGGGGCGGTGAAAACTAAAAGCTTCTTCAGCAATAGCATACGAGGGCCTCACTGGGTGGGCACAATGCTACTGAGCCCAAATATGAGATTCTGCTTCAATCGTGGCCTCCACAAGCCTCAATTAATCTTCCTGAAGCCAAGATTTGTATCATTGTGCGCTCTCTATCTCTTCTCCTACCTTCATACGAGTGCATGAACCTGGTGACCGTCCATCCCAACAGTCTGCGGCGTGTTTTTCATCGCACAATCGGCATATTCATCCGCAATCCGTATCGCCCTTTTCTAGTGCCAACCTCACTGGCCGGGCAGCATCGGCATCCAACCTTACACATTTCCGACCCAACTCTCCAACCCAATATCAGTCCCAAGTCGGACTTGCAACTCCCCTGTCCCTTATAGACATAAAACACCCGGAGCCTGTCCAGAAGCCGCAACAGCCCTCCCACTTACCTAGGTCGGCAGGAAACCCCGAGGACTTTTAGCCTTCGCACTCGGCGTATATGTTGGTTTTTCGGGGCTACCCACCGCGACTCGCAGCGCCGAGAAAGAGATCGAAACCAAGAATAAATTCCGGGCACAGACAAGTGCACATGTCCACCGGATCAAGGAATCCTTCAAAGCAGCTCAAAATAGTTGCGGATCTAGATTACAACGACCTCAGGCTCGCGTTCGATCCAGCAGTAACCGCAATCTGGAAGAGTTTGTGAAGACGCATTCACAAACTTGAAAATTCGTCACACTCATAGCAAGTGGTGGTGAATGGAGGAGATAACGGCATTTTGCCAATATGCAGGGCGGCTCAGCGCATGTAACCGCGGGGCAGCTAACGTTCTTTTAAAGATTCGGAGCAGTTAATGTCACCAAGGCCCACAGCAGAACACCAGAGTAGTTCAACACACGTCTAAATTGTGTGGGATCTAGTAGAGCTTGAACATACCGCCTTAGTTCCACATGGAAAGTTAGCGGGGTTTAAAGGTCAGATATACACACTTCATCGCATATCTCATCTAACGTAATGAATTGGAAGGCGTCAAGGTGGACACACCAAGGTCCTTCACTAGGAGAACACCCTTCAGGTCCGTATCTGAAGATCGTAACCCTTAAACACCAACCCACAAGCTATTCATCCTCGCCAGACTAAAACTCGCGCCAAAACTGGCGCTCCCACGACCACCAGTCACCCTCAATGCCCAGACGCCAAGATAATGATCAACCCGTTCCTTAATCACCGTAACCAACGTCCTCTGCTGCGACTCCGACCGTAGCAGGTTATAAGTCTCGTATCTGATGCGGTTATTCACCCCCGAAAAGAACTACACGGAATAGAAAATCGTGACTTCATCGCGACTCGCGTACCCACCACCCCTAACAAGTCCGAAAATTTCCATGGTATTCCTACGATACTCGATAAAGGGGCGGCGGGTTTCAACAAAGCGGTTCAAATGCCAGAATACCTTTAGGTATTCGCAGTAACTTATGGGACGCGCTGCATCGTATCAAATGGAAAGCACCTCCACGGGTCAAACAAGCCGCTGAGCCATTTGGAGATTTTGCCTTGGTCTTCTTCGGCTTCAAATTCCTCACTGATGGCCCTGCAGGTGTCTTGGACGGGTTTGGGGGGTGAGCCCAGTTGGATCAAGAGCTGTAGCGGAGGATGTTGCCGCGTTCTTTTCCTTCTTTGGTGGGAGCTTGGCGTGTGTCGTCTAGAGAGGCTGTTACGGATAGGTCGAGAGTTGATGTTGGCTAGCTGGGGCAATCTGGGGCTCGCTGACAGGCTCGAAGGAACTAAAGGATGGCTAGATATCCTGGAAAGCTGCAGGACGGTGGTTTCACAAGCCTGCGGTGGTCGGCGTCGATATAGATATTCTCTCTGACACGGTATGTTATCGGATCCTGCTTTTCACAGCGTTAGGGTGGCTATAGGGATATCTCATAGTGCACATAGGTACTCACCATGTAAATGCCCAAAATGCGTCGTGTTTCGTGGCAACTCAAGACCTGGTTTGACTTCCGTACCGAGCTGTCCTTGAGACAAGAAGGGCGATATTCCGAGCTGATCAAAGACGTGTCTGCTTGCCTATTTCGGCCCTCGATATGGCGTGCAAAGTAAAATGATGCCAGCGGCTACGCCAAAAATGTAGGAATAGGCTTGACTTGGTAACCGACATTCATACACGGCTTTCAAAATTAGTGATCATGAGCCTGCCTCAATTCTCTCTTACAGAGCCGATGAATGCGATACGTGTACAGGAAAAACCTACCGACAACATTCTAATCCACCCTAGACAGTGCAACGAATATAAGCCGAATTTGACCCTCTCCCTCCGACTTTCAACTTTCTGCTAGACCAAAAGACCCAAGAGGCGAACCGGATAAATGGAGAAACCATCGTTTGACCCGATTGCAATTGAAGCATCGAGTCCAGGCTCACAACTGTTCGACGTTATTTCGGAGTCAGCGCTGCCGGACACCGACCTCCGGGGTTTTTTAAGTCCTCGAGCGATGACCGTTCAGTTCATGGATGTATACATTATCGATTTTGTGCGAGAGTAGGTCTAGTCGAAGTAGCGGTGATAAGAAGGGTGCGGCCTTGTGCACTCTCGACGGATCTCTGTTCCTGCAATGACTATACAGACTCGAGATGGACACCGACCTTTTCATGTGACTAGAGATCTTAAGTGTCGGATATGAAGTGTACCCCCTGATTGAGTTCGAGTCTCGCTCAGACTTCCCCAGCGCTTTCGAATGTGCTTGATTAGCTTCTAACAAATTGCCGGACATCAGCTTGGATCTATTCTCAGTTTTCGGCAATTTCTCGCTTTCACGCGACCTAAACACTTGAACACCAACACGTTTATGCTGTCCGAGTCTTCAGAACCCAAGAGGAAGGAAATGGGACGACAGCAGAAACTCCCGATATCATCAAAGATCTCAAGGGCCGCCTCGCCTCACGACGTCCAGAAGGCAACGAGTTTTATCTACCTACGCATAGCAAGCTAGCTATGTTGTTGCAATCACCGGAGCATCCTCAAATTCCTGCGTAGCTCGTGTGGTCCGGACCATTGCAGACGCTGACTACGTTCACACGGGATTGTCCCATGTTGTGGACGACAACGTCGAGGACGATTTCAGTGGGAAGTGTCGGGGTTTGCCATGCTGCGTTGCCCATAATCTGGTATGCACGGAGAGGATATTGCATGCATGGAAATGATAATGCATGTAAGAAGACATTATATTGCATGCATGAATTTGACATTGCATGCATACTTCAATCTGCTGTGGCACCGCATGCATACATATGACACTGCATGTAAAAATGCATGCATGGATATGACGACGTATGCATGCATAGAATATCGCACTCTTGAAGTTGACATTACATGCATATATATCATAATGCATGCACACCTGGTATTGCATGCATGCATATAACAGTGCGTGCATATATATCATGGAACTGCAGTGCATGATTTTGCATGCACAGGTCTTTGCATGCATATCTGTGGTCTGCATGCATTAAATCTAGCCAGACTGTGTTTTGCGCGGAGTGGAAGTGCATGGTTTTCAGGGCCTATATTTTGACTCGTGAGCAAAAGTTCTATCTGCCTCATCGCAAGCCACTTTGCCGCATCCCCCAAGGAATAACTGTTACTCTCGCGCCCAGCCAAGTCATAAGGGCATGTTCCCGACCTGGCTTCCTCGATCTCACACCCAATTCTCGTCATGCTCATCATCCACTGCAAAAACGGCCTTCCGAGCAGCAATCTCGGCCTCTATCATAATAAACCGAGCGGCGGCCGAGGTCTCGAGAGACTCCAGGAACCGCTTCTGTCGCGGGCTAACCGGCGGCGATGCATTTGCCGTTTCCTGTTTCTGCGCCGGGAGCTGTTCCTGCTCATCAGTGATTGACCCCGCAACCGAGACCGACCCCGAATCGTGGTTGTCAGACCAATATTCGGTCATTTGAGTCGAGGTGAAGGCAGTAGCGGTGCCTGCGACGGAGACGGACCCCGAGTTGCCGTCACGAGCGAAATACACAGTGGAAGCGGTGTCAACGTCCTCGACAACTGGGCTTGCAAGAGGCTGCACTGCAGCAGCAGTCGGGGCATCGGCAGGGCGTTCTTGATGATGTCGGCGGCCATGGCGCATGTGGCGATCCCGGACTCGTAGCTCGGGGAGGAAAATCGGAACGCGGCCCGGAGCCAGAGCAGGGACCGAGGCTGGGACCGTCCCTGTCATCGGGCTCGGCCGGTCCTCGACATCCAAACGCACGACTATCATCTCCTCGGTGATTGTTGCCTGGCTATCATCACTGCGGGATGTGCCCTCTTTCATCTTCAGGCTGTCCATCCAGGCCTGAACGGTCGAGGGTGACCCAAAATGGCGAGACGTGGTGTCGGGGTCCCAGACATGCTGGCCAGTGGACGCGTCGACAGAGAGCAACCCGTCCGCCCGCGGGGCCCAGCGCGTGAGAAAATAGATGACCAGTTGGCGGAAGTGGGGATTCACAACAGCCGCAAAACCCTCACCGTGGGCCAGATTGCATCTGGCCAGCAGGTCGGGGAGCAGCTGGCTGTCGAACCAGGCCGAGTCGGAGAGATCGGTAGGCAGGATTTGGTACTTGTGAAGCAGGTAGAGGACATTGGCCTTGGTCCGGGCACAGAAAGCAACCTTCTTGCCCGGTCTTGCACGGTACCAAGTGACGGCATGGCTACACACTAGGTCCGCGCTGTTGTTGAAGCACATGGTGATGCCGGCGGTGAAGACGTCGGGAGTTCAATCCGCAAGACTGTCAAGATGCGTGTACAGCGAAAAGAATGTACAGGCTGTTGACAGTTCCAGGAGACATGTCGAAAAGTGCGACTGGGCAGGCCATCAAGCGTCGGGCGGGATCGTGGGTGAGGGGGAAACAGGAAGTAACTGCCACACCGCCTGTTCTGGCTCTCTTCCTTGACTCGTCATATTTTTTGTCCGTAATTTTGAGCAGCGTCAGTCAGCGGCGGACCTGATGCCAGGTTTCTTTGTACTGTCGTGCAGCCCTGTTTCTGTTTGGGATGAGTCTGGAACATGGGGGTGGGCTCGGCTGTTGTGCTTGTCTCTGAGGATGCAGCAATGCAGTGCTCCGGTCATCTCAGTATATCTAAAGAGAAAGTGGGGAGATTAGTAATGTGATTTGTCCTTTCGTGTCCCATTTTCCTCACTTTTCCATGGTGGCTGGGGGACTCGTTTGCCGGATTTGGCGGACATGGCTCATCGTAGATGTCTTGGTTTCTTTGTCCCTTAGTTTTCTCCGCCTTCCGCTCTATGTTTGCGAGATACCCCTCTGCGGCGTCGGGAAGAAACTTCGGAGCGGCCAATGCTTGCCCAATGTCGATGAGGATGCAAAATTGTATTTATTGATCCCGGTTCCGATGTTGCTTTTCAGGCTGTCTTTGGCCGGTATCTGCTCGTCAAGCCAACACCTTCTTGGGGCAAACCACGACAAGTCTTTTCGATCGACGAAAGTGCAGGATACGCAGCAGCATGTATCCCAGTCTCACGCCCCGCCGCAGCGACCACTGGTCGCAGTGGAATCGCAACAACTCTGACACCGACAGCGACAGCGACGATGCTAGTCGAGATTCCTCGTCACACAGCGGAAACAGCGACGAGATGAAGACACGCAGCATCACGTATCCCAGCCTCAACACCCCTCGCGACGACTCTGACACCGGCAGCGACGATGCCCATCGGGATTCTTCATCGAACAGCACAAGCAGCGACAAGACAGACGATGGCGATGCGCCGCAAAACCCCGTTCGCCGTGCCACTGTCACGGTGCCCACCGCCAAGCCGAGCCATCTCCGTACACGTTTCCGCCCCGGCCGTACCCTCGGACAAGCGAACGGCCAGGCCGACACCGACAACAACAGTAAGGGCGATGATAATTCCAGCCGTATCCATGCAACCGCGTCGAAAAACACAACCCGCATGATGGTGGCCGTCGTGCTCATGACGATCACCAACGTGGTCCTCTTCTGGCTTCAGGGCGGCTTCGACCTCTTCCGACCCGCGCTTGTCACGACCATTCCCCTGCCCATCAACGAGCGTGTCACGGAGATTGCTACGGATATTGTGTCGGGCACTGTGCCGCTTTTTGGGCCCCATTCTTGCGGCAAGAAGCTAGCCAAGCCGTGGGATCTTCATCTCGGGTTGTCCGAGAAGTACGATGCGATGCATGCGCTGTGCGCCGGTGCCTTCAAGATGGCTGACTCCCGACCGGATGTGGCCGACCTCTGCAACGCCTATCTCGAGGGTGCCAAACTAGCGACCGGCGCCGACAGCCTGAGTTACCTCCTTGGCCGCGCTAAGCCGGAAGACATGGCCATGTGGGAGCAGCACTTTGGACTGGACATTGCCCAGTCTCTGATCTACAACTTTGGCATTCTCGATGGATTCGTTGATGACGGCCACTTCGACACCGACAGTGCCAGCTATCATCGTGATAGACAGGGTACGGCCAACAAAACAGCGAGTCTCGCCGTCGCCGTGGTTGGCGATATCGCCCGTTCCTGGTCTGACCGCCTTGATAAGCTGATCGAGGCAGCCCGAACTCTTGACCAGGGGCTCGGGACTATGGATGCCGCCGAGGACTAAATCGTTGATGCTTTTGCGAGATTTGGTCGGGGCTTGAAGGACGACATGGAACGCGGTTTTGTCGAGGCACCCTTGGCTCGGGCGCAGGTCTACCCTAACGACTGCTTGCTGCCATACTTACGACCTCTTGCTGCCAACGTCCTCGGCACACTAGAATCTTCAAAGGCTAAGTTGATTCGGGTGGCAGAGGATGCTGACCGCCTCCGAAATGAGGGTTTCACTCTTCGGTCTGGCTCCCTACTGAAAGTCCTCGGCCCCGATACCAGTTCGTCTTTGGATCGGTGCCCCGGTGAGACGGAACCAGCCGTCCGCACCAGTCCTTGGAGACGCTCTAAAACTGTGTTAGTCGTTGAGGACTTGGTGACTGTCCGGTGGAAGCTCGAGAACTCGCTCGCCGGCCTGTTTCCCCAGCTCCAGAGTGCAATCGACCAACTGATCGCCTTTCATGAGCAAGCAGCGGCCAACAAAGCGGCCGAGGAAGCAAAGCCCGGTTTGTGGACGCAGGTGAAGGATAGGATTCTTCCCCAGGGGTCTACCTAAACGGGCTGTTGTGTCCCGGTCGGCACTTGACATTGAGCGGTTAATTCGGAAGTTGGGTCGCTAGATTGGACTTGATGAAGGTATGGCTGACCACCTTTAACAAGTACGTAGGTAGATAGCTTCGCCATCATAGATTGAACCAAGGGTCAGAGATTATGACAAAAGATGATCGCATGGCGTGAAGTCGTGAACTCTAGTGCCTGGGCGTGTATATGAGTTGGATTTTCGCAACGCCGACTCGTCCTCGCTTTTTGACGCTTGGCCGCTCAGCTTTGGTGATGGTTCGCACCGGTTGGCCGCCTTTTACTGCTATCTCTGGACTGATATCGGGTAGCCAGCCGGTGATGATATATCCGTGAGTTGGGCGGTGTTTGTCCCTGGTGTCTTCGGTAGCATCTACCGCTTACCTCGTTGGGCGTGCTAGGTACCTTGCTCCGGAGGCCGTGAAACCAAACCGGAAAATGGTTGCAAGACGCGAAACCAAGATAAAGCTTATATGCCAGCGCCCCAGCAGGACTATAGATCTTTTTTCCATGCATGCGGCAGTTGCAGCATGGATCATATTTGCAAGCTGTCTTCTTCAGCTTGGTCAAGGCTTTCGTGTTGGGCTAGCAGTGATCGCCGATTTAGAGCCGTAGATTATACTCTTTCCGTGTTCTTGGGATCAAGTCTTGGTGAGCAAGGCTGTTTTGCTGTGAGCTGAGTTTCCCCGTAATGAGCACAGCCATTCATGCCACTGTGGCAGGATCTGGTAATCTGAGCGCACACCATTTGACTCACCCCTAGCAGCATTCCTGTTTTCGCCATAACAGTCAAGGATTGCACTCAGCCGAAGTCATTCCTTCTGCAGGTTGGCGAGATGGCGTCCATCAAAGTTGGCTGTCAAGAGTCGATGCACCGTCCTAGCGCGACACTAACACTCCTGCCGGCGCGTAGAACGTTGGGGGACGGAAAGCGTCGAAGATGAAATCCGATTCAGTTACAGGTTGCGTGACAATTCGGCGCCAGTCTCAGTACCTAAAACATGTGCGCGGATTCGGTTTTAGTTCAATAGCCAAACTAGACTTCTAGGGTGAGTGCTGGACGCCCGAAAACCCTCTCTGCTTGGATTCGCTGTTCTAGTTAAAGCGGAGCTACTCTAAGAAGTTGAGCTTGAACGTGTTGTAGAGCGCACTGGATCTGAAACTACCTAGTCACGTCCTGGAACCGGTCGGATCACGGAACTGGGTACAGTGACGGAGGCGATCCGAACGGGGGGATCGGGTTTGGGTCGGGTCTGGATCGGGTCTGGGTCAGGTCTGGATTGAGTCTGGGTCGGGTTCCGGGTTTTAGGCTTGGGTTCCAGGATTTAAACCACCGTTCTCCTAACATATCAAGGCTGGGGCCGATCTACTTTGAATGATGCCTCCCACGGAAAGTGAACGAGGTTCTCAGCACCGTCATTAACGGTTCTCGGCCATAATTCCGGCCTTAGATCCTTGTTTGCCGCCTCCGCGCGCCGAGAAACCACTCGTGAGCGGTTCATGGACGATCTTTTACACGGAGCTGCCGTTCAAACGACTTCAAGCCGCCAATTCAGCCCGAAAGAACCACTTTGTACGATGATCATTTTGGACAAGACAGGATCCGAAGCACCCCAAATTTGGTACGAACACACATGAGTTTCCTCGCTCTCTGTTTCGGACGGCAACGAATTCGGCTCGGGTGGAGTCCAAACCGTGTTGATGCCCCCACCCGTACAAACACACATGATTTCCGCTTCAGTTTTCGACCCCCAGGGCGGGAAAAGATGCCAGATTTCGAGCTTCTCGGCGCGCAGGCGCTTACCCATCCAGAAATCCAACTTCAGAGGCTACCCAATTACACAAGGCGCTTTGGCATTGCATCTTAACCTTGCAGAGATGTCGCGCCCGGTATCGAGCTCGGATCGTCAAGGTACAATCGAGGGTTTGACCTCAGACGAGTAAGGTGGAACGAAACGCCACAGGGGGGCTGCTGGGCCTTCCAGTAGATCGAACCCGGAATTTGGATTGCGGTCCAGGTTCTGGCGACCAGAGAGTCCTTCAAGAATATCTCTGGCTATCAGCTCCCTAGAACAGCCATGGATTTAGATCCGAAGTCTTGCTGGCTCCAAGCACCAGCTTAATCTGCCTCGCAGTCGAAACGGCCATAGCAAGTCCTGACTTACACCGAGCGATCTACGTTGCGGGAGCCGGACCCAATCCTGTTCTCGAGCTCAGACCCGAACACAATTCCACCCGAATCCAGAGCCGTTGCAACTTTCCCGCTTCAACCTGAATGTATCTGATCCCGAACCACCCAAGACCAAACCCAAACGGGGGCACTTGATCCTGCGACTCACCCGTTTCGTGCAACGCACGTAGGCATTCGTCCAAATTAATCTTGTTCAATATTCTGTTCTGATGCATGATGGGATTCCAAGTCTATATTGCCAACTATTTCCCCGGCAACACCCAAGTCCTCTGCACATGTAACAACCGAACAAATTGCAAGCCGAAGCCATTCCCGATCCAGTGTCCCTATTGCCACCGCAACTTATGTCACCGCTACTTTTGCTTGTAGTTCTTCTGAACTGTGAAAAGATACACCTCGCCGCTCCCGATAATGACTTTGTCCCAGCCCTGGATCGCGCCCGCACTGGCAGTACCCCAGGTCATACGACGCCCGGCATCCGCTCCGACCTGGCGCGATTTGGATACCAACTCTGCCAGCGCGCCCTGGTCCGAGAGACAGCCCCTGGAGATGTGGTGGAGCGATTCCTCGACCAGGACGAGGGCTCGGCAGGCCGCGATCCGCTGGGACCGTTGGATGCGCCTCTTCCGTCCCTCCCTCTCGATCCGCTCCCTATCCTCTTTCAACTGGACCATGACCTCCCCGGAGAGTGGCGAGCGTCCCACTAATCTTTTCACTGGCAAGAGCCAAGAACCTGTATCTGCCTCGGCCTTGGCAACACGCTCATCGTGCTTACGAAGTGTCTCGCTCATACTGGGGATCTTGCTGCTGCTCTTATCCGCCGCTTGGCGCCGACAGGTTTCCAGCGGTGCCCCGAGTGTCGCGTTGATGAAGCGAGCCAGCTGCGAGGCCGTGGAGGCGCGGTCGTCGGCGGCCGACTGGGCAATGGCCTCGAGCGATGCAGCTCGGGTCGACACGGGATTCCAGCCGGAAAGCCATGCCCAACCCCAGGCGAGGGGTGCAATGAACAGGCTAGGTCGCCGCGAGGGGAAGGACTTGGTGTTGACGAGCAGCCCGATGATATCGTTCTGCGTGCCGGGCACCTGCATCTGCAGCTGGGCCAGGAGGTCGTCGACGTCGGCGAGTCTGCCCTCGACTGGACCCAAGTGATGGACCACGGGGCCCAGCAGCGAATCCACAGCCGGCACGGTTGGCGTGACCACGATGTAGTCGACGCCGCCGGTGGTGCTATAGTCGGCTGGTGGGAGGGCGTGATTGTGTTGACCGGGAACCTGGAAGGAACCGCTGTTGCCCCCGCGGTTGTTCCATAGGTGAAGTGGGTTGAGGTTGGCCGCACCGCTCGGAAAAACGCCGGACAACATGGAGACAGCATAAGTTATTGCGCCTGATCCGAGTGCAACAACCGAAACGGCACCCGCGACCTTAGCTCGGATCAGCAAGTTCAGTCCCGGCAGTAACAGCTCCCAGATGACCCGCCCCCAGCCCCCCAGAGAGGAGCCCCAGACAGAGGCGGACCGTAAGCCAATCTTGATCAGCTCGAGAATCCAACGGAAGGCGGAGCAGAGGAGCCACCAGCAGAACCCTAGAGCCTGCAGGATCTGCTCACGGAGAGCTGACCATGGCACGATGGTTGGTCGCCGGCCCGCGGCTGGCCGTCCTCTCGTACGATGCCGGGTTGGCGCGGGCTGTGTGCGGCCTTGGGTCCTTGTGGTGGATGCGTTGGGTCGCCGATACTCAGAATGTCTCCCACGATGATTCTCCTGGACTTGCCGAGTCACCTCAACCCATGCTCGTAGGGCCTCATGGTCGAGTTGCTCCATGGTGTGTACAATGTATGGTGTGTGCAGATGTTGATGTTGAAGGTGTTAGCACGCAAAACTTTGGTAGGCAAAAAATGTGATGCAAAAGATGTGATGTAAGCCCGGAATCCGAAGTTACGTGCATGTCATGTCTGTCTTGCAGAACGATTGCCTTTATAAGGTTAGGTACGTATGGGAACTCAACTCCCACTCAGAAGTGGATTTTCACTCCCGACCGCCATTCTGCGCCCTGTGGGCTGTTCGGGCTCTTCAAACCACATGTCGCTTTGCGGCGCCTGTCCTGGAACCACACCTATGGAAGTAAACAAAGACGATGAACCACGTTCCCCTCAAGAGCCCAACCACGGTGTCCCCAAGCGGGTCCACCGCCTGCGCGCCCCTCTTCACGCTTCTCTGCCAGGGAGCAAGGAGAGAAAAGTTGACAAAGACCTACCCGCTGACGCCCAGACGAAAGTGCATGCTGAGCGCAAGCCCGCCGTTTCAATTCCAGTCATTGTGGAAAGATATGATGGGGGGTTTGGCCGTTACCCGTTCAAGGGGACGCATCCAAGTCCCCCAGTCTATTCCATCGGACGTGTCTGGGTCAGAATCTGCCAGAATAGCGAGACGGAGATCGGAAACCAGGAACTGCAATGTGTGGTTCCAACAATGGAGCCCGGGTCTGCCGGACCCACATCAACCACCTTGCGCAAGACGGCAGCCGCATTTCGTTCGGCCCCTTTTGCAACCGGGCGATGTGGCAGCATGTTATCCGACACCAACTCACCCCCCGGGGCTGTGACAACCCGCCCAACTGGGACGCACTTGCCAGAGCTATGCACCTCATCCGTGACGACGGCCAGCCATGGAGCCCAACATGGGATCGACTCGTTATTCCACGAGTGCTGAGCAGTCTGGAGAGGAAAGCACGCGAGGCTGTCTCGAAGGGCCTCGTAGAGGAAACCCTCGAGGGAGAAAGGGAATGGTACCCTTGGGCCAGGGGATTTTTAAGTCCCGATTGGGACGGCGTTGACTTTTCCGAGTCGGGCGCGAACAGGCTCCTGCAGTCTACCAAGTCGACCAGAGACGAGGACGAAATCGCAGCTCTTCAAGCACAGCTGCAACAGCTTGGTCATACCCCCGTGGTGCCCCCCAGACTCTGGACCATCAAAGAAGAGACTGAGTCGGACGTCGTCGATGTTTGCGATTCTATCTCCCAGGCTGGGCGCCAACCAGACGGACCCCGAGTCCAAGTCCAGCTTCAATCCCGCTCACCTCCGATGACGCCACGGCTCGCCGACCCTCAGTACTGGGACCAGGTTCCGCTCCAAGAAGTCATCAACCTGCTTCTGGATACCGCGGCTGAACTCGCCGATCTAGCAGTAAATATCACGACTCTGAAGGAGGAAATGCGCCCGGGTGACTCCAACAACCACGATATCGCCGCGGCGCTGCATCTGCTGAGGGAGGAGCGGGAAAGACAGATGGACCGGGCGCTTTTCCTCGATGACATCGTCCACGAGAGACTGGAAGGGCGTAATGGGGTACCATTCCATCTAGCCGGTCGGATATGGATCCATTTCTTGATGGGCACCGAGCACTCTCCCGTCCTGGAAGCGAGGCTCGAGGCGGCCGAGCTCCTGCCGCTGTCTTCCTCTTCTGACGGTACATCCTGCTGTTTCTGAACGGTTCTTGGGAAGTTTTATATTTATGTCATTCTGTTTTTGGAGTCTGGTTGGGAAGAGCACGTTTGGATGTTTGGGAAGATTGGCGTAAACGAACTCCTGCTTTCTGGCGATACTGCATATAACTACCTAGGTGCCTCCACAGTGCATTTACAATGATTAAACATGGCCTCTTCTATTCCTTCGTCCGTCGCCTAGCTTCAAAAGTTCTGCTCTCTCTCCCTCTGCTTCTGAGCCAAGAAGCGTTTGAACTTGGCGACATCTCTTGCCGAGAATCCCGATCCGACATCAGATGTCTCCCCTCGAGGGCTGTTTTTTTCGTCCAAGTCGGCGGGTGGACGCGCATCCTCATGCGGGACACTCTGCCTCTCTGGTAACTCGATGACAGGCTTGTTGCTATTGTCCCCCTCAGTTTCCTCGTTATTCTTATCGTCGTCACTGCCCTTATCTCCTCCAACACCACCGCGACCCTGAGCACCTGCCCAGGGTATCTTGCTATTAGCTTCCATCGGAAAGGCTTTCCATGTCGCGTGGTTCAAGGTGCCCCGGAGACTTCTCATGTCCGTGTCCCACCTAGTTGGCCAGTCGAGCTCCGTGTCATCAGCCCCCCAGGTATAGTCGGGAGATATCAGCGCCGCGCGGCTGAGGTCGTCGCTCGAGATGCAGAGCCTAAACGCCGTGTTGACAGCTTTCGTTTTTTTGCCGGCTCCGAGTTGGTGTCCATGGTAATACCGTTGGATCTGGCGAGCACGTAGCTGCCAGAGGGCACTAGTATCTGCCATTCTTGCTTCTCGTCGAAAGTTCAACCAAGCTGCAGAATGGGCTCTTGAGGGCGAAAGGTGTTGTGTAACAAGGCATGTGAAAATTATAAATGTAGAGGACGGGAGTGATGGATACGTTATATAGAGAAGATGCCACTGTAACGTGTCTACCTGGTTACCTGCACCCCTGCCGTACCGTCGGGACCGGGCTCTCTACCTACGACCCTACACTGCTACCTTGCTGCAGACCTTATCCAATTTTACTCGGTTCTGGGAGCCACCGAAGAAGGAACGCTTGGTCAAGGCTGGGGCAAAGACCTTGTCGTAAACCCTCCTATGTTTCTTGTCCAGCAGCACTCCGACCATCTCGACCAAGACATGGCTCAACTCAAGGTCCGAGGCTTCAAGGCCAACACCCTGATGATTGTCTCCGAGAGGGACACTGCCATCCTCCCCAAGCTTTCGCATCTCGGTTTCCAGGGCGGAGATAATCTCCATGTCACCTGCCTCAGGCGCCACATGCAGCACCTGGTAAAAGGTGGGAAAAAAGTCCTCGTTAGTGACAACTGCGTAGTCCAGGTACACTGTGCATATCTCATGCATTCGGTCTGAGAGGAGCAAGAAGAAACGGCCACCAGTCAGCTTCACCCTTCAGGATTGTGCGCATGTGCTGCCTCTGCCTAGCAGCAGGAGACCATATGACGTACCGTTCAGTTCCAGATTTTGCGGCGCATTGTCTCCGAAATACATCCAGCTCATCCCGCCCCCAAAGATCAGGGACAGCAGTACCCCAGTGAGAGCGATAGGTGCCACCATTGCGGAGAAGTACAGGGGTTGATGGGAGACGCCGGAAGGTTCTGCTGGTCAAGTCGGTGAGGCAGATGTCTAAGGCTGGCGTTGCAGGCCAGGAACCGGGTGTGCCGGTAGGTATGCATCGATTCCTTTATACACACACCGCATTTCCCAGGCCAAGAGACCATGTTTTGGTTCCAAATGACTTATCATACCGCCAACTATGACCGTCTCACTTTTTGTCATGTCACCTTTTTCTGTCACTTCTCGCAGCCCGGAATGGACAGCGCATCAACAAAGAAAGCCCGCATCACCACACGCACGGGCTCCGCCGACCCAGGCCGAAGGCCGAAGAGGTTCTCAGGCATGTTTTCATGAGCAATCCAGCTCACCGCAACTCAGCCGTGTCAATTCTCATCTCATTCCGGCACCTCGGGTTTTGCTCAACAGCGCTCACTTTCTGCACAACTCCTGACCCACTGGCAAGGGAAGTCCTTTGTGCACTGTCTCAGGCTTCGTCAGCTGAGTCGCAAGCTTCGCATGTGATGCGGTGTCCGTCGTGGCTTTCACAACACTTTCGCTTCTCTTCGTTTCTTCCTGTCTTCTTCTGTCGCCGCCTTTTCCTCACGCCCCCCTCACTTGCTCAGCCCCTCAACCACCACCCGCTCTGGGGCTGACGGTGCCCAATTCGTGTCTTTTTTTTTCCATAGTGCCTACTTAGACCCCGAAATGCATAACAGAAAGCGAATCAACCCAGCCGGTCCTAGCGGCACCACACGACCGTCCGATGACATCAACAACCCTGAAAACCGGGCCAGAGTTCTGCGGGAGCTGAGGAAGAAAAGCACGCAGAATTTGACGGCCGGAGAACGAAAGCTGATCCAGGTCTTGGAGCGTCAAGAGGGTCGGCAAGATGCCCGTCCCAATCGACGCGCTACCGCTAACTCGCCATCCCCCACCGAGATCTCACAAGCAGTTCGCGCGCAAGGACTGAGGGGTGGCCTTCGTTGCTTGGATGGAACCGATCCCAGCCTCGTGGGCATGACGGAGGCGCAAAAACAGTCCATCTTCGCAGTCATGGACCGCATTCGTGGTTGAAGCACCATGGGTAAGGACAACATCCTCGCTTGAACATTTCATGCTAACAATGGGTGGAACAGGTTCTGGAACCGGGACCTCGGTTGCTCAGCCTAGTGGGTCGAGACGCGATCCGACTGTCGCGCCCAGCATCCAGACCGAGGAGAGCGAGATTTCGCTGCATGGCATTGGCAGGGATGAGATGGTCGGATATTACATGAGCAGGATTCGTCAAAAGTTTGAGGAGCAGAAACAGGCGCTGATCAGCTCTGTCCGGGCAGACGTGGAGATCCGGAAGTTGTATCACAAGATGAGAGAAATTGACATGGAGCTGGATCGGGAGCATCCGCAAGTTCCGGACCCCGAGGTTCAAACTGCGGAGGACTCGGAACTCGGGGTTTCGGGCTGGTAGGCAGGCCTGGGCCTCACGACGGTTGATACATGTAGGGAGAGTGCGATGGAAGATGAGAGGATTCAGGTCACCGGTAGTAGCAAGCGGAATACACTGTTATGCAAGCAAGTAGTTCGTATGCAAGTAGGTGATTTGATATGGAAACTTTGGCCCCATGCAAACTCTTGTCGAATGACCTTGCACGCACTCCGCCCGGATTGCGACGTCCTCCGGTTTTCATGCGAAGCACTTCTTGTTGTAGAATGACACATGCAAAACTCTTCTCTTCGCAAAATCTTGCAAGACCTTGCATCAGATATCCTCCCTTCATGCATAGCCTACATGCACATCATTGGGAATTCCGCTGTCTGCGTAATCTATCTACATAGGTACCAATTCTTCTTGTAGGGATGATCTACCTGCATACATTAGAACATCTCCTTGCATGCATTACCTGCTTGCATCTGTTGGAAATTCCCCCCCTCTGTATAATCTACTTGCATACACTGAGAATTCCCCCTGTATGCATCCACATGCAGACACTGGAAGTCTCTTGCATGCGTAATTTCCTTGCATACAAATCTTTGCAAAAGCCGGCGTCCGGTGGCTGGGCCATGAGTGTAGCACATACCTACTTACTCCCTCAAGCGGATCCTTCGGTTATCGCTCCGTGCAATTTCCTCTCTTTCTTCTCAAGATTACTTCAATCTCTTAGGCTATAAAGATATTCTTTTGCGTTCATCTGTTTGAGATATCCGCCAGGTATTCGCGAAGACATGCTGAAGGACTCAGGGCATTTGGTGTACCAGGAAGCATGGTGCGCGAGTCTCATACTCCATATCCATCGGAAAATATACATCCTCGTGATGGGGGAATGTGTTCATCTTCATCTTCGGGGAAACGGAACATCCTCAATGTGAGAGACAGGGTTCGTGTTAATATCCCATCATGGGCGCGCAGGTGAGGGTTAGTCATGGATTGACCTTATGCTTAGTCTTGCATGCATCATTGGATAGACCGTATCCTCTGGGGCGCACTGGGGATTGCTTCTGTTTCTTCCCCCTTCCCTCTTGGTGTGTGCAGCACAGCTTATCGGGGTAGCTGATCTAAGTAATGGGCCCCGGGTAGTGTGGCGGTTCTTCTTCGAGGCGATCATGGTTATGGTGGACGCGTACCAGCGAAGGCGGCGCATCGTTGAGTGAAGTCGCCCGTCGCAGTCCGTGGGTTCAGGGCTCCTCTAGTCTAGTAGGAAGTTTTAGACTCTAGCTTTTCGTTGGTTTTGGCTTCTCGTTGAAAAGAGTTGAGGATCTCTGGGAACTCAGATATTTGCGCTTCGATGCAGCCCAGCGAGAGCGGCCGCGTTTGGCATAGTCGACGAGAAGTCAGCGTAGCTAGGGAGTATTGACGCGGTGATTCTAGCGTGGATCGTCAGTTGGCCGGCTGCGACGGCTCTTGGAGGTCCCAGTTTACACGTCCCTCAACCACCATCCGGAGCCCAGACCATACAGTTTTTTATGCAAAGACCAAAATTATCCGCATGACTGACACAGCTCAACTGCACACGGATGCATATCTTGGGTGAGGAGTATTTTGTCACGCGACTGAGTTGCATTATGAGAGACACGCTAGGAGAGCCCGAAATTGACTAACTGCTACATTCTGCTTGGCTTCGCACATGATTTTCCCTTGCAAAGCCGAACAACTCCGCCATCTAACTTCAGGACTCCGATCATGGTAACCTCCATTGGGCACTTTCCATCCCGTCATCTTGTCCTTCCTTGTGAAAACCCGGTTCACTCTGATGTCTGGCACTTGGCCAACTTCTGCATGTCGGCCTCCAAGTATCTACGCGACTGTCTCAACCGGCCCTCCAGGTCCTGGATATCGCTCGCAGCTGCCTCCTTCAAGCCTATGAGAGAAGAGACCTCAGCCTCGGCAGCCTCCCAATCCTTAGTAGCTGCTGCCCGGAGGGCCGGGAGACGTTCGAGCTCTTGCGCAACCCAGGGCTCATACCCGGGCTTCTCGGAACACTGCTCCAAAAAATCGCCAAGCTCTCCCACAAAACTAAGACCGGCTTCGCTCTGTTTCTTCTTCACGTCAAGATTCATTGTCAGCTCGTTTCGCAGCTTGTCGATCGGCTCCATGCGCTCTCTCAGTTCCGCTAGCTCGCGTTCCATTTCCTGGATGCTGTTTCTGATCGTGGCGACTCTTTTCTTCAGGTGGGTGACCTGGCCCGTGATCAGCGACGTGATGTCCGATCTCTTGCGCTTGAGCGGATTGGTCTCAGACCCGGACGGGGGAGGTTGGGTGGCTTGCGCTGGGGTGACGGAAGGCGCGATGGGCGGCGTTTCACTGTCTCCCTGCGGGGTGCCGGGGTTTGCGCCTGCTCGCTGGCCGACGACGGAAGTGACAGTGGGAAGAGTACTGCCCGCCGGTCCGGTGCCGGTGTTTGCGCTTGCTTGTTGGCGGGCGGGCGCGGCGGATTGGGCGGTGGCGGCAACCGTGATAGATTTCGTCGGGGTATCGACGGTGCTCTTCTGCGCGGTCGACTTGGTGGGAGGAGCAAGCATGTTAGAATTCGTCGGGGTCTCGCCAGTGTTCTTCTGAGTGGTAGACTCCGAATCATCCTCCGGCTCCGGGGAAGACCTGGTGGAGGAAGCATCCGATGATGAGTCGCGCGCGTTCTCTTTCGCCTTCTTGATGAGCTCGGCGTAGAGCCAATCCCAGTCGGCGGTGGTTGCGCGGCCCGCGGGCGTAGTCTTCGCATTCGATGTACCTTCTCGTGCCTCGACGTGTTTGAGAAGCGTGGCTGTAGTCACCTCTCGAGAACAGAACGGGGCGATACTGGCGAGCCGGAGAAGGACGCGTTCGCTCGGGTTGTTTCTGTGAAGCGAAGCATCCGCCAGCGGCAATTCGTCGTCCGCCAGATTCCACTGTTTACGGATCTTCACGAGCCACGCCCCAATTTTCGACCCTTTCTCAAACTGGGACGCCGACCACATCTCGACCTGTTCCTTGCGCACATCCTCAAGTGCCTGCTGCGGTGCCGCTTCGGTCTTTCTGGGTCGCACCATCGTGGATTGCACGGAGCGATGAGGCGAGAATGGAGAACACAAGTGAAAAAGTGGAGAGTTGTCGGAGTGGCTGACGGGATGAAGAACTGGAAGGAGTGTTGCGATTAAATGCACCTCTTTCCGTTCTTGTTGTTTCGGGAGAGGGGAAAGAAATTTGGGGTTGGGATCAGCACAAACGAAAAGTGACATGGCAGCTGGCAGCTACCTACGCAGTGCATGCATATCCAAATGCGTGACTGTCATCCAATCCAAAAAGAGCTTGGGTTGAGACGAGCGCTGCTGGCGAGAAGACCACACCCCCGGGCTGGATGCACGACAGAATCCATTCGCACCATCTCGAATGAACACCTGGAGCCTTGCGATTCTGAAAGGACGCATTCGTATTCCCATGTGTCCCAGAAATTGCTTTGCGGGCGTGCGTGCGCAAGACCTGTGCAACCGGGCTTTGCATTTTGGGTTTTGCATCCTAACAGTGTCCGTAGAATATTCACACATGACCGGTATAGCAGTTTACGTGCACCTACTTTGATCATTGATTTGCACGTACCTATGTTGACGCTTGTACGCAGCTTCTACGGGATGAAACCTAGATAGGGAACTCTTGTTCCTCGTCACCTTCTGGATTGTATTTCGCCAACCGCTCATTTCCAAAGACTCAAGTTAAAGCTGGGACAAATTGGGTTCCTCGAAGTTGCCCTTCCGGAAAGCGGGCAACAAATGAAACGCGCTTTTCCAATCTTTCTTTTCCCTTCTGTGGAGCTTGTGAGAGCAGAAGTGCCTGTCTGATCAGACGGAAGAAGCGGTATGGAAGAGCCCATCCCAGCCTCGTCCGTTGGCTGGACCGCAGCATCTCGAGCTGGCCAGCGCACAAATCTGTCAAAGATTTCCAGCTCAGCGAACCACTTGATGACTATCTCCCGCTGGGTGGTTGTTTGTCGAAAGCCACTCCCAGGCGATTGGTTCAAGAGAGTGAGACACGGCACAGCCCCCACAGTTCATTGCCCCTGCGCTGGAGAACCAGGTGCCGATATGATATATCTTGTGGTTGAGATGACAGATCAGAATGATCGATCAGAAACAACATACAGTTTGAGCCTCGGAAAAGTGTCACCATCCTCAGTCCTGCAGAATTTGCAGAAAGCAAGCGAAGGGCTAAGAAACCAATACGCGCACACCCGCATCTGTCGTTGTATTCATACTATGCAAGAGGTGCACCTCCACGTAGCTGCGGACATCTCAGTATCGACACATCGGTGGACCAGAGAACTCGATTCAGTAATGGGTGAGCACAAGAATCCATTTTAGCCTGGCACACAGCTCCCGGACTCAGAAAAAGAACGGTTCCAAGTTCCAACAATCAGTTCAATTCACGCAGTGACCCATCATCTCCCCAGCCTTCCACATCGTGAAGCGGGGAAACAACACGGGATTCTCTCAATGACTGCTCACAATCGGCGGAGTTAACGTCATGTGGTCGCCAAAGAGTGCGAGGGGGCTGGGTAGTAGACAGGCAATGAGGAAAGTTCAGTTGCTTGACAAAGCGCTGCGCAGCCGACGGCAGTGCCGATGATGATATGTGATATGAGAGAAGACAGAGGGTGTTCTGATCCGGTCCGTCCAGCATCCGGAGTGGAGCCAGCTGAAACACACCGCCAAGCAGAGCTGGAAATGTCGGGTTCCGTTCTTTGTTCTCATGGTCCCGGACGGGCCACACTCCGTCCCCAACACTCCACGACACCATAGTTGGAGATAACCCCGCCGGATGATCAGAGTTGCTGCTTGTCCTCACACATGCTGACTGGTCCCCGGTATGTAGCTTCTGCAGAACTAGCTTTACAGACGTGCCGTCAAAATGGCATCCACATGTGGCGGTCAGTCATGCAGGAATCTTAGTGAATGACTGGTTTGGATTCAAATTAGTTCTCCTCCCCATTAGCAATGTATTGAGCGCACCCGTTCGTTGGTCCTGAAGAAATCCTTGCCGTCAAGAGCGCAGTCTCACAAACCACGCCTGGCCCTCACGCGTCCCTAAGGGCAAGTCTGCCTCACAACTCCATAGTCTGACTGTGCAGGGAACTACGATACAAACACTTGGGACTGAAATGCCTCAAGGTCGGCAAGCAGGTATACACCTTGACTTTCCCACTTCCAATGCGTCTTGCTAACCAATGAAACAGTCCAATTCTGGGCGGTGGTCCCAAGGAAACACACAACTTCCTTAGCAGCCCCCTGCCTCTGCAACGCAACATGTGTCCCGATTCTCCAGGACAACTCAGCAGCCATTGGGCCACTCAAACTCGCTGGGTTTCACCGTTGTGCGGCACGATTCCTTGGCAGACGCCCATCACCCAGCCCACGGGGACCTTGTGTGCAAATCACAGGTGGAGCCCCCATCTACCTGCACACATTATGGTCCTGTGACAAATGGTACGCTTCCAGCTCAGATTCATCACTAAAAAGATAGCGTTTGTGCTAAAAGCCCTCCTTGAAGCCAGGTCGGATCACACCATCGACAAGACCCGTGGAGGACGAGGGGACGGTGGTCATTTGCGACCTATGCCGCCCGATGTGCGACTTGATCACTCTCACATTGGGTGGCTATGGCCTGCATGCATGGTGTCGCGACTTGATCACTCGTGACACCAAGTGTGTGCTCGCAAATTGGCATGGTGCATTTTGGCTGTTTTGGTTGTTGTGTGGCGGACTGGACGTGAATCGCACTCTGGAGGCAGTTTGGTGGTTGTTCGTGTTTTTACCCTTGTTGTGCGGGCCTTAGGCGTCTCTATATGAAGCACGCAACAGCAACGTAAGGCTCTCTTCGTCTACCTTACGGAGACGATGGGGGCCGTGTTGCGACGGGAGCCTCCTCATTTCGAGCACCCCTCGGTCATCCGAGAAGACCCTAGCTGTGGGTTCATACCAGCACCCCCTCGACCGTTCGAGAAGACCCTAGCTGAGGGTTTAAATCCAGCGCCCCCTCGATTGTTCGAGATGCACCTGTTGCGGAAACGCAGCGACCCGAGTCTGCTCGAGACTTGCATTTCTCTCAAACTCCTTACGGAAGACGAGGGACGAGGAGGCCCCGAAGAGAACTTTTTGTGCAATACGGAGTCCAATTGTATATAAGTGAGGGCACGCAAACGTGGCAAGCACCGGCGTCGTGCAGGCACCGCAACTTTTGCAAGCTGGTAAGCCGGTTACCAGTCGAATATGTGCAAACTTACTAGCAGCCACTCTGATGTAGAACCAATAGGCACTTGTTTTGTACTGCTTTATTTCTGACACCAGATGCAAAGAGGTCGACGTATTGTAGGTATCTTGACCGGTGCGTGCTTAGATTTCACCAATCATCAACGCAAGGAAGTTCGCTACCAGCCACATGCAACACCGCTCTTTGCGAAACTGTTGCATTCAAAAATGTAGCATGTAAGACTATTGCACACAGCCGTTCCTTGCAAATGAACCTGCAAAGGATATCGCGTGGGCGTGTCACGCATCCCGAATGCCGCATGCAAAATCTTTCCTAGCGGAACTGTTGCATACTTCTTGCAAAATGTTCTATGCATGCAAAACTGCTTTTGGGCAAAGCCGTTGATTAGAAGGCTAATGTACGTAAAAACGCTATTGCTATAGTTGTATGCAAATCCGCACCTGGTAAATATGAAAATGATCCACGAAAGCCCGTTTCTCGTATGAGGCGATTGCGTGGAATAAAATTGCTGTTTGTAAATCCTATTTCGCAGTTGCGTTATATGTAAAGCTACTGTGGGTAAATAGCTATGTTCCATATATGCACAACTGGTTCATATGTGCAAAAATGCGCTTTATGTAGAACACAGTCGCTTGTGAGGCTATTGCATGCAATTTAATTCACGTAAAGTATGTTGTATGCAAAATGCTGCTGGTTTCTTGGATGCAAAGCCTGTACTTCCATGCTTGCAAAGGTGCGCAATGCAAATCCGTTGTTTACATGAGGCAAAAATGCCGTTGCAAAGCCATTGCTTGCAGTAGTGTTGCATGCATGCAAATATCTCTACAACTTACGGTCCTTGCGACTTTTGTAAGTGAACCAGCCTTCGATCCTTCACCACCTCAAGAAATACACTTCGTTGTTGCCGACATAAGCTTGAGCCCGGGAAGCTTTGCACCTCTATTTCTTTTAGTTCTGTGATCTACAAATACGGGTTACATATACTGCTTTGCATAGACGTGTTTGTGGAGTATAAAGTTCTATTACACTAGGTACTGTCGTAAGGATACGAGACTATCCGTTATATCTGAGAGACTGAACCGAAAGCCGCATAAATGTCCGTCATTTGGCATTAAGCTTTGACATGTTGACATTGCACTCAGCTCCGCTAGCCGCGTTGACTGCATTTTGACGGGCCGGCTCTTTGCTATATATACTTTATGAATTAGGGCGTGTATGGGAGAAACTAAGACAGGGGAGTGAGGGCGGGTATGGATGCGTGTTGTGCGACAGGATGGGTGACACTGAGAGCTTCAAGACCAGGATACCGTATACCCGCTATACTTGGTACTGCCCCTGCCGGGTGGATGCTGAGTTGACGAAGAGAAGGATGATTCCGGATCAAAATTTTGGGTTGGAACCTTGGAGTACGAAATGGGGTTCTCGGAAGCATTGCCGCGGATCGCGGTGGTGGAATTCTTGAGGGTATTAGAGTATTAGTAGACTTGCATATGGTCGTTGGTGTCCAACGATGAATGAAACCACCCTCTTGCTTGGCGTGGTACAGGATTTAGTTCTGCTCCGCCCACTGCAACGCTGTGCGGAGCGCCTGGCTGGGGTATACCTACGGAGTGATGGTCAGTAGAGTTACAACAGTTTTGTATACGCTTCGGGTGTTGTTTAAGCCATCCACCCACATATCCTTCCGGGATTTGGGAGCCTTTTCCTCACGTCGCGACGTTTAATACACCGGCATCGCACTCACGATGGGTTTAGAGATGGATAACCTGTACCAGGCACATATGGCCAACTAATTATTAGTTAGATTTAGTAGGTATGTGGCAGTTTTTTAGTTTGAAGTTGGAGCGAACGGGAACCCTTAGAGCCTGTCTGCTCCGGAAATAGGAGATCCAAATTTCAGGTCAACGCGGCAAGAGATTTCGATGACAAAATGTCCAGGCTTTATGTGAATGTTCTCGACAAGCATTTGTTTAAGTTCGCGCTTTGCCGTAGTTTCGATGGTTAGAAATTGAGCTGTAATCCAAAGTATGGCATGTTGCGATGCCAGGATTACCGGGTACCCGTTGGTTGTGAAGCGAAGCGCCCCACACAATCAACGGGTACATACGTCAGATTGTCCGATCGCCGCGGGGAATTTGGGAATCCGGCTTGCAGTGGACGCGAAGATGGCGCGGAGTCACGTGGATAGACCTCGCTCAAAGGCGATATGGTGGGGCTTGTCGCCTTGGAAACGATAATGTGGGACACATCAGTCCATTCTCGGGAGCGATAAAGTGGGTCCAGTCATTTTTCCGTCATCCACCCGCTCTTGCGGGCGCGTCTAGATTCGTCTTGTGTAGCGATGTAATTGCATGCGATATTCAGCTGCAGGCTACATCCTAAGAATCATTCCGTTTAACTCCTCTCGGATGTCTTCACGACGTTGGCGGGGAAGTTTGGCAGGCATGGTAGTGCCAACGCCGACTCCGACCGTGTTGCGTCTCGAGGCGCGTTCGAGGAAGGCGCGAATGTGTGTTTGTGGGAGCAGTTGGCGTGCGACTACCCCATTCGCAGCTTCATTTCCGGATTCTCGTCGCTGTCGAAAATTTTCCCCGGTTACCGGTTCTCAATTCTACCTAAAACATATCCAGACGTTTTGGGCGTCTCCATCTCCCAGCTAAACGAACCCTCTGCAGTACACTTCCGCAGTTATGTCCTCCCCGAATGCAGATCGCGAGAGACGGGCGGCATCTACCCCAGCCAGCGTGCGACACGCGAAAGTGATCTACGGCAGAATAATTGAAACCGACCCGCAACAGCAACCTGACCTGCGAGTTATCATCAACGACGATCCGGATCGGCAGCACGCTGTCCGCGCGTTCTTCAGGCAAAAGCCCAAAGTCGACGCTCTCGCCCGCCAGATCACCGGTGACATGCCATTGGCGCAGGCCAGAACGCTCCGCGACGCCGCGAACCGAGAAAATCAGATCCTGTATCTCGACAATGCATGGGGCTCACGCCGTGCCTGGCTTCCCGAGCAATTCACCAACGTCGCAGGCGGTTTGATCTTCTGTCGGCGGATGGCAGTTATCACAAAGCTAGCCCTCAGCCGTGGCATTCCCCTCCAGAGTCTATGGGACAGAGACGGTGTTCTCTATCGCCATGCCTATAGCTCCGACCCCCCAAAGCTCAACATCGACGTCTTGAAACGTGCCAGGGACGACCTCAAAGGGCCCGCCAATCGCGAACCGAGTCTCGTACCGGGCACTGCCCTGACGCCGCAGCCCAATCCAGCATCCCGACAAAGCCCCGAACGCCCTGCTGAGGTCATGCTTCCTCTTACACCCGGGGCCGCGGAGTATAGCGATGATGGCCCAAGCGACGTTGATTTGGCCTCCTCCTCAGGCGAAGCAGATATCTCGGCGCCCTCACTCTCACCGGAGCGCTGTAGAAGCGAGCCCACCCCGTTCATGGGCCGCGAGTCGTTTCGCAACGACGATTCGTTAGCACTCGTTCCAGACGACAGGTCCGAACAAGGGCATGGTGTCGATAACAACGACAGCGGGAAAGAGAACAGGGAAGACAAGGAGAATGAGGGACTCATCGGCAATTTGGGAGGCTGTGACCATGAGGGGGGTGATCTGATGAGCGGCGACTTTCAGCTACCTTTCCTTGAGTCTCAGCAGGTAACTGCTGAAAGCGGTGGTCCAGTTCGCAGCCGATCCTGTCAGCCCGTCCAGCCTGAGCTGGGTGACTCTTCCGATGTCGAGGACTACGTCCTCATTGCGGATGATGCCAGTCCGTCTCAAGCGGCTCCTGAGCCCAACGCCAGCGTCTCCAGCCCCAGCATCAAAGTTCGTGAACCCGGGCTCGTCCAGGCCAGCATTAAGGAACTTGAAGGGACTGCGTGTTTGACAGACACCACTATGGCACTTGTTGCAAAGGCTATCCAGCGTCAGCTCGAATCACCGCTTGTCACTGTCCTAGATCCTTTATGGCTTGAGATCGATTCGGGTTCTGTGCCTAACAGCCGTTTCCCTGTCAAGGCCGACTGCCGCCTTGTTGCTATCCCCCTCCATCATAGGAAGCCTCAGCACTGGTCTCTCGCCATCATACATCTTAACGAGTGCACCGTTGAGTATTACGACCCACTTTGGGACGATGCGCGTTTTGGCAAGGTCGCCAAGGTTTTACAGGCACTTCTGGAGGACAAGCTTGGGTCTCGTTTCAGTTTCATCCCCGTGGTTAGTCAACAGCAGGACGACAATGTGAGCTGCGGGGTGCTTGTGCTCGCTGCGATCCAGGCTTCCGCAAGCAGCCACTTGTCTGAGCTCCCGCAGAGTTTTGGACCTGTGAGCGAGCTCAGATCTCAGTTCGCTAGCCTGTTGCGACAGAGCAGCGAAACCAAAGACCGGAAACGCAAGAGACAGGGTTCGGACCCGCCAACGGATGACGAGGCTGAGAGAGGATCAGGGGGAGCAGGGGGTCTTATTGCGCCCTTGGTCGAGTTCAAGCGCCGCTTGATAGGTTTTAAGGCGCAGTTCGAGGAAAAAAAGAAAGTGCGAAGGGGTGTCGCGGCCGAATTGGAACTCGTGGACCGGAAAGTTGCGAAGCTTGGCGAGGTCGCTGCATACTACCGCCGCTGTCTTGAAGTTCAGCAGCCGGATCTCGGCGGTTTATGGGACGATGGTTCTGAGGGCAGAGCCGAGGCGTTGACTCCCGCTGCATTGATGACCTTCACCTCAAACTCTAACCGCATCGGACTCGACGCAGCAGTGAGACAGCTCGAGATAGAAGAGAAACAAAAGGTCACGCTGGAGGACAAATTGAGTCATCTGGACTCTGAGATGGCTTCCTTCAAAGGACAGTTCAAGGAGGCATCACGTCAGTTGTCTGAGATGACGAAGCTAGCTGAATTTGCCTCTTGATGGCAGTTATAGTTGAGCATATTAGTAGTTTCCTGATATTCGGCAACAGTAGACATCTCGTAATCCAGTTCTATGCGATCTCTCGAGATCATGACCATGTAGCGAGCGGTTTTGTGTGCAGAACGGCTTATACTCCAGCGAGGAGTGGGTCACCACGACGAGGCGACTGAAAAGAGCAGGGATACGTGTGAAATCTTCGGTCGCCGTACGACTCTCGGACGGAGACTACCAGTAAAATGCTTGTGAAGCTCAACACTAGCTCACAGCCCCGGAAATCGGCCGAGGATCTTCAAAGTGGAGGTTTCAGGAGACGTTTTCGCCGGTGAGTCGAAGGGAACCATGGCAGTAGGACGAGAGATAAAGAAGGGAAAAAGGCCGAGGAAGAGCTATTTGCGAGAAAGCTGTGCATCGGAATCCCTTGCCGTAGCGGTTCGATGACGGGTCGGCCCGTCTGGTGGTCAAGATGTACGACGGCATGTATCGTCCGCGAAGGATGTCATCGCTGGCGATGTTAATGTCTGCTGCTAGCGGGCGATGAGTCTCTAGTCGAGCTCGATCAGAGAGGCCCTCGCTTGTAGCTGTATGGGGGTATGTGCAACAAGCGGCTAGAGTCGAACTCACACATCTCTAGGATGTGCCCGGAGTTGTCCCGGGAAAATCACACTACGGGACGAACCCCAAGGAGATGTACAAGATGCCGCCGAGCGAGAGCAAGGCCTGCAGAATCCACACATGTATCTGTATCGCAGCGTTTTATGCTCACGTCAAGAATTATTTGTGCTAGACATGAAGTCACTCTAGAGCCAAGTAGGTCTAGTTAAAGGCGCCCAGGGCCATGTACAGCACGAAACCCTAGAAAGCCTTTATTCCATCAAGCAGAATTAGACATCTGCCAAAGTTGACTCCACCTCTAGAATTAATTTCAACCTACAAACGGCGGGACGATAGCGGAATTCTTTCATTGTGTCCTAATCAACTCATGCCATATATCATGAACGGACCAAATGCTTCTAGACCTCCTCAAACCAAATGCTTCTAAACATCCTCAAACCTCTGTCTACCCATTTCTTCTTTGTCTAGCGTCATTTCTCTCGTAAAAAGCGAGGCAAATAGCCCCAGAACGGAAAACCCAACAAGGACATACCAGATAGCCCGCATCGATTGCTCGTACAGGCTCAAGAGCGAAGACAGGCCTTCCGGTGCGATATCCAAAACCCTAAGCGACGGAATTAGCTGTATTGCTTCGTATCCAGTCCTCAACCCGTCGAGGTTGTCCGGTAACGAAGCCATGTCGGCGGCCGACTTCTCCCAAACACTGTTAAAGACGGATGAGCCGATGGCTAGGCCGATCAGAGCCCCAAACAGCCGGAACGACACAAAGACGCCGACCGCCATGCCCGTGTCATCCACGTTCGGGGCGCTTGCCTGCACAGGAAGTACGAGAATGGTGTAGAGTGCGCCAATGCCAACCCCGGCAACTACCTGCGCGCTATACTTGATAGCCATAGACGCGCTTGACCCGAGAAGCGACAGAAGCCCCAAGCCGAGCGAGAGCATAGCCCATCCCACCCAGATGTTCCACCTGTACCGCCGAAATAGTTCGACCAAAACGGCCGATAAGACGCTGACGGCCACTGTGATCGTACTAAGCGGCAAGAGTGATACGGCTGCCTGCAGTGGCTCCTCCAGCAGGACGGCCTGGAAGAAAAGAGGCAAGTACAGCAACAAGCAGTACACCACCATGCCGTGCACAAACGACCCCAAAAACGACACCACGGCCGTCGTTGACCGGAACAGCCGATGCGGCAACACCGGCTCGTACACCCTCTGGCTGCCCTCGTACACCACGAAACCCGCCAGCAGCGCCACGCCGACCAGCAGGGGAACCACCGTCCTCCAGTCCGCCCACTTGTACATGGCCCCTGCCCAGCTCAACGGCAGCGCCACCGCCGTCGTCCCAAGCGCAAACAAGCCCATGCCCACCCAATCCAGCCTCGCCAGCCGCTGTCTGAACCCCTCCGCTCGCTCCCTCAGCTTGAGAAAGAAAACCACCAGCGTCAACCCCACAACGCAAATCGGTACGTTGACCCACCCGATCCACCGCCATGACACCCGCTGGCTGAACAGCGCGCCCACCGAGGGACCCAATATGCTCCCCACAGACATGGGCACGGCCAGCAGCCCCAGGTACAGCGGCCTTTCCTTCAGCGTCGTCATATCCGCGACGATGATCTCCCCTAGGACATCGATCCCGCCAGCGCCGAGCCCCTGCAGTATCCGTCCCGCGATGAGGGCGCCCATGTTCTGCGCGAGGGAGAAGACGATGGAGCCGGCGAGGAAGAGCACGAACGCGATGTAGAGTGGGATTTTGCGACCGAGGACATCCGAGGTGGACGTGTACAACGGCTGGGTTACCACGACGGCGAGGAGGAAGGAGATGGAGGCCCAAAAGGACGTTAGGGTGGTGCCGCGTAGCTCATGAGCTATTTCCTGTAGAGGAGCAAGAGAGACAACAAAGAGGTTAGTCAAATATCTTTACTATTATCACGTAAAAGAGACGGATGGTGTTGACAAACTGGGATTGCTACGGCTAGGATGGTGGCATCGAGGGAGACAATAAAGACCATGATGTTGAGGGCGAGGAAGGACATGTGGAATGAGAATGGTTTTTTGGCAGAGGGTGAGTGGCTTTGGTCAAGGATGAGAGTGCCATCTCGATCGCTGGTCTTGCCGTCGTCTGGATACGGCGTCGGGTCTGTGGCGTGCATGGTGAGGACTGGGGGTTGTGGATTGCCTCAGAAAGGGGGGAGAGAAGCTGAAAGGGCGGGGTTGGATCTGGGCATTCTTTAACATCTAGCATCGTAGCAATGTTTGGCAATGTTCCTTAGCGGACAGAGTTGGCGTTGTCCTCGTTCAGAAATGCTCTGGCCGAATCGGCTTGGCCAACGCTTCGCCATCATGCAAAGAAGGGGTTTGGCTGCGCCTAACCCGCAGCTGGAGGGACACGTCGGCTACGATTGGTTCGTCTTCCAGTGGTTGACTCCCAACGCATCGGCTGGTGGCTTGCTGAAAAACATTATGCGGCAAAGATCAGCAGTCGAACCCCTGCCAAAATCTGCAGGTATGAAGCAGTCCCGGCGTCCCGCGGCCCAAAACCGTGACCGAGCCTCTGCTTCAGCTACCGATCGGGCTGGCCGATCTCAGCTGGATGCGGAATGACCACAGCGAGCCAGACACCTGGCATGCCAAGCATTGATTTGCAGTACGCTGATCCACACTTGTACAATTGGCTAGTTGGTAGGCGGGCCATCGCAGTTGGGTTATAGGCTGTCACGCTCATGGGCTTTGCTGGTTGATGACAAGCCATCTCTGAAAAGTGGTGAAGTTGCCGGTTTCGGTACTTTCCTCCTTCGAGTTTGTCTTGTCATCCCAGGTCACATTGAGTGCGGTTAGGATGCTTCAATATCTTGAAAGCTAGGGCAGAAATAGGGCCTCGGCCCACCTTTTGAGATGTGTAATAGCGGCGAAAAGGCAGTAGACGTCAAGGGGGTCCCGGGTGCCACCGATGCGGATGGAACTAAGAAGCCCCTTGAGAAATTTGGCAAGAAAATAGACGTGGAAGGGGGCACATCTGCTAGCACGTAGGATACAGGAAACATACAGGCTTGTTCACACGCGGCCGTAGCGACAGGTAGCGACAAAAGCCCACTCGTGGCCCTGGACGATGATACCGGGTAGCCACTCAGAGACCGCCGACAGACGGATCCAGTGGTGGCCACTGACGAGCTGCTGGGGTGTGTTGCTTTATCTGCAGTGAACCCCGGAGCCTTCTCAGCTCTGGCAAGCATTCGGAGCAGGGGGTTCTGCCAAATTCCCATCTGATGTTGGGCGGTGTCACCCTCAAGTAGCGCACGCGTCGTCTTGATGGATACCGCGATGGGTGTCCGCTACAAGGCCTCGTGATTGGTGTGGTTGATGTGCTGCCTAGACGTAGATGCGTCTCAACGGCGTCGGCATCTTGGGCGCCCAAGGGAATGTGACCGGGTTGATTGTTATGCAGAAATCTACCATGCGACTAAGCGCTTTTCTAGGGGAATAAGCGGCGGCAATTTTGGCGGTAGGGCTTCAACCCGGAACGCGGTCAGCAAGCAGGCGCCATGATGGCTTGGACGGTTCGGCCCGTGTACAAGCATATCACGTCAACCAGACCGGACCTACCCCCCTGGACCTCGCAGGGCCCCGGCCAGCAAGGGGAGGTGTGTGGGGATGAGGCATGGGCATGGGACGCTTCCGATGTTGATCTATTGCGTGCTTGGGAGGACGATGCCGTCTCGTGGTCCGATGCGCACGAGGATGATGCGAAGTTGCGAGGTCGTGGCGTTGACGCGACGTCCGGAGTGGTGGTGTTGTTGGTGCCCGGATCGGCGTTGTCGTCGCTCGAGGTCAGGGCCGGGGTGGGATGGTTCGTCGCATTATCAAACAACGCGGCGGATCTACACAGCTTCGACACCCGGATGGCAATGCGCCGTTGCCGTGCAAGGAGTCGAGCCACCGAAGGATGACGGGAGGCTCGGGCGTCACGGGGAAACAGACCGAGACGTCGTTGGATTGGCACGTGCTCCCGTGCTTCGATGCTCTTTGCTGTGAACAAGATTTTGGTTTGGAGGTGCCTTTGGAGAGAGGTGTCCTCGACATCGCGACGAAATGCCCCGCACAGACCACTCCCCGCAACCCCTCAGAAAATCCCCGCGACGCAACGCGACGCGACACTCCGTCCGTTGACCGCGCGCGCCAATTGAGTCCGACTACCACTCGGTGATATGCGTCCAGATATCATCGCAGCATGGATCTCAGATATCGAGAGGGCTGAAATTGGCGAGATTACGCCGTCGACACCACAGCATACATGCCTTGAGGTGGGAAGGAAACGACGAGAGCGACGGAAATCCTTTCCGCCACATTGTGAGTACCATCGACCGGACAATTGGCATTCATGCGGCTGATACTTGTTGTGATTTTCTGTTTCTAGCCCGCGCCCTGTCCCAAGAGCACTCCCTCAAGCGGCTACGAACACCAGTGACCAAGCCGACGGATCGACCACCCTTGGGACCTCTCCACGCAAACACCGTATCAATACTCACTACGGTACCCAAGATGGCCTCATCAGGTGAAAACATACCAAAGGATGTGCTGACTGGTCCACGGAGTCGCAACCCCAGAAAAGCGGTCGTGGGGGGAAGTGCTGGACTTGCCCGGCGAACGCGCAACACCACATCCGTCGGAGAGAGGGAGGATGACGGTGCCAAGACGGCCTCGAATGACCGCGAAACAGAAAACCAAGGCTCAGTCTCAAAATTGTCTGCTTATGTGGGCCTACTGCAAAGTTCCGAGGTACCATCTTTGCCACCGCCGTCGTCGCCGACAAGGGCCCCGTCGACATACACCGCGTCGACAAAGCGATCCTCGAGTCCGGTTAAAAGCCCGCTCGACCTGCTTACGAATCTTGGGAAACCCGTGCAATATGAACTGCTGGAGGAGACTGCCATACTCAGGAAGCTCAGGAAGGATCCCATCGCTCCTGTCTACCGCCGGATCCGGTCGCTCTGCCATACACAATACATCCCTATGCAGATGCGCGACACGCTGGAGAGGGAGGAAGGGGAGGAAGGAGAGGAGGGGGAAGCGGACGAGTGGGAGGAGAATGAGCCCGAGGATAAGCAAGATGGCGGGATTCTTGGGCTCGGCCTTCCCGACTCAGACTACGGCTTGCCGCTTGTGGGAGCACAACACGTCGTGATTCACCCCGCCCTGGCCGCTGTGCTGCCGGCAGAGACAGACCGCGGGCTTTTTCAGCTTCGGCATGAATTTACGATCCTGCAGACAGTCGTATCGAAGACCCGCGAATACACGCGGATTCCACGCAGCGAGGCCGCCTGGAACAGCGCTATTCACTTCCCACTGCTCCAGCTTGCCACCGCTCACATTGATCGGGTTTCGGTCGAGGATATTACAAGAGCAACCATCTCGCCCAAGTGTAGCCCGGACGGCAAGGAGTTTGGTGATGGCGATGGGGGCAGAGTCATGCTCGCTTCTGGTACGAAAATGGTCGACTATGCCCTAGTGCTGTCAGTCCCGGCCTCCTCTCCCGCGCCAGCTTTTAGCGGTCCACTGGGCCATAACTGGATGGACTTTGTTGGGCGGCAACATGCGATGAACCCTAGTATGCCGTCGTCTTTCAATCAAACCGAATATTCCCCCCTGCGGTACTCTCCAGCCGGCCTGTTCATCGAGACCAAGGTGGATTCGGGATCGCAGAACGAGGGACGCACCCAGCTTGGCATCTGGGTAGCCGCTTGGTTCAAGAGGGTGAATGCCTTTCGTCTTTCCCAACCAATGAGGCCACCTGTCGTGCCAGTGTTGTTGGTGTACAACGAGATATGGGACTTGTACTTTGCGATGGATCGCGGGTCGTGGATCGTAGGCCTCCTCCTCCCACCGTGATGCATACGTGTTACATCTTAGTACTAACATGTGGCGGGAATAGGAAATCATAGGGAAGACAACCATCGGCCAGACTGACTCGTTACCGGGAATATACAAACTGCTCGCCATACTTCGAGAGCTTGCGGGCTGGATGGCTGGGCCATTTACAAAGTGGGTAGATAATATCGTGGAGGCGGGTATAAACGCAACTTAAATACCGGGAGAATTTAATTAACGTTACCAGTAACGGTTCCCTATTCCTTCTCGAGGTCCGCCGTCCGTTGCTTGGCCTCCTTCACCTTCTGGGGCAGTGCGATGCGAGCATTCATTCGTGTCAATTGCTCCTCGAGGGCTTGCGCCTCAGCTTGGGCATTTTCACCCCGCTGCGTCTGGGTCTCGTCGCCCTCGACCCTGCTGCTGACTGCTGTCTCCCTTGATCAGCCAGCCAGTGGACCCTGTGGGCCTACCCAGCGCGCCATTGCTGTTGAATACCACCAGCGTCCCACCAAGGCGGATTGGCGTCTGTGTGGCTGACGCTGGCGGCAAGTGAACCGAACCGTGTGGACTGTGTCGTTTGAAATCTAACAACAGAGTTTCTGTCATGAACGTCCTCTGGGTGTTGATCTTTCGCGTCCGCGGAGTTGCAACACGAGCTGAAATCGCGGCACCGCCGCAGGGCTGCGCGTAAATCCGGCCGGCGCTAGGCGGCGAATCATAAAGCCGGCTCCCCTCCAGCTCTTAGTGGTTAATTTAACATGCCTGCCTGAGAGAGCTGCAGTCTTTGTAAGCTTAATCAGCACAATTGTTGAAATAAACCCGTGCTCCAGCAGAGAGCGTTGTGTCTCATTTGACACTGGACTCCAAAGACAGGGTCGGGGGATAGAACAGAAGTGTATCCAGATCTCCTACCTCCGGTCCGGACTGGTTCCCGATATCCGCGAGCATAGGTAGTAGCTACTGCATATAAAATATGAAGTGGAAGTCCTCGTGCTGATGCTCAGGACCACAGCATCATTCCCTGCAGCTTAACCTTTGGTGGAGCACTGACTTTTTAACTCCTTGTTACCCGACTTTTTCTTTTCTCGTTGCATATAAACATAATGTCAACGCGTTTTATGACCGTCCTCGGCGGTCTCTCAGTGTTGGCCGCGATGGTGATTGCGCATCCCACCAGCCTGAGCCAGCATTGCTCCAACTTTCCAAGGCCCGAAATTGCTGGCGCAAGCGTTCTTTCGATCTCCAGCGCCGAGCTGAACAACCACACCGTCGCGGCCTTTCCCCCCATCCTCAACCAGGACGTCGTCGGCATTAACGTCTGCGAGGTGAACGTTACACTTAGTCACCCTAACGCCAACGATACGGTCCATGTCCAGATATGGCTGCCTGCTTCTAAATCGGAGTGGAATGGCCGCCTTATTTCTCTTGGCGGGAGCGCTTGGGCAGCCGGACACGGCCCGTTGACGCTTGCACCATACGCCGCCAAAGGATTCGCCGCGATATCCACCGACGCCGGACTTGACGGCAACCTTCTCAGCCCCGCAGGCTGGGCGCTCAAGGACGATGGGATGGTCAACACGGAGCTGCTGACTAACTTTGCCTCACGGTCGGTTCACGAGATGGTTGTTGCCGGAAAGCAACTGGCGGCATCCTACTATCAGAAACCAGCCGCATTTTCCTACTGGGAGGGCTGTTCTACCGGAGGTCGACAGGGTCTAGTCGCAGCACAGCAATACCCGGGAGACTTTGATGGCATTCTTGCTGGAGCTCCCGCCATCTACTGGACCAAGTACGTCGTTTCCGAGCTGTGGCCGCAGGTTGCGATGCGTGAAGCGGGCTACTACCCCTCCGCTTGCGAGTTCCAAGCCGCAAGGACGGCAGCTGTCGCGGCATGCGATGAGCTGGACGGCGTTAAGGACGGCGTCATTTCGGACCTGGCAAAATGCAGCTTCAACCCCTTCTCGCTCGTGGGCAAGAAAATCAACTGCAACGGCAACGAGGTTGTCCTTAGCAAACAACTTGCCTCGGTCGTCGACAAGATCTGGCAGGGTCCCAAGACATCGTCCGGTTCGCCACTTTGGTATGGTCTGAACATTGGCGCACCACTCGACAGCCTAGCAGCGACCCTGGACGCAAACGGGACCCGGGTTGGCGATCCATTCTTTGTAGCAAGGGACTGGGTGCGGTATTTTGTCAAGGCGGACCCCGAGTTCGCCGTTCAGGACATAGATTCTGCATCTCTACGAAATATCTTTGCCGAGTCAGTGGCCAAGTTCAGCGACATCATTGACTCGTCCAGCCCCGACCTCGCCGGTTTCAGACGGGCGGGCGGTAAGCTGTTGATCTGGCACGGCGAAGCCGACAACCTCATCTTCACCCAGGACTCGATCCGATATCGCGACGATGTACAGAAACACTTGGGCAATGGATACGATATCGACCAGTTCTTCCGGCTATTCCTCGCACCCGGGGTTGATCATTGCGGCCTTGGGAGTATAGACGGTGCAGTTCCTACCAACTCGCTCGAGTCCCTGGTGAATTGGGTCGAGAACGGCAAAGCACCCCAGGAGATTGCCGCCGCAAGCTTGCCCACAGCTGCCAGTCACTTCACCCGGAAGCTTTGCCAATATCCCCTTGTGGCCAAATACGACGGCAAGGGGGACCAAACCATCGCTGCCAGCTACCGCTGTGTAAGACGCTAAGTTGTGGACTTGCAGCTGACCGACTCTGTTCAGCTTTGCCCCTCTGGGTAGCTGGAAACTCAAGTACAAGAGGTGGCGAGCTAGGAAAACCTTCACGGGAAACTCATTATAGAAAAATATGTAATAACAATTTATCTCAACGCACACATCAGCATCGCCCGAGAATGAAACGTGCAAAGTGTTAAATGCATGGAAGATGCTGGGAAGATGCTGTACTAATCTGTAGGGCGCTTATTCGTGATATGTGGTAAAACTGCGGTTTTGTGCGACGAATCTGGGCACACAAAATTTCTATTTCCGCACCTCGTGCACGTGAAACTACCTACCCTGTCTTAGGCTTGGGTCAGTCGCTGCTCGGGATTCTCTCAGGATGGCTCACATTTGCTTACCCTAATTGCAATTTTTCGCAGGCTGCGCAGCCTACGAATCGCTTCAACTCCAGCCGAGGGGGCCTAAAACCAGTCCCAAATGAAAAGATGGCCAAAATGTGTCCCATTTTTGAACCTAACAGCCTCTGTGCCAATATTCGTCTTGATAACCCCCTGTTCTTCAGTTTTGATTTCAGCAGGCTTATCATTATCCCTCCTGCTCACTTTCTTTGGCCTCCAGGTCCGCCTTCTCCCTGTCCTTCCATCATGGAAACAGCCAGCTGCCAAAGCCTCAGGTCAAGCGCCGGTCAGACCATCGCGCTGTTATCGGCAACGCCAATCCTGTGAAGCTGACGAGTCATCCCCGACGCGGACATTCAGTCTTGTACGGTATGGAAGAAGATTACTTCGAGGTGCAGAACTCTGACACCGCCTGCCGCTGGCATAAAGGTAGCTAAGCTGTCCCCCCCCCCCCCCCCCCCCGACCGGTTCTTGCAATTACTTTCTGGGGTTCTGTGGCATAATTCCTTGGGCCTGATACTGACGGTTAAGACAGAGACAGCGGAGTCAGGGCGTGAATTCGCTTATCGGTGGGAAAGAAAGCACCACATGTCAAAATATGAGACCCAGGAGAACATGAAGAAAGTAGGTAGGTACCTTGTCCTCGGTTGTGAGAGAGGTAACATTTCTCGGGATGATAGTGATTTGTACAACCATGCTCTCTCTTTCTTAAAGCCAATGCTGACGGCCGGGGTATTATGGTGGTTTGAACAACTCAAAAGGGAACTCGAACATTGCGGATTCCTTTGCCATCTCGCTTTTTCACCCGGGCATTGTCACCTGAACCTGGGTAGTTGCTAGAAAGCAGTTAGTACGGGGGATAATACCCTTACTTGATACGCCATTACTTACTTGCTGTCATTCAAGTTGGAAAGCCGTCTTTGTTTGATGTGCACTTCCGAGCCGGTCATGATGATGAAGCCTACTGCATGTTTACACAACAGGTGTCTCGCACCATTCCCATGGCCCCATTTTCTTCCATACTTCCAGGCCCGTGCCATCCGGCATACTCCTAAGCATCTTAAGGAGCCGCATGTCGGAAACTTGAAATGGGCTGTGATACGAACACCCCGAAGTTATAACAGTAAGCCTCTCCCAGAAATCCGACTTTTCCTGATGGTGAAGCACCATCACCATGGCGATCTCATTTGGATATGATCTGTATCCTAGCTCGCCGCTGGGTATCACATCGTTCATGAAACCAAGGACGATGAACCTGAGATGGAAAGACTGCTCAGATGCGCCTACCCCTGTAGGGCGCCGTTCGATGCCTGCAGACACGCATAGGCGAGCAAGGTACTCTGTGTAATTCAGAAGATCACGAGTCCCTTCGACATAGAGCAATTTCGTGTCTTCGTCGGCTCGGGGGTGGCCATACTGGTCGGCGAGTATATATCGTTTTCTGCTGGTAGTTTCATTACCACCCCTTGAGGAGGAAGCTGCGTCCGAGTCAACGGGCGCCTTTACGAGAAGGTTAACCGTGAACCCGGATATACGCAGCGCGTGCGGCGACGTCTGCCTTGTTGAGGCCATTTCCAGGATGCGGTCGCTGTGCTGAGCCCACGGTAAGAGACCACCGTCACTCTCCATCTGTACGTCTATGTCGACCAGGGAAATCGTTTCCTTCAGTCTAGACTTATCCGGCTGGAATTTGTTCTTCTTTAACCCACTGCCGTCCTCGAGGTGAATGTTGAAATTGAGCCGGAATTTCGACTCTGGGCTTGTGAAGACCCAGCCCGTCCATGACCAACTTGGAAATCCAGGTCGCCTGATCAGATGGATATCTGAGAACTTGTTGCCGACCCTCGTACCCGAAAGGACCCTTTTCATATCGATCTGCCACGACAACCCTACGATCAAACTGGCCGCGGCGTCATCTGAGTCGAATATCGGTACACCGCATAGCGCGCGGACGGGCCTTTCCATAGCCCCGAACTTGGCAAGGACGCCTTCAAAAGCATTGAGGGCGTCACTTTGATAAGAAATGGTCCTTCGGGCGTATTCCTCGATGCGGCCCTCCAGGTCAGCGGCAAACTTCCCCAAGCCTCGCAGAGGCCAGACCCTAGATATGTCGATGCGGTCCCGAAACCGTTGCCGGTTATCGGTATGGAGGGCCTCAAGCGGCGCTGATATAGTCTCGAGGCAGTGCATGGCACAACACTGAAAGTAGACCATGTACTCAGTGAAGACCAGGCGCCGCGTTGACAGGTAGGCCTCCTGGAAAGTCCAGCCTCTAGTGTTCCAGTTTGAGGATGTGACCTGATGTCGTATGTTGAGATTCGTTGACGCCAGCGTCCTGTTGCCAATCTGAATCACTTGCTGCTCCCGTCTGGGTCTTTTCCGAACTCCAGGCAGCCCGTGCGTTGGATCCTTTCCCGCTGCAGCGATGATGGTGATGGCAGAGGATCCGTAAATAAGATTCATGTTTCGGACTTGTACGTGTTTTTCCATCTCATCGTTCTGTGGGATGCAGTAGCGATCAACCCACAAAAATCTGTATCCGAGCTGGTGTGTCACCTCGATAGAGTCGTCAATGAGCCTTGGGACTTCATTTGGCAGGTGGCCATCGACAACGATGCCGTCATGTTGAAAGCTGCCCCAGACATAGCTAAGGGCTACAAAGCCGTCAGTCTGTGAAAGGCTGTTCCACGGGACGATCTTCCTAGTCTCGCAGTCGATTACACGGAATCCGGGAAGGGATGCGACTTCTGAACTCTGTGTGTGGCAGAGGCGAGTGTGATGGGTGGTACAGAAGTTGAGCCACGACGCGACAAGAGAATAGTCTACCTGTGGCCCGATTAGACGGGCACCAAGTCGACTTGTTGTCTCTGAAGGGAGGCATTCCATGATCATCTGACCGGACTGTATTGGATGTGGCCCCCGAGCTGTCCTCTCGCGGCTACCCTTCTTGCGGCTGGGGACGAGAGCAAGCATAGGCCCGCTGTCAGCTAGGACGCCCTGTGGGATACCGAACGCTGCTCGCGCAGAGTAGGCACACAGATCGTAGCCGCGCAGGTCAGGCTCTGTACCTGCATCGAAGCCGAGGAATCGCACGAAGAAGACGCACAGATCACAGCTGGCGGAAGATGTGAGGTTCAACCCCTGCTGAACGGGATGGCCAAAAGATCTCTCTTTGCCACATCTGTTCACCTTGGAGCTAAAGACTTTCTCGAAGTCGATGGTTCGACATGATGAACACAGTCGCGGTCCACTGGGCACTAGGCAGTCAAGTCTCAACCGCGTCGATGGACGGTGAGAAGGGACTGGTTCCCGCTCAGACCGTTGCCGTTTTCGGCCGTTCTGTTGGTCCATATCGAGTGTATAGGCCTAGGTGGAATTTATCTCGTCTAGTAAAAAGAGGAAACAGCAGCTCACAGGGTGTTCAGGAGGAAGCCATAACCTGATATGGGCGAGGGGAAACATCAGCCACGCTCCAGGCAGAAAGGCGCAGCACCGCAAAAAAATTCATGCAAGCTACCTTGGAGCTTATGCAGGTACTTTGGGCCAATCCAATTTCGCTGCTGTGCTCAGCACACTGATATACCCACGGGGTTGATAGGCTAAAAAGAATACGACGCAACGCACGTGGCCAGGCCAGTGAGCAGAGCGCCGGCCCACCACCCCTGACAGCTCTCATCTATCCTTTACACTGCCATACCTTTCTCAGACCTCGGCCATCAGCTGAACTTGTAACTATAAATCCCTCTCATCTCATAATGACCTCCCCCAATAAGCTCATTCTCGAACCGGCAACGCCCGCGGACATTCCCGTCATGATCGACATCTGGTTCGCGGCGTTCACCGACCCCACCCTGCAGCGTCTCTGGCCCGACACACCCGGCGTGCGCAAATGGTGGGAAGACGCTAACAGGCGCGAAATGCTCAATCGATCTTCGTGTCGCTACGTCAAAGTCGTCGACCCTGGAAGCACCGATGCCCAGGGCCAACCGCGAGTCGCTGCCTGGGCGAAATGGGATCTAGCGATGCCCGAGGAGCGGAAACGCCGGTATCCGCCATGGCATGAGGACATGCCTGGGGAGGAGTGCGACGTCTTTTTCGGCAGAGAGGAGAGGGAGAGGGAACGGGTCATGGGTGGTTTGAGGCATTTCTGTTTGTTTGATGAGTTCTTTGGGCTGAGTTGACACACTGACCGAATGGGGACTTAGATTTGGATACACTCGCCACTCACCCCCAGTATCAGAGAAAAGGGGCTGGTTCGATGCTTGTCAAGTGGGGTTGCGATCTTGCGGATGAGCATGGTGTCGGGGCATATGTCGATGCGAGCAAAGCTGGAGCGCCGCTGTATAAAAGGTTTGGGTTCGTCGACGAGAGTGGACCCAACGCCGGGGAAGTGGCTTCGATGGCTCGAAGGTAGATTTTGTCATTATTGCGCAGTATGATGCAAGTAATGTGCGCGATGACCGTGGCGTGATCAAAGAGGATGAAACGAATAGGGTGGCTCAGCACTCCGTGTTCCAATGAGGCTTTCATACATCAGTTTATGCCAACAATTTGGCCACCTTTATGGTACTAGTTCTGGGCCATCTCGGCTAGAGTTGAAGTGTTATAAAAGAATAAATGAGGTTGAGCAAAGATGAGCCGGCCTGGCGAAGCCAAGCCTAAGCCGAGGTAAGCTTTATCAAGTGTTCAAGATATGGAACTAGAAATTAGGTGTGCCCAGATTCGTCGGATGAAGACAACGCAGGTTAAACACCTTCAAACGCTAGTTACCTACACACGGCAAAATAGAGACGACGCATAAGGTGCTTTTCTACTGCCAGTAATCGTCGCCACCCCCGTTGGATTTCGGGTGCCTGCTTGGGTGACTCGCCCACCTTACAGCATTTCATGATCGCCTCGGCTTGGCCTTCCCGGCTAAGGTGTTCTCCAGATGTTCGGGCCCCAGTCCTGGGACGAAGGAAGTGCATATGATGAAGCGCCTCATCGGCGAAATATCAAAGTAGGCTCACGCGGGAGAACGGCTCGTTCAGTATACATTCGACAGTCCAAGCCTACCTATTGGCCATGTTAGGAATCTCAAGAGGGAGGAATATACCGATTTCACGATCGTGTGCGGCAGAGAGAGGTTTCCAGTGCACAGGATCATTGCTCGGGTTGTCATCTGTCTTGTTAGGTAACATTACTCTTGCGGGAGGCGGCCCTTCGGAGACTACGAGATAGAAGAGAGCTTACAGTACTGATCCAGCGGATGGTAGATCACTTCTGCAATGGCGAATATAAACGACTTGGATTACTCCCTGAGGATAATTAACGTTTCGCAGTTTCGAGTTCGTACGCAAAAATTACGATGTCATAATCCCTTGCGCTCTTGCTGCGACATTTGGTTTCGCTGTTGCGCTTGGCTTTTTTCGTCTTCAATGCTATCTAGTTGAGCTGCAAGCGTATGCGGGGAACAACAAAGCGGCAGACGGTGGTACCCCGGTATTGGTGCGTGTAAGTATGGACTGGCTTCAGTGAGCGTTATTGGCAACGTACCTAGAGATAACGGGACATATTACCACAGCAAGCGGTTGCCGAAAAAACAGGGCCACACAAAACTGGCTCTGGCAGTTCCTGGGTAACAGGACCCCTAACAGTTCCACCATGTTCCATCAGGCCACCCAAAGTAGGTGGTAACATATGCTCTGCAATTGGGATAGGGTTGATGTTTACGTTCGTCAGGAGACCTAACAGGTGACAGGATTCTATGGTAAAGAGCAACGGCCCATCTAATAGCAAGGAACGGTCAGATGACCGGCTGGTAGTACGCAAAGATACCTCTGTTTTGCCTGTATCTTTTATGGTGGCCTATGTACTGGCAAGCCGTTGCCAAAAAAACAGAGCCACACAAATTAACTCTGGCTGTTCCCAGCTAACAGCGACCTTAACAGCTCCGCCATCTTCTATTACACTACCCAAAGCGGCTAGTAATAAAATTACTGCAATCGAATTAGGGCTAGTATTTACGTGTCGTCAGGAGACTTGACAGGTGACTGGATTCTATGGTAAAAAACACCTATCCATCAGATAGTTATAAACCGTTAGATGACCGGGTGGGGGTACCGCGAGATACATCCAGATGCCAGCAAATAGTATAGCAGAATAGGTACCAAGGAGGTAATGTGGCTCTGTTTTGTTGGCAACCGCTTGCCTGGTTACTTGCACGTGACCTATATACACGTGATCTTGCCCTCCACCCTCTCCGGAACAGCTCGGGCCGGAACGCGATTTTGCAGCGAGCGCCAGCGAACCGCGAAATCGTGTGAAGGCACGTCAAAAAGCTGGCACTGAAGAGTTCCTCCAGTCTTCCTTTAGCATGCCGCTTGCCGGCACGGTCCCTCCTTGTTGTCAGCCCCAAGCCGGTGTGCTCTCTCTCTGGCGAATCCAGCGGCGGTTCAACCACGACACCACAAAGCACGGGCCAACTTACGTGATCCCACTTTCCCTCAATACGGGTGCTTCCAAAAATAAATTGATAAGCTTATCAGCTAAGCGAAGGCACTACACGTGACTTGCTGTTTTTCAGATGGAATTTGTCGCTTTGCCAGGAAGCGCGCCCCGGGAGCGTTAGCGCAGGGGCCGCAGGGGCTGCGCTTACGCGCCGACCGGAGAGGGAAGCGCCCTGAACAATTTCACCGCTCGAAAATGGCAGTCGCACTCTGTCTCACTTTCAACACCAGATATTTCTGAGCATATCCAAACCGATGCCTCCAGAACCCCCCAATCACGACATCGTCATTGTCGGTGCAGGCATAGCCGGATGCGCAGCAGCAATGGCCTTTGCTCGCCAAGGACGCCAAGTTCTGTTACTGGAGCGGAGCCTCAAAGAGCCCGATCGCATTGTTGGAGAGCTTCTCCAACCTGGAGGTGTCGACGCGCTCACCGAGCTCGGGCTCGTCCATTGTTTAGACGGCATCGACGCAACGCCGATTGAAGGCTATCACCTCTACTGGAAGGACCAGGAAGCTTCGTTTTGGTTTTGCGAGAAAGGGGGGGTCAAACCAGAAGGCCGCAGCTTTCACCATGGCAGATTCGTCTCTAAGCTCCGGGAGGCTGCCTCTGCGGAGCCTAGCGTCACGTTGCTGGAGGCAACGGTGACTGAGGTCTTGAGAGACGGCAGCTCAGATCATGTTATTGGTGTTGCCTGTGCTGGAGTTGACGAGGAACAAAAGGTAGGTGAAGTTGTCTACTCCGACAGCGAACCGGTCTCTAACCGTCATGTCAGTTTTTCGCCCCTATTACCATCCTAGCTGATGGTTCCAGCTCGAACTTCCGATCTCAGTTCACGCCATATCGCCCAGAGGCGCAGTCCAGATTCTGGGGCCTCGAGATGGTCGATGCTGGGCTCCCGATTCCGCGATATGCACATGCCGTTCTCGGGCAAGGCCCGCCTGTTCTCATGTACCCAATCAGTTCCCGGGAGACAAGAATCCTCATTGACATCCCTGACGAGATCAACACGGTACTTGGAAGTCAGTCTGCCGTCAGAGCATATCTTCGCGACAAAGTTCTACCAACAATTCCTGAGCGCGTCCAGCATTCCCTCAGTGAAGCTATCGCCAAGGGCCGCCTGCGAAGCATGCCAAACGCCTGGATGGCATCAACCGGGAACACCACGCCAGGTCTCATCATGCTGGGAGATGCGTCAAATATGCGCCATCCGGTTACCGGCGCCGGAATGACGGTCGCACTCAAAGACGTGATCCTCCTGGCCAGCACGATCAGTCCCATCGAAGTCCCAGACCTCCAGCAGACGACAGAAATCACGAGAAGAATGCGAGACTTCCATTGGAAACGGAAGAGCCACAGCGCGTCTCTCAACATATTGGCCCAAGCTCTCTACATGCTCTTTGTTTCAGACGACCCGGTTCTCCAGATCATGCAGCACGGGTTCATCCAATACATTCAAGGCGGGGAACAAAATTTCGCCGAAGCCGCCTGGATTATGGGAGGGCTTTCTGTCAAGCCCTGGCGCTTGTTCTATCGTTTTTTCGCGGTCGCACTGTGCAGCGTGCGGCTTCATATGCAGCAGGCAACCTTCTGGGGCCTACCGGTCGCACTCTTTCAGTCCGCGGCTCTATTATCAGCAGCCTCCCAAATTATTTGGGGGCCGTTGGCGGATGAGCTGAAGCGCTAAGAGCCAACCCGCCAATCGTCTAACAGCGATAGAGGGCCGTTTTTGACGAGCCCGGCGGCTACAGAAACAACCTGCAGGCCGCCGCTTTTGATGACCCTTGTATATTTTCTCCGACAACTCAACCGCTACCTTCCGGAACCAGGCAGGCTGTCTTGGTCATCGTGCCACGGCAAATATCAGTTTTCTGCTTCCCAAGCCCTCTTCCCTCGGATTACAGCACCTCGGGCCCTCTCGATTCCTTTTAGGGACATGGCCCTGCCATGACATCGAACAGCACCGTTGGGTGGGTGTCATCACCAGACGGAAGGGCAACCAGCGACATCCTGTTTGCGAACTTCCTCGCCCTTTTCGTCTGTGTATGGACCGTCCTACACCACAACCTGCAAGCACCACATGAAGGCTTCTGGACCACGTTTTGGCGCAAGTGCCGCTGGGCAGTGCTCGCCGTCACCGCACCAGAAATGCTGACCCTGTTCGCCGTCATGCAATGGAACGCCGCCAACATTTCCGTCAGAGAGATGCACGGTATCGGCGCCAAATCATGGAGCAAGGTCCACGCCTTCTACGCCAACGCCGGAGGTTTTGTCCTCGAGACGCCCGGCTTCCCAAAGTTTCCCATCAACGCCTCCTCCATCCACTACCTCTGCTCCAAGAGGCGCGTTGAGATCCCCACCATCACCAAAGAAAACATCTGGGACCGAAGCAAAGCTGATTTCCTCGCCAAGGCTCTGGCCTTCGCCCAAGCAGGCTGGGTGATCCTTCAGATCTGCGCCAGAGCCGCTCAAAGACTCACCGTCACCCCGCTCGAGCTCTTCACTGCTGCATTCATGATCCCTTCCGTGACTACCGCATACTTTTGGGCCAGCAAACCTCAGAACGTGGCAGAACCCACCGTTATCAAGGTGAATTGGACAATAGCCGAGCTTCTCATAGCAGCAGGAGACGCGGCTAAGGAACCCTACGTCGACACGCCAATGGACTTTGTGGAGAAACCAGCATGGGACGGCTGGAAGCGGCTCCCCTCGCTTCTCCACTTCGGTGGACTGTCGAAGCGACCCCTGGAGAGAATACCCAACGATTACTCGCCTCCGCCACCGACGGGAACGGAAGCCACTATTGTATGGGTTGTATCGGTCCTGCACGCCTTTGTTCACGTGCTGGGGTGGTGGTTCCCGTTTGCAACGCCGCTCGAAGCTGTCATCTGGAAGGCCAGCAGCTTGACGTTGCTAGTCGTTATGGCGATCGGCGGAGTGGTGCCAGTAATTTCAACGCGACCGTGGTTCGACTTCTCCTTCAGCATGCTTTGGATATGGGTACGTGAAGCGAAGAAGAAAACATTGGTGAGGAAACGGCTGTTTAGCACGATCGTTGACACGGCTTATGTGTTGTATATCGTCGCTCGGATCTTTATTTTGGTGGAGATATTTTATGCTTTCCGAGCCATGCCTGAAGATGTGTATCGCTGTCCCGACTGGACGTGGTTTTGGCCGCACGGGGTATAATGAGGGGCCAGCTGGGTAAGAAAACAATATTGACACATAATGACCACTAGTAAATTATCTCTCTGTGCTTTCATCGTCTCCTACGCTCTCATGGGTGTCTGCACTACGTCCGTCCTATCTGAAGAAAACAATCTCGCAGCTTAAGATCACTGGATAGATAGCGAAACCAACTACGAGGAACAACAAATCGTCCAAAACACCCACCGCCGAGTCCCACACCCCTCGGCCCCCTCCCTAAAGAATCTCAGGCTCGTCCACATACTAAGCACTTTTGAATACCTGGCATTCATACCTCTTCATGACGAAGCAGACAAATATAGCGAGATAATCCAGCTTTTAGCAAGCACAGCGTTTTAGATAGCTGCGATTTCGAAATTGAAATTGCTGGCTAGTATAAAATTTTAAACAGAAATAATAAAACAATTGTTATATTATTTGATTGCCCTAGTGTTGAAATCTAACCTCCATTGTGAGAACCCAGCTATATTACGGAGGTATTGGGATATTGACGATGGGGACGACAGCCTCGCAGATTTGGGTATGTCAGATTGGACGGTGCCAGCCACGAAGTGGCTGTACGTGGCTGACGGCGCCGGTGATCAAACTGTCGATCAGGATCCGGTTCATGCACTCAGGCACACAAAAGATGGCCCTCGGCCATCCCACAGGAACAGGAAAATTACAATCATATTTTTCTCTTCTGATCGCTCTGGCAGTGATCAAAACAATGGTGCAACGTTTCTAACAAGAGTGTAAGACTATGTCATCATAGTATCGAAGCATGTCAGCAAATAGACCATGTTATCCATGAATTAGGTAGCTGCAGGGAAGCGTTTTTATATCTACACTACGCTGTATATTGAGCAGTTTAGGTGGAGAATGTCACTGGTTAAAGTCGCTGAAAAAGGCGATATTTGCCGCTGAATTAGAAGGCTAAAGCATATTACTGAGACTAAGAGCCGCGGCCTTCCTCGCTGGGTTAGGCGGTATCCAATGCAGCAATTAACCCCTATAAGCTCCGCATCACTCTTTACGTATAACAATAATCACAATACAACCTGACATACTCCACTTCAATGGCATGCTCCACTTTGATGACATGCTCTACTTTGATGACATGCTTCATTTGATGACATACTGTAACGTGGGTTGATGAGGGTGGGCACTACAAGTAGCAGAACGGTTAATGGTATAATGACAATACAACCTAATATACTCCACTTCCATAGCATGCTCCACTTTGATGATATGCTACACTTTGATGACATGCTCCACCTTAATGACATGCTTCATTTGATGACATGCTTCATGTTGGAGGGACAGGCACAGCGGAGCAGAAAAGAAGTGGGTGGAAAAGCTGATTGTATTGTTGCTTGATGGTTCTCTGGCGAAGCCAGAGGACCATCCTCTTATATAGACCTGAAGCTATCCGATGTGTGCGTGTGACCTAATTGCCACACCACCACACACACCGATAACGACTAGCGTAGATCCGTTGTGCCAGCTTCGCTGGCACATCTTGCGCATGTCCGTACATATCCAGAGTGCTGGAATCCAACACTTTATTTGATGACATGCTGTAAGGTTGGTTGACGAAGGTGGGCACTGCAAGTAGCAGAACGGTACCTGTATTCTATAGTAAGGTTTTCATTGCAAATCATTGAAATGACTCAAACGAGCGAAATTGCGACAATCAGTGGAGAATTACATATGTTACGTTCACGCCAGTACCGTAAAGCGAGAGAAAGGGGTGGGGAATGTAAGCGGTCGAAGCCACTTAATCCGGCGGCAAATGCCGCCGGATTGGGAGGATGAGACCGTATCACTGAGACTAATGGTATTATAAACTTTGTGTTTTATATAATTTGACTATAATAGTGCTTTAGTGCCCTGTAAGATAGCGGGGTTGCCGGCGATCTCCGGCCAATCAGCCGGTCAGTCAGCGGTTGGTGTGGATATTCCGGCATATTTACGGCGGGGCCGGCGCCGATCGCCGTAAATATCTGCAGATATTCACGGTGGGGTTGTGCAGGGTTAGGGTTGTAGGTGGCTGACTGGTCAGCCGGTCGCTGACCCGCAGTCAGCGGAGGCGCTGATACCGGTTAATGCAAGGAATACGTCCCTAGTGGTATTATCGATCTGGAAGAAAACAGCTAGCGCGCAAAACTGGAGAAACGGGGACGGCCTGGTGGGGACGTAAAAGTCGAAGTTCTGTGTTGGCTTGGTACCGATGAAGTTTGCCAGCCGCAGGCCGGCTCGTGCTTTGTATTTGAACTGGCTAGGCTGTGAAGCCAATCTCTAGTTACCCGTACTGTCCCTGTTCGGACCCCCATCTGGGAGCGACGCAAGTATCCCGGTAGGAGGTAGACAACGTGAGGGAGGAGGCAAGGTTCTTCTCTCGAGTAACGCGCTAATACCACACCACCCACTATTTGTGCTTCAGCCACTCGTTGGCGTTGGGAGATTCAACAATGCCATCCACATAATGGCACCCGTGCAACCCAGCATAGCTTAAGAAGACATACAGGTAACAGGGGCAGGTTGCCGAATTAGAACAGACATTCGTCGATGGCATCGATGAAGCGGATCACCTTCAGGCCTGGGAAGACACGGTCGAAAAGCAACGCCTCAGAAGCCCAACAATCGGATCCATGTTTCTCCACGCACGTCTTCAGCCAAGAGCAAATGCGGTTCAGATGGTAGGTAGGGATGGACGCAAGTAGAAGGCATCTTAGGTGCAGTGTCCCGCGGCAGAATCAGAAGCGGCCTCGATGGAGCCAAAGAAGATGTAGTGCTGCTCGGGGGACCCGAGGGTGAAGGCACAGCGCTGACTGGCCTGGTCCAATGTCGTTGTGCCAATCCAACACCACATCAGGTGCATCGGAAAAAGAATGGGTCGTCTACTCGCAGCCGTCGAACTTTGGTCATCGAAGAAACGGGCTCGAACCAGTTTGCCGACTACGTATGTGGTCTCCTTTACGCGCTGCCCTGTTTCGAGACTCCCCGAGGCGTCAAACTCCAGGAGGTCTTTGAGCACTTTGGGGTCGGGAGGGCCAATGGGGCGAACTCTCGGGGGATCGCTTTCTGTCGGACTACAGTGGGGAGGGGAGGTACCTGCAGCTCTTCACGACATTCTTTGGGCGGTAAGAAATCAGCGACCGACGGCTGCTGCCGTGCAAGGATAATGGTCCGTAGCAGTAGAGCTCAGCTGAACAAGGAAGCGCTGAGCTCTCTTCCTAGAAGAATACCTAAATGGGCCTATTGCCCTACTACATCACAGGGTCTATCCCTTCTTTGACAACGTCCCATTCCTGCTTGAGACACGGCATCTCTGACTGCCAACCTGCCAAGTAACACACCATGGTTTCATCCATCGATTCATCAGGTTCCCCTGTGGCCACCTCGAAAGTCTTGGATTCAAGTGAAGGGGGTTGGTTATCCTTATGTGCGTAAACGGAATTTTGCAGTGTTGAGGCCTGGGAGATGTTACCCCTGGAAGGCCTCTAATCCACTGGACCAATCACACTTTGGCACGAATCAGTTTGCCTGCCAAGGATGGAGAATACTATCGGGTATCAAACCGTCATTCTAATGGACCCCTACGGAACGCAGCATGGAGAATTCGACGGATGAACCGCACGAGGGCATGAGGGCAGGTCACACAGTACCTAGCTATCAGTATGCCACGACCCGACAATATTAATAGGACTTCTCTGTCTAAACTTGTCACTCATATATATCCTGCTGTGCCTTGCACGAGTTTCTTCCTTTGTCCGCCTCTCACTTCCCTCCTGGCTGGCTAGACCGGGGGAGAAGTTGAAGGCAGACAAACAAAGAAACTCGGGCGTTACATGAGAACGAAGTCCATCTTGAACCACAGTCAGGCGTTGGCGGATCGGACCATACGAGGGCTCCTAGGGATTGATCAGGTTCACAGTCCTTGAGATGGCTCAAGATGGTCACCCGTCGCCAGCAATGTAGATACATCACCCGCACCTGTCTCCCCAAAACTCTGCAACCAGGCACCGGAACTGAGGCAGAAACTAAACCCACCTCAAGACCAAACTCACCCCAAACCCAAGCCAAAATCCACTCTCAAACTCAAACCCGATCCCAGACTCGATCCCACTCCCAAACCCAAGCCCAAACCCAAACCGAGATCCAAACCCAGATCCAAACCCAGATCCAAACCCAAATTACCACGACCCTATCCCAAACTCAGACCCAATCGCAGCGCCTACCACAAATAGACCCAGTCCCCAGAGCAAACAAACCTGGGCAAACCCAACCCAATCGTAAGGACGAACCGGAAAGAACACCCCACCGCGACCCAAACCCAAACACTAAACTAAAAATCGCAGAGCAGAGACCGCCTAAACCGAAGTACAAGACAAGACTGGATCCCAGCGTCTAGGGGCGCAACGTGTGCGGCCTTGTAGTAACAAGGGAGATCCAGAAAAGGTCAGGAGCTGCACTACTCGCGAGCTGCCGTGCAAGAGACTGACCGGACGGTCGCTGAATGGCTGTTCTGGACGGGGCCGGTTCCATCTTGGTCTGAGGCGATTGTGCCCGTGATCAGCCAGGACAGCGCTCCTTCCATCAGCACGAGATGGCTGATCAGGCCTTGTCGATACCACGCCGCATGTTCAATTCTGCGGGCTGGGAAGGGATGAGGCTGATATGATTTGTGCTTTCACAGGCTAAAAGACGGCCAGACCATCCCGATTTGAGTTAGCAGGCACGAAACATCCCATCACTGCTTCGCCACGTTAGTAATGACACAACTGCACGCAAGGGTTGGAACTCATACCTTGTGCGGGGCTAGGTTCTGCTCCGGATAATGTTTCATTATGTGATACTGCACGGTTGGGCCATTGAGACTAGCGACAGAACATAACGGCGGAAGAAAGATGCTTGGTTACCTTGAATCGAGCGGACACAATTCTGGGCAGGGTAATGAAGGGCCAGGTTGAGCAACGACTAGCTGGAGATGACCGGGACTCGAATTGCTACTTCTTTCAATTTCCGCCTCCCATCTCGCTAAGTTCCTGTCTAGCCATCATTATCATCTCCTGTCCAGGCGCTAAGCCCCAATACAGATAGACAGATTCCCTCAAATCCTCACACTTCTTGCCAATTTGTTGCAGTGTGTCTCAACAACGAATGCGGTACCTAGCTCCTCCGCGAACCTCGTATGGTATTTTCCTACCAACGAAGTAACAACTCAATCATGTCTAGAATTTAAGGTGTGTTCCAAGGCATGCTGCGTGCAATGCAGTAACAACTCATCTATATTCTTTGTAAAGAAGTGTGATGAATTTTACTTGGTGCCTACTCCGTCCTCGCCTTTCCAGCCACATGTTGAGTCGGTACATTCCAACTCATTCACTTTTTTGCCATTTTCCTACGTTTATTTTAAGTTGCGTAGTCTCGCTAGCATGGACCAGCGGTTCCCAGAACAGCCCGTCACATCTTTCTGCACACCAGTCCCACACAGCACAAAGTACGCCGTTAGGTAGAACAATCTTAACAAGCGATGGCGAAGGTGGTGTGAATCACGTTTCCACTTGGCCGTCAACTCTGAAGAAGCCCACAGCGTCCTAAACAGCCGGCTAACTACCATAATGGACGGAGAAGTCGACAAATGCTTTTGCAGCACCACTGCCGATAGATTCCACGGGCTGCTCGTCGTCGCCTCATCTCCTGTTCGATGGAATGCAGCGGGGCAGACCAAGATGCGGACACATATGGGGCGCCATGTACTGACCGTCGAATCCGTGCACGACTACCTTGATGACCTCATACGCCGGCTGGGTCTCGGGATCCCAAAGTCAGAACGACACCGCGTCATCCTGAACTCGAAGTTGTTTGCCGCGCTCAAACACCAATGCAGAAAACTCGCCAACGAGGATATCATCCCCATAGCCCAGCTCACTGGCGGAGGTGTGGGTTTTTGGAGATATTCAGAATGGGCCCGGCCTTGGGCCAGGCCCGGCTGGGACGGAGATGTTCGGTGACCCAGTGCAGAGAGCAACTCGACCAACAGGGCCTATCTCGTCGACACCATCCCCGACAGGCCGCGATCCAAACGTCTATCCGCCGCCACATGCCACAGAAACCTTGAGTTTGACCTAGAACCACACCTACCAAACATTCACCACGCGCTACGATTTGAGTGTGCCCAAGCTATCTCATACCCCAGCATTAGCAACCCTCGCGCAACCTTCTCCTTCCCGCCAAAGTCTCGGCAACGAACAAGTCCAGGTGGCTTGTAGACGAAATCCTAGCCTCGCAACGCTTGCAAACCGATTTTTCGCAGCTGAGACATTCGCCAGGAGTACCAACTCATCATGCTCAGGCTGATAGTAAGCCCCTTCCTTCTCAGCATTGGGCCTCAGAATGCCTGGAGCATGGGATGCTGCTACACAGCAGCAGGTGTGTCACAACTCGGTCCTGGAATCGATTGACAACATCGACACATCCAAAATGCCTTTGCTTGGCATCTCCCGCCGCCTTCGTCCCATTCACTACCGCCAAACTGTATAACAGATATTAACGGACGTCTAAATACGTTGCCAGAAGCCTGGCGGATAGAATAAAACAGCGCCCTTTTTTTTCGACTCAACTCACCGAATTTGGACGCAAACGGCGCACAAAGGACCACCAGCTAATTCTCGTATCACAATACTTGTTAGACTTCTTTTTCTAATGGGCAATTCGGAAGCTGGAATGACAACAAGGTTATTTCAGAGACAGATGAATCCCGGTAAAAAGGGTTAGTCGACGTGACCTGCGCTCTGGACGATAACATGACTGCTGCTATCCAAAAGGATAACCGGTTGATGCACTGCTGCAATAGAATTAATAATGTCGGTTGGTACTGGCGGTTTTTAGATTCTGTGATGTGCACACGCTATAGTCAATTGGGCAGGCTGGTTCTGTATTATTACTTAAGCTGGGATTTTTAAAATAAAATTTGAAATCTATAGATACGCAAAGTTGCAATCAGATTTAAATAGCAATATGGATTTCTAACAAATTTTTAAACGGCGAATTAAAGTACTAACTTTAAATGAAAGGCAGTTATATATATTTTAGTATTATTATATTTTACTGAATATAGAAATCTTTTTACTTTTTTATAAGTTTACGAATTAAAATTACGGTTATTATTATTTTTTACCCTTAATACCCGTTACCACCATATTAAATAATTTTTTTTACTATATACTAAAATGTATATTATACATTGTAAATGCGCATGCGCACCGAGATCTAGATAAAAGGCACTTATGTGCCAGAACTATATAGAAGAGTGACCGCCTACCCCTTAGGCGTAGAGGCCTTCAGCTTCCTACGGTTTAAGATAAATAATATATATTATAAATACAACTCACCTTAGGCTTTCACGTTAATCTGAAATTTTGAGAAATTATTATAAATTAAAGTGTATAAAAAGTTGCAATTTGGTTAAAGTGGAAATATTAATTTAAGATATACTTTTAAAACTCACTAAGCGCAAAAACTTATAATTAAAAATACTTACAGGTACATCACTAATATTAATATATATAAATAATAGTAGCTAATTAAAGATTTAATACTTTAATTTAAATTACAATAACTATTACTTATATATAGGGTTAGCAATTAGTTAAACTATTATAATTAGTAGTTAGATTACTAATTATAGTAGTTTAGATACTGCTTTAACTATAATTATTGTATTATTTCTCTTACCCTACAGGGGTTACGTAGTGTGGACCGAGTCCCTAGGCCTAAAGCTTATATGAAACTTCTACCGTTACTATTTAAGTGGGAACGCTGCTATTACGCTGCGAGTAAGATAAAACTGCGTGCCTAGGCCATATAAAACCCCTTAGTTCTAACTAAGCTTCGGCCCTACCTACCGGTAGGGGTACTGTTTATTGGGCTTTTATTTATTGATTTTCCTATTTAGTAGATTAGGGAGATGCCCTGCGCAGCCGCTATGGCTGCGCTCCGCACTTGTATCGTTTCCCAGGGGTTTCCAAACCTATGGGTTTAAAGCCATTATTTCTTCGGACAGCGCCTATTTTATTATAGCCGCAAGTATCTCGCTGATGTCTCGTGTGCCTATAACTATTGTAGTTTAGTTAATGCTTTAATTAATAATTATTAAGTATTAGTAATTACTAAATAAATTAATTATTAATTAAAAAGCGATTGATAATAATCTTTTATAATAATTATTTTCTTTGATATATTTAGCAACTAACTATTATAGTTAAACTACTAATTATAGTAGTTAAAATAGATTACTTAATAGGTAAGGTATTAATTAAACTGTAGTAGTTATAGTTAAAGCAGTAATTAAATTACAGTAGTTAGTAATTTAATTATTAACTATAGTAATTTAACTATTTTATTTGTCTTAAATTGTAGAAAGTTAAAGGGTTCCACCCCTAAGGGGTACGGTTTCCCTCTTTTATATAGTTATATCACATAAGTGCCTTCTATCTAATAGTAACTAAACTACCTACTAACTTTACTTATAATAGTAATTTAAATTTAAAAATCCTTTATTACAAAGTAAGTTATTAATCTAAGCTAATAATTATAATAGTTAAGTAACCGAACTATTAATTTAGGAGATATTTAAACTACCCAGATTAGGAATTAGGCTTACTTACTACTAGTCCGAGCTAATAACCCTATATATAATAAAGTTAAAATATTAGTTTCTAGTTATTAATCCTGCAATCCGGATTATAGTAAGTTAGTAGTTAAAACTATAACCGTAAAACTACTTAAATTAACAATCCGGGTAGTAATTAAACTATTGAATAATAATTTAATAGGTAACTAAAGCTACCTAAATTAGGAATTTAAAATATTCAAGTATTAATCCAAACTCGCAAACTACTGCGAAAATTAAATTTTAAATTATTAATTAAATAGTAAATATTTAATATTTATCAATTATATAGTTTTTATTCCCTAGGGTTATTATATTTTATAAAATCACCTTTTAAGGCACCTTTTTTATAAAGCTGAACTTTTCACCATAATGCTATAAGTTTTTTAAAACAAGTTTTAAAGCTTATAATAAGGCTTATAACTATTTATACAGCTTTTAAGTTAGTATAATATAATTACGGAAATTGAATTTTTAATTAATGATCAGAAATCCACTTGCGCAAAAAATTACAAGTAGGTTAAAATAATAATTTAGTTTATAACCGCTTTTATTAAATCGAAAAATTCTAATATAATATTAAATTTATTTTAAATTTATATTCTTCCAAACCAGTCTTATAATAATAATCCTTTTCCCGTTAATTGGAAAGCGCTTTGCTTAAACAACTAACTACTCTACGAGTAATTATTGCAACAAATACCGGATAGGCCCTTTCTACCAAATAGTTCCCCCAAAAAACAGGTACGAATTTTAAATCCAAAACCCACTTGCAAGTTACGTATACACCAAGAGTATTATTATTTTAGCTATAAGTTTCAAGTTGCAATAATTATAACTTCTTTAGGAAAATTTAAACTTTTTAATTAAAAGCCACTCTATAGCCCTTACTTAATTAATTGAGATTTATATCTTAATATTCGCTATAGTTACTAGTATTATAAGTAGTAAGTATTTAAAGGCAAGTTTTTTTTACTGTAGAAATGTATTTTTGGGTGTTATTTGGTAAAAAAGGCCTATCCGGCATTTATAGCACTAACCACTCGCAAAGTAGTTAGTGATCTAAGCAAAGCGCCCTCTATGCAACGGGTAATCTAAGGGTTTTTACAATAAGAATATACTTTTCTCCCCATTTCCATACTATTTTTAAATAAGGTTTAGTACTAAAATATATAATACGGAGGCTCCGGCCAAAAGAAAGGGTCCCCTCGCCCAGTCCGCAAATCACCCCTGCTCACTGCCTAGCCAACCACTTATCGCAAGCCTATCGCGCACACAGTGCAGCCGCCATCTAAATTTCAGGCTTAGCAGCCCTCGAATTTAGCGAGGCGAGCCCTAAATTGAGCAGCCCTCCAGTGCTTCTCACCTACAGGCAAGGATAGGTTTAACAGTGTAAATAAGTCTGAGATATTAACTCCGCACTAAAGAGGGGGACCCTCTCTTTTAGCCGGAGCCTCCGTACACTACTTTACATACTACATAAAAGCTATTTCAAGTTAATTAAATAAAATAAATTTTTAATTAACAATTTAAAATCCAGCTGTATTAAAAGGTATAATTAGCTTAAAAAAACCTTTAAATTTTAATTGATTCTAGTAAATCCAATAGCTGTAACAACGAAAAGTGAAAAACACTAACTAGGAAATAACATTATACTACATTAGTAACCTACTTTAACTATTTATTTTACTAAGTTAATTTTGTAATTTTCTTATTTTAAAGGTTTTTATATAAAATTAGTAATTGAAATAAATTTTGCCATCATTTCTCATCTTTTGATATTTATGATATAAAATTAACAAATGAGTATAAAGTTGCAAATTTGCTTATAAATACAGGAAAATCGGTAAAATATACCAAAAATAAGCTTAATAAATAAATCATTAATTTTATTACCTAATAGTAGTAAAAGATATAGCCTATAACTATTAGTAATAATTATTAAAATAACTAATTAATAAGCTTAATCTAAGACTTAAAAATAAAAAAATCCTATATTAAAGGGTAAGCTACTAGTCCGGACTAGTAACTATAGTAGTTAAATAGTCCGGACTACTAGTTTAGGGGGTAACTAAACTACTAAACTAGTTGTCCGGATTAAATTTTAACCCTATTACTATATAAAGTAGTAATTTACGTAATAGCTAATAATACCTATTAATAATAATATAACTACCTATTACGTAAAGCCTTTTATTAGTAGTAATTAAGCTGCTAGAATATATTAGAAGCCTTTAAAAATCGGACGAGGCAAATCGACTTAAATTAACGATTTAAAATATTTAATTTTAAATCCTCGATTAAAAATCCAAGATGATTGGTAATAGTAAAGTAACGTAATACACTCAGTTTTTAATTATAGTTAGGTATATAGTAACTTACTAAAGCCTAGGTAACTTGAACTAAGGCTTTTAAAATTCTTATTTTTGCTACTTTCGCCGATTTTCTTTTATTTAAAGCTAATTAGCTATTCCACACTTATCATTATTGTATTATAATCTAAAGATGACAAATAATAATATAATATACTAAAAAAAAAAAAAAAAATTTTACTTTGTTACAATCGCATCCTGGGCGCAGAAGAGCCTGATCGAGTGGATTGCGAAGGAGCTTTTCGATATGTATTCGGAGCGCATGCGAACCGAGATTAGATAGAAGGCACTTATGTGCTATAACTATATAGAAGAGGGACCGCCTACCCCTTAGGGGTGGAAGCTTTCGGCTTCCTACGGTTTAAGACAAATAATAATAATATAATATATTAAAAGCATAAATATAACTTTACAGAGTACTAATTACGTATAAGTATTTATTATCAATATTGCTTTTATTAATACTTATTGGATAATAATTTTAATATTAGTAATTAAAGTGTTTGGAATATGCTAGAAGCCTCTGGATACTAGGAGAAGGAAATCGGATATAATATATATCCTCTAAGTGGCTCGTGACTCGAAGAGCGCCTGTGGATCCAGGTATTCCCCAATATAATAATAATTACGTACTAGGTTTTAGGGATTATATATATGTATCTTTATATGTTTTACCTATAATTTTATTTTATATTTAGTTATTACTAATTATATTAGTAAAATAATTTTAAAAGGTTTCGGAATTCCAAAGTGGCAAATTAAGCTAAATCGACAATTTAAAATTTCCGGATTTTAAATCCAGGATTAAAAATCCAAAGTGGCTCATAATAGCGACTTAACTTAATATTTAAAACTTATAATATAAATAAGTCGTATAACAAATCACTTTTACTTACCCTACCTTACCAAAAAACTGTAGAAATATTACAAATCCTTCTTTTTCTAAATATAAAGGGCCCTCAGTTATCTTAAAAATAGATTTTACTTTCAAAATTATTACACCCTACAATAATATAAATATTTATTATCACAGCCTATTATCACAATTTATTATTACATATTTATTCTTATATATTTATTCTTATATATTTATCTATTACTATATGCTTTTTACTTTGCAAACCACCTGTTTACCATATATATATAATGTCAGGGTTAGCAAAATAGTCAGTAGTTTAACTACTAACTACTACAATCTAACTACTAGTTAAATATAATATATTACTTTTATTCACAAAATAATTAAAAGCCTATTAACGCTATAGATTTAAATATTTATTCATAGTAATAATAATACAGCATATACTATATAAGGGGTAGTAATATATTTCATATTAATTAATAAAAGAGCATAAGTAATTATTAAAAGTATTAGCTTTAAATAAAAGTAATCGTAATTTAGGTACTTTATAATGCAAAACTTAATTTTATCAGCCTTTGCGTTATAATTAGTTAATTCCAAAATTATATACCGTATGCTTATAAAACTATATACCTTATCTATAAGCTAGTTATATACTATTATATAAGCTAAACTTTTAAGACGAAGTTTAAAATATATAAGTATAAAAAATAGCAATTAAAGTTAAATAGTGATGTTAGTTTCTAATAAATTTTAAGAATCCTAATAAGTTTATTTACTTTAAATAAAAAGTAGTGTAAAATGATACAGGGTCTAGCTAGTAGCCAGGGGAGTGGAAGCGACTGGGTGGCGCTGTATAGGTTAATACGACAGTATTACTGAAGGAAGCGGAGAGCTTACTGCGATTAATTTAATAGTAGGAAGATAAAATAATAAGATGCTTAACTATTTAAGGCTATTTACAAAAGTAAGGAAAGGGTTTAATATAGGCGTATAGTAGCTGTAGTAGCTAAAGGAAAGCACTGGAGTAAGTAGAAGGAAAGGATTGCGTATAGGGAATTTTTTTTAGGGTTGTGGATCCTATAGTAGATAGAATCCCCTATAAAGTGGATTTCCTAATAAATGCTAGGTTTTAACCCTTAAGTTAGGGATATAGATCCCTTATCACGAGGCTAACCTTGGGTTTAGGAGAAAGACTTATAATTGTGCGAGGAGAGGAAAAGAAGAGAGGAAGCTATAAACGTTCTTATATATATAGTAACAACCTAGCTACTAACCACCGGTACTCCGATAGGAATACAATAGCTAGTTGGAAGTAATACCGTAATAGTACCCTAGCCTTTAAATAGTAATTACCCTTAACTATCTTAAAATAACTATAAAACTAGCCTTACGTAGTTTAAATTACGCATATAGTTATTATACGCACGCGGAATAAGGCCGTATTAAGGTAAGGTAATTACTAAAGGCGCGGTATATTACTTATTAAGGTTACGGTACCTAAAGCTAAAGTAAATAAACGTAAATAAATATATATAAATCTTTTACTACCTTATTAAAAATTTTTAAAGTTCTTTTTTTTTTCTTCCTTTACGTAATAATAAATTACTAATTTTATCGGTAGTAATTAATTATAATTATTCTCGTTTCGTTTTTTATTTAATTTTTATTTTACCCTAATTTATCCTTTTTTTAATAATAATAACTCCTATTAAGTTTAAAAGTAATACGCATTATATTATTAATTGCATAGGAATTCCCATTACTACTTAAAAATATATACGTTAGTATAAAAGAAGAAGAAAAAGGTATTACGTAAGTCTTCTATTACTACTCTAGATATATAACCTCGTATACTTAGCCCTATTTTAAAAGGGAGTTTGGAAAACAAAGAGGATAATAATTATAAAGGCGGTAAGGGTAAAGGTAAAAATAATAATAAAAATAAAAAATCCTTTTTAGGTTTTTTAGACTTTTCGTTTTTTTTATTCCTTAACTTTTCTCTAATATCTTATTAATTTAATATTATTACCCCCTTTACTATTACTTATTTACGCGTTACTTATACTTAAAAGTTTAAAGTTAAAAAATTTACTTTCCAAAAGTTAAATTATACTATTAACCGCCTTTTAAAGTAAGTAAATAAGGTTTATTAATTTTATAATATAACGTTAATTACAAGCGAGCTGAACAGACAAACGAGCTAAACACTCCACCACCCCAATTGAACTTCCGTACGAAATCCCAAATTTCTCTTCAACAAAATATGCTAGCTGTACGAAATAAAGCACAATTGCAACTTGCCCTTTAAGTTATAAAACAGGATAAGAAACTTAGCATCCGAGCAGCTACAGTATACTACTTAATGCCTTATACAACACTTTACATATAACGAAAGGGAATCCTCCCTTAAGCGGACATTATCCCTAATTCCTAAAATCTAAGCCCCCTTAAAGAGGAGGTTATTATATAAAGTGTTTTTAACCTATACGAATAAAGATTTTCGCTAAGATACAATATAGTAGAAGATATAGCTAACTTGCTACGTATAACGCGTTACGCGTCGCGCGTCGGAAAATACTAAGCTATAAACTTTATACGATAACAACTAAAGCTCCGGATACGTTAAATATATCCGTATAATTACAAAAAAGCCTAATATAACGATTTAAAGATTATTAATAAGTAGTTTAACCTTATTTGCAATATAATTACAAAGTATAATATCGTAAAGTTAAATATTTAGAACTTTAATAAAATTAGGTTTATAATAGGTTAGATTATATTAACCTTTATTATTACTTTATCTAAAGGCTATAGGAGGGCTAAAAAGATCTAGTTTAATAATTAAAAATAAGTTATATTAATTATAACCGTATAATTAAATAGTAAAATAATCCCTTTATACCTAGTAGTTACAGGTAAAACCTACCTTAAAAGCTAATATCGTAACAGCCCTTTCCTACTTAAATAGATTATTAATCTCTTAAAAACTGGTTAAACAAATAACGATATTAGCTTTAGGTAGATTAAATACTTTAACTAGTACTTTTGTCTTCGTACGATAGGTGGAAAACGACTTTTAATCCTTAACGGGTACAAAAGCTACTACTTAGCTAAATTTAAAGATTATTGCAAAGAAAATAATATCGTTACGCTTTATATACCTACGTACTTATCTTATAGACTTTAGCCACTTAATATAAGGTATTTTAGTATATTAAAACGATTATATAGCAAAAAAATCAAAAAGCTAATACGTAACTACATTCACCATATTACTAAGCCTAACTTCTTTCCCGCCTTTTATAACGTATTCTAGGCAATATTTACTTTAAAAGTTGTATAAGGAGGCTTCCAAGGGGTAGGACTTATTCCATTTAACCCGGAAAAGGTAATTTCTAGCCTAAATATTAAGCTTCGTATACTAATACCTTCTTTTATACTTAAGATTTTATATGATACTTAAGTCTCTTAAACGCCATATAACCCAACCGAGGCTTCTCTCCAGTTAACATATATTAAGAATCAGATCACTAAATACCAAGGTAGCTCGCTAACCCCGATTTTTAAGGCCTTTAACTAAATTGTAAAGGGTACGATAAAGGTTATATACAAAATGGTGCTAATAAAGGATTGCGTACGATAACTTAAAAAGGTAAATATAACTTTAAGTAAACGTAAAAAGGCAAAAAAAAACCGTATCTAGGTAGGAAAAACAATAACTATATAAGATACAAGCAATATTTTAGCTAAGAGGAATATATACGCGTTAGTAAAGGAGGAAAAGCGATTGGGAAGTAGTTGAACGAAAAGCAACGCAATAAGTTTACGATATTATAGCAATTGCGGCAAAACAAAACACAACTCTCGCACGTACCAGAAAGACGCGGAAATAAATAAAGAATCGAATTCCGAGTAATTTTACTTAATTAGTTCCTTTATAGTGTTGGTATTTTATACGGAAGTCTAATTAGGGTGGTGGAGTATTTAGCTCGCTTATCTGTTTAGCTCGCTTGTGATTGACGTTATTAGGTATTATTAGGTATTAAAATATTAATAATACGTAAAAAATATATTATAAATTTAAAAAGCTAATAATACTTAAGGTTTTATTATATATTACTTACTTAAATATAGTAGTTATTAATTATATTTTTAATAAATTAACGTATTTCTAGTTTTATTATAACTAGTTTAAAATAACGTTAAAAAACTACGATTAATATAATTATTATCGTTTTATTTACAATTTAGTAAATAATAATCTTACTATATATTATATATTAATTAATTAATAAATAGCTAATTACGCTTATAAAGAGAAATAATTATAAGCTATAAATTATTCTTTTTATATTAAAAAATACTTTTTAAAAGGAAGATTTAAATAAAAAGTTTATTTAAAAGCTTAAAATCTACTATTAGGTTACTATATTAATTTATAATTATATATTATAGTTTATTTAATTTAAAGCAAATATTTATAAAGTATTTTATTTTATAAGCTTTAAAAAATTCTAAAAGGTAGGTTTTTTAATATTTAAGTGGTTGTAATATGTAATTAGAATAAGGTTTAGTTACTAACGTTACGTAAGAAGCTTTAGTAGCTTAGGAGGCTACTTTAGCTACGTATTATTACTTACGTATTATTTAATACCTTTTTTCTTTTAATAAATATATAAATATAAAAATATAAAAAATATAGATAATAAAATAGGAGCTTTATTTAATACGTAGTAATAGTAATTTTTAGCATTTTATTATCGCTTATATTATTTTTTTAAATTATTTACGTTAATTATATAATTAGATTAATATAAAGTTAATTATAAGCTTTACTGCTAAGTATAAAATATAAGGAAATTAATTATTTATTACTTCCCTTAAGTTTTTTTTAAGTATATATATAAATTAATAATTTTTAATTTAAATTAGCTAATAATACGTTTATAATACGCTATATTATTAAAATTAAAATATATTTTATTTATTTTATTATAAATTTATTATAATAGTATTAATTTTGCTAATATTTTAGCCTTTTTTATTTATAAATTAAGGTTAGTAACGTTATTAAATTAGGTATAAGGTTTTACTAAATAGGTATAAATTTAGGCTTAAGTTAAGGTAATTTCTTTAATTTCCCTTATCTTTAAGTTAATATTTAGCGTATAATTATAATAGCCGTAGATATTAGTTTTAGTTTAATTTTAAATACATTTTTAATTAACTACTTAAGTAATTTAAGTTTATTTAAATATTATACGTAAAAGTTTTATATATTACTATTATAGCTTTATACTATTATAATTAGCTTTTAAATAAAGTAATATAGTTTTAGCTATTAAATACGATATTTAAATCTATTTTTAATTATTTTAAAGTTAAGGATTTTATTAAAGTATTACTTAATTTTTTCTTTTACTTTATTATTATTAGTAAGGGGGTAGGTTATAGCTATTATATTTATTGTATAATAGTTAAACTTTACGTTTAAATACTTTTAATTTAGTAGCCTTTTCTAATATAGTTTTACTAAGAAGGTATAAAAGATAGGGAAAATTTTTAAGCCTTTTAATAGGGTTATAATAATAACTTGCTTATAGACTTTTATAACTTAATAAGGGTTTTACTATTTATCGTTAAGTTTAATTATAAAGTAGTTAAATTTAAGGTACTTAGTATTAATTTAAATTAGCTACCCCTTTATAAAAATTTTAACGTTAATTTGGTATTAATTTGCGTAATAAATATACTATTTTTATACTTTTAATATAAAGATATAAGCTTTACTATAAACTTACTTAATTTTATCCGTAACGTTAATTATATTATTAAATTCCCACTATAACTAAATTATTTAGGGGGTAATAGGGTTTTAAGTTAATTTTATTTTTATATTAAGGTAAAAGCTATAATTTATAAAAAACGGTAATAGTTTAATAGTTTTAAAAGTATAATTATTTAAGGTAAATTTAGTAAAAGGTAGCTAATTTACTTAATTATTTTAGTAAAATAAGTAAAAGGATTTAAAGTATTACTTAATTATTACGTTAATAATTTTAAATTAATTGTTAGTTTTAGGGTAATAGGTTATAAATAATTTAAGAACAATTTTTAAATACCTATTTAATTTATTTTAAAATATAAAAATAAATTATTTCCTTTAATTTAATATAATTTATTTAAAGGTATTATAAAAGTAGTAGATTTTTAAAATAAAGGTATTAATAAGTATAGTTACTATTATATTATTTATAGAATAGTAATATTATATTTTTATAAATTAATTTATTATTATAAAAATATAAGTATATATTTTACTATTATATTTATAGGGGGAAAGGAAACTAATATAATTTACAAAAATATTAATTTAAAGCTAAAATGGGATTAAAAGGGGGTTAAAAAAACCTATAAACGCGTTTTTTAAATTTTTAGTTTTAGTATAAAAATAATAACCCGTTATAAATTACGTTATATTACGCGATATTTAGGGTTAATAATAGGATTAGCGAAAGAGGTTATAGGTTTTATAACGCTTTAAGTATCCTACTAACGCTATAATATAACTTTAGTAAAGTATTTAAAATTATATATTAGTAATAAGTAAAATAAAAAGTTTATTATTAACGAAAACTTTATTTTAAATAACTTTATAATCGCTTATAATAACGTAAAACCTTTTTTAAATCGCGTTTAAAAAATAAGTATAATTTAAATTACGAATATATTTTATAATCTATTTACTTAGGTAATAGGTTTAGTATATAATATTAATATAAATATTAATATATTTTAAAAGGTTTAATATAAGTAGGTACGTTAGTATAAGTAGTTTATAATTAATTACCTACTAATTAAGCGAAAGGAGTACCTACTAATAATTTGCAATTTAATTATCCGTAAAGTTAAAGGTACTTATTAATACGTTACCTAATAGTTAAGATAAAGCATTTAATATAGTTACTTTTTAGTTTAATTTATACGTAATTTAAAATCTAAAATTTAAAAAAAACTTTAATTATTAAACTTAATATTAATTTAAAAGCTTAGGAATAGTAAAGTATTTAAGGCTTTTATAATTTGTAAATACGTTAATTAAGTTTTAAAGTTTTTATAGTTTCGGTTATTACTTTTTAAAGGTTTTAATAATTACGAAAAGCTTTTTATTGTATATTTTATAATTATATTTAATTGTTAAGTATTTTATAAAGAAAAAGGTTATTAAGTAAAATTTCCCGGCTTTATTATATTGGGAGAGGATATTTTTAAGGCCTAGTTAAAGGTATTTGTCTTTAGTATTATTTACTTTTCGGGGTTAAAGTATATTAGTATTAGTATTATAGTAAAAGTAGCTTTTAATTGTTAAAAGGCGTTTTTAGCCTTAGGGGGAAATAAGCCTAATTACCGTTTTTTGCTTATTAAAAAGGTTAATAGTTAGATTATAAATAAAAACTCCTTAATAAACTGTTAGTAAAAGTTTATAAAGTTAATAAAATGTTATAGGTCCTGTAATGTGGTTAGTTCCTATTAGTTGGTAATAAAGGTTACCTTTTTAGAATTTATATATATATTATTTATAAAAATAATAAAACTAAGGTATTTTATTTTAGTAATATTAAACTTATACTTTTTAATGTTAATAGTTAACCTAGCGTTATATAAACGTTAAATTATCTCGCGTACGTATTAATAGTATTTTAATTTAATTTTACTATAAATTAAAACGTTATTTAAGTAGGCTATAGCATATTTGTTTAAGATATTAAAAAACGTATAATTAATATAATATTAGAATAAGTTAAGAGTATTTATAAGTTTAAAATTTGCGATTAAGTACTTATAAAGTCTAAATTTAGTATTAAATATTATCTTTTACTTATTTTTAAGTACGATACGTAAGTAGTTAAAAGCTATTATAATATTAACCTTTATAAAGTATTATACGTTATATAAGGTATTTAAAGTCTTTTTAATTAAGGGGATAGGGTATTAGTTTTTAATAATAATATTATTTAGGTCTTAATAGTTAACGTAAATTTAAATTCCCTTATCTAGTTTTTGGGCTAGTAAGATAAATATTATTATAGAAAAGAAGTTAAATTAAATAAAACCTTTTATAAAATATTTATTAAAGTATTTTTAAATAACTTAAAGCTTTATTTATAATATAAAGTGGGTTTAGTAATACGGTAGTATTTTATTTAATTTAATTTTAATTTAATAGTTAAAGGGGTAATAAAGTAAAAGCTTTTTAACTTTTAAAGGTTTAAAAGTATAGATAAAGTTATATTATTTAAAGGAAAGTTTTTTATAAATTTTATCGTTTATAACTAAAAGCTTTCCATTAAGGTACTTTTAAATATTTTTATCCAAAATAGCCCAAAGTTATAAGGCATTTACTACTTAGTTACGAAATTTTTTAAAACGTAATAATAAGTTCCTAATCTCTAGGTTATTAATAAAAACTACCTATAGTAAAGCTAGTAGTATAGTAATTGTAAGGTTTTTTACTAGTTATTAATCTATTAATAGTTTTATATTAATAATAATGTAAAGGGTTATAAATAGTATAATTATAAATTTAGTTTATAGTTAAATTACGTAAAAAATAAAGTTTGCGGTAAAGAGGAGGGCTACGTTATTTATTACCGTAGTATTTAGCCTAATTATATTAAATCTAGTTAATTTTAATTTTATTTCCGGGTTAGGGATTTAGTTTAAGTTTAATTTACTTTTAGTTTATAATTATTTTATAACCTAATAATCTAATATGCAGATAATATAGTTTTGAATAATAAGTTTGCCCTTTTACTAATTTATAATTAGGTTATATTTCTGAAGTTATAATAAACTAAAAATAACGTTTAATTTATTAAATAGTTAGATAAATAGGGAAATATGTTCCGTAATTAAGCCGAAAGTATTAATAATAACGTAAGCTTTCTTTACTATACCTATAATAGTACCGTTAGCAAAGCGAAGGAAATAGGGTTTAATAAGTAATATATATAGAAAGTTATTATAATCCGTAAAAGTAGCGTTTATAAAACTATAAGGTAAGTATTTCAAGTTTATAAAAGTAAATACGTTAATAAATATAAGTTTAATTATAAAAAATATATAAAATAGAAAAAATATTTTATTAAAGTTTATTAAGCTTAAATATAAGTTTTTTATCCTTTTTTCTAGTTTTATTATCGTATTAGCTAATTTTTAGTAACGATTTTTACTAGGGCTTAAACGTTTTCCTTTACTTTTATAAGATATTTACTCGCTTAATAACCTTCTTTTCTATAATATATATAGAAATTATTTGTCTTTTAGTAATCTTAAATCTTTTATATAATTTTTTTCCTCTTTTTAGGAATAAAGGTTATACGGGCTTTACTAAGGTTTATTAAATTACCTATTACAGCCTAGGTTATAATTAACGTAATATTACTAGGTTTATTATAAGGTATTATTATAATTAGATATATATTAAATTTACTGTAGAATTTAAAATTTTAAAGATTTTAAATAATTTACGTATATATTTCGATTTATTTGTTAAAATCGTTATTAGTAAGCTTATTATAATAATTAAAAAAAATTTTATAAATATAGGTACGAATTTTATTACGTAGGTTATTAACGTATTAATTATTTAGAATTTTTATAAAATTGGTTAATTTAATAAACTTATTAATAAATTTAAATTAAATAGTAAATATATTTTACTTAAGGATTTTATAATTATAATTAAACTTAAATTTTACGTTAATAATAATATAAATTAAGTTAAAACGAATAAAAATATTTATAAAATTTATAATATCGTTTTAGTACGAAGGATTATAATAATTTTTAATAATAGTATTAAAAATAATAAATAATTAAACTTAAATTTTTCCGCTTAGGTATAAGTAAATATATAAAATATAATTAATAAGCGTAAGGTACTATTTATAATTTAAAATAAATTTATTATAAAATATAATACGTTAATTAACGTATTTAAGTTATTATTTACAAATAAACAGTTTATTAGTATTTTTTAGTAAAATATTAATAAATAGTTAAAAGTTAAAAACTTTAAGTTAAAAGTAGTAAATATATTTAAAATTAGCTAATAGGGAAGATAAAAGTATACGGAAGGATACTAAAAAGTTTTAAAATATATAATAAGGGTATAAATTACTTAAAAATAAAAGGAAAATAAAAATAATTAAGTTTAAACTTAAGTTACCTAAAATAGTATTAATTATAATTTAGCTAAATTATAATATATTAGCCCCTTTAAGCTAAATTTATAAATTATTAATAATTTAGATATTAGTTATTAGCTTATTTTAAAAAGTAATAGTATAATTAAAGGTTTTATTAAATTAATTTTAGTAGTAAGTTATTTATATTTTAGTATTAATTACGGTATTAGTTAAAATTTAAATATATATACTAAAGCTTTTAAAAATTATATTTATTTAGGTTTTTTATTATTTAGGTAAAAACGCTAATTATACTTTTAAGAATAAATAGTTATTTATAAGGTATTAAAGTATTTAGGTAATCTTAAATTAGCTAATATTTTTAATAACCTTTATAACTATAATTAATACGGTTAGTATAATATTACTTATTATAAAAGTTACTATAGTAACGGGGGTAAATTATTAGTAATTTAGGGTTAAGGTAATAATAAGTTAATAATAACCCTTTATTAAAAAAGTTAGGTTAAAGTTTAGTTAAGGGCCGTTAATTATATAGGGTTCAATATAAGTTTAGGGGTTATTTAATAGTAAAATCCAATTAGGGTTCGGCTAAAGGCTACTAATTAAGCTAGGTTTAATAGTATTTAAGGTATTTTAAAGGTCAGGTATATTTAGAATTTTTAAGGTTTTCGTAGTTTTTAATATATTATAGTTTAATACAAGGTTATAATTTAGTAATAGGGAGTAAGTTTAGTTTATAAATTTAATTAAAAAATAGGTAGTAAAAAGTTAAATTAGCAATTATTTTTAAATAATATTAAGATAAAAAAAACGTTTATTTAGGAAAATAAACGTTAGCTTAATTAGTTAAAAGGTATAATTAATTATTATAAGGTTAATTTTAGGTTTAAAAAAAAAACTTATAATTATGCGAGGAGAGGAAAGAAAGAGAGGAAGCTATAGACGTTCTTATATATATAGTAACGACCCGGCTACTAACCGCCGGTACTTTAGTAGGAGTGCGGTGGCTGGCCCGGAATGGTACCGTGATATTCCTAAAAGATTTAAACTATAATAAATTTGATAGCGGCCTTATAAATAGTATAAGTCCCTATAAAAACCTTTTATAATAATAAAAGTATTATTATTATAAATTATAAATAACTATATTTTAATACCCCCTTTAAAGCCTTAGGGGCTTGTATTTAACCTTTTATAAGTTTAAATCTTTTAAGATTTAAAAGTTTAAGGAGTTTTACGTATTTAGCTAATATAAGTACTTTAATAAGTTTATTAATAAATATTTTAACGGTAAATATATATTTTATAGTAATTAAACTTATAGTAATAAATTTATAAATTTTTTAAAATTTAATAAAAGTATATTTAATTTAATTATAGTATTTAAGGTTGTAAATAGTATTAATAACGTTTTAATTATCTCTCTTTAGGGGGATAAGCCCCTGAATTAAACGGGTTATCTTTTTATACAACCCTTTAAGTTAAAGAGCTTTTTTTATTACTCTAATTAAGCTAACATATTTAGCTTTTAGTATAAAAAGGCAATTATTATAGATTTTTTTGACTTTTAGCTTATTAAACCTTAACTAGTTATAAAGAAATAACTATAAATTAATTTTTCTATTATTTTATAGCTATTAAGTTACTATTAAAGTAGCTTAAAGAAGAAAATACCGGTTTTAATCTAAACTATAAAGTTAACTTATATATATTATATATATTGCTTAGTAAGCGCTTAGTAACTTTAAAATAATTAGCGCAAAATTTTTAAAGGTATTTTAAAAGTTATTTAATTATATAGGTAACGTTAGGTTTAATTTAAATTATAAAATATATCTTAATATTAAATAACTATTAATTTTTTTTTTTTTTTTAGTATTATGAAGCGTTGGAAAGTTAATTATAAAGGAAATAGCAAAATTAGGGGAAAGAAATATATTTAAACTGTTAAGGTTAACGTTAAAGTACTTTATAGCTTAAATAATATAAACCCTTTAATAAATCTATAAAAGATTTTAAGCTTATTACGTTTGATTTAAATATTAAGGAAGTATTATACCGGCTTTAGATCCTTAATATCGTAGGTTTTAAAGATATAATACTTTAAAGCTTTAATTTCAAATAATAAAAGTTTAATTAAAAAGTAATTATTTATATAATTAATTATAAAGATATAGCTAATATAGTAATAATAAATTATAATATTTAAGGCTAGTGGCTTAAAACCAGGGTTGGCAATTAGTCAGACTACTATAATTAGTAATCGGACTACTAACTACTGTAGTCTAGTCACTACCCTAACTACGAACTACTATAGTTTAGTTATTACCTTAATTACGACTACTGTAGTTTAATTAGTACCTTAAATACTAACTAAACTACCTTAACTACTATAGTTAGTAGTCTAACTATAGTAGTTAGTAAGTAAAAATAATAAAATTAACAATTATTTTAAATAACTACTATTAATCGCTTTTTAATTAATAATTAATAGTAGTATATAAGTAATAAATATTAATTTACTTGTTTTAAAGAATATAGTTAATAGATAAAAGTTAGTATTTTAAAAATAATTACCTTATAAGGCTTATTATAAACAGTAAAGATCATAAATATTTAAATAACACTTCTAATTATAGGAAAAGGTAAAGTATATTATTATTAGTTAATAGTAGTATTTGCAACTTACCTATAAGCATTCTTAATTGGAAGTTATCACTGTTGGTGGGGTTTTAAAAGGGCATTTAAAATTAATATTTCCACTTTAACCTAATTAAAACTTTTCTTACACCTCGATTTCCAATTATTTCTCAAAATTCCAAATCAACCTAAAAGCCTAAAATAAGTTATATATATAAATTAATAATATAGAAGCTTGGACCCAATGCACGGATACCCCCTACATCCGGACGCTTTTCACACCAAAAACCCGAAATTTGGAACCCAATTATCCACCCCAACCACATTAGTAAAAATTCTAGTAAAATTCTTACTAATAGAAGCAAAGCTAAATTATATTATACTATTCGATTTTTATTATTTCCGGCTATATTTAGTGGGTTATAATGGGTTAAAATTACCTAATTTACTTAATAATTGTATATTTACCTATAGAACTACAAATACTACATATATAAAAACGTTAAAAAGTACATATTATACTAAACCTCCTATAGATTCAGTATATATATAATTTTATCTTATAAAGCGGTATACGTATTTTTAATATAATTATCTTTCAGCGTTTTTACTACTTACTAAATTAATTAATTTAAAATTAGTAATAGAGTAATATACACAAATTTCTAGATATATTACTTATAATTGCATTAAAATTACGCATATTATATAATACTTTATGTTTTAAGCTTATATTATATCATTTATAGTTTTTTTCTTTTATAACCGGTTATTTAAGCGTATAAAATAAATATTTAGCTATATTATATTAATATACTTGTAGTATATATAAGCAATAGCTATAATATGAATTTATAGCTTAAAACCTATAATATATTCTACTTTACGTTACATATAGCTGTATATTAATTAATATATAAATAAAGTATATAGTGTTTTTTTAAATATATAATCATATATAATATTCTGCTATAAAGCGCTTACTACTACTAATTAACCCATTTCTGGATTCTATATACTTAATTGTATTAGATATATTTACTAGTTTGCTAATATCTATTGTAATTACTTTTTTATAAGTAAAAATCTTATTTTCAACTTTTTAGCAGATTTTAATAAGCAATTGTGAGTAACTGGAGCTATATTGTATAAAAATGAAAGCATAAGTAAATTATAACGTTATGTTGCTATTGAAATTATTTTTCCTGGAGTTTTTACTAATGTGGTTGGGGTGGATATTTGGTTTTGAAATTTCGGGTTTTTGGTGTAAAAAGCGTCCGGATGTGGGGTTACGACGTTTAATAGATAATATATATAACTACTACAAAACCAAACAATATTTATTAATTATTATCCTCACAGGTATTAAATATAAAAAAAAGTAAAAATCGTAGTTATACTTAATAAATCTTTTAAAAGTAAAAACGCTTTTATATTAATTAACCTATAATAATCCTAATTACCTGTAGCCGCTTTTTATTTGAAGTTAATACGCTTATTAGCTTTTTAAGAATTTATTGGAAATCGACATCGCTATTTAAGTCCAATTGCAATTTTCTGTACTTATAAACTTTAAATGCCATTTTTAAAAATTCCGATTAGATAATAATATTAAAATGGCTTATAGGTAGAATATCTAGTATAATAAGCGTACTGTAAATATTTTTAGCATTAATTAATTACAAGGGAAAAGCTGGTAAATCTTAATTGTTATAACGTATATAAACTACAATAACCTTTATTAAAAGCTATTAATACTAATACTTAACTATACCTTTCTTATTAATATATATATTACTACTTATTATATATAGTATATTTTATCTTTTTACAATTATTTACTTTAAAAAGCATTTTATAAAGGTTAATTATCGTTATACGATATTTTAATTATTATTTTAATAATTTAAATTACTTATACTTTAATAAGTTTAATATTTAAAGTATATAATACTTATATTGGCTTTAATAATTTATATTTTTTTTTATAAAATAGTTTAAACGTTAGCTTATATGCTAATAAAAAACTAACTTATAAGTTAGAAAAAGGCTAGCTTATACGTTAAAAAAAGGCTAATTTATACGTTAAAAAACCCCTTTTAGGTAAGTTGCTCTAATTAGCTAACAGATATCTTAAGGTTTATTACTATTTAAACTTAGGGTTAATTTTTAATTTTTATATTTTCCCCTTAATAAATCGTATAAGTTTATAATTTAGTTAAATTATAATTTTAAATAAAAGCTATTTATATATATACGTTTTGTACGTTTTAAACCTAAAAATCTAATTAAACTTAAATGCTAAAGTTTTAATTAAACTTAAATAGTATAGTTAAAAATAAGCTTTTTATTTTACAGGTAAATAATTAAATTTAATATTAAGTTTAATTATAAATAAAAGGTAAGTTAGCCTATATTTTAAATAACCTATACCTAGGTAGAAGGATCCAATTAGTTAGGTTAGCTTTTAGCCCCTTACCCCTTTAAAAAGTACTGTAAATCTTCCACCCTTTGCATCTACCCACCTAAAGGTCGTATAAGCCTACAAAAATAACCGGATTATGCGCCTGATTGAGAGCTTTTCGTGTATGTGCTTTTTGTGCATTTTGGCCCTGGGATTTACAAAGGATCCTACGACTTGGGGTTACAAAGGATCCTACGTGCTGCGGGGCTGTGGGGCCATACATTTTACAAAGGATCCTACGTAGGATCCTTTGTATACTATATGTTAGGCTCTTTATTTTGCGGGCAAACAACCAGACTTAATATTGGGTCCGATTGTGAATAAGAGGTAGGTTAGGTTATGTATTATTATTTAATAGCTCTGCCCCTGCTTCCTCCACATGTAAATTACCACGCACTGCGACTATTACGCGACCCATAGCTCCTATCATCTCCTTTGGCCCGAAAGGAACCCGGTGGTATGAAATGACAAGACTGCACCGAGGCAGTTCTCGAGACGGCTGCTCGAACCGGTCCAAGAATGTCGTGAAGACACGGGCGCTATAAAAATAAAGACCTTGCAGGTTGTTTTCAGGAAGCACAAGCACATAAACCTGCCCGCTGTTATTACTAGAATACCCCTTGCATTCTAGTGGGAACTCACCTTCAGGTAATCGCCCGCCCCTGAAGCAGAGCCCGACGGGCTTGTTGGCCTCTCTGGGTTTTGATTCCTCCCCGAGAGCGTAGTCGTGTGCTGGTTGGACCTTCGCTGCTGTGCGAGAGCAATCAAAACAGCAGCGATGTAGGGATCCTCCAGCTCACCCGTGGGCCGAGGAGAAGATTCCGCCTTGTGCTTGAGACGCGTGGTAGGAATGTTTGTTTGTACTCTTGCATGCCTTCGTGGACGAATGGACGGGTTCCGGCGCTCTTTCACCGTGCTGAGATGAAGATACGCCAGGACAATTTGGCCAGATGAGTTGCAAAAAATGCCGTCCGTTGGCAAAAGAGCAACTTGTCTCTGGTTGAAACAGAATGGTAACTGCAAGTCATCCGTGGGGCTTTGATTCCGTCAGCATGTGGACTGGCATCGATTGAGGCACCTGCCTGTGTTGATCAATCCCATGGTCCCGAAGCAATTGCCGAACTGTCGAATTCTTGGATTCCGTCGTACAATTTTGTCGCAGATACCTTGATGCGCGATCGATGGCTTGTTCAGACAAGCCTGCCAACTTCACATCGGTCGGATGCTCCAACGGTCGTTTGCGTCCCGTGACGGTCGACTTGGGATTGAGTGTCCTCCGAACGAATTGGCAATTAATGAGCTGGAGATGCCGTGAGCTCCATTGCAGCGGATGGGTATATAGTCGCTCAGTCTCGTTGTCCCTCAATATCGAGTGGAGAGAGGATGGCTCATGTGTTGAAGCGGTCGTCCGCGACAGTGTTTTCCGATGACGCGTCGAAACGCGCTTCTCCGAGTCTGCCGAAGGAGGGGATTTATGTTTCAATTCCGACGTCATGGGAAAGTCCGCGCATTCATTGACAAAGACCAGAGTGTGTCAAATTAGGTGTTTAGAATTGGAGAGTGGATTCAGACCGATGTGGGGAGGAAATGCCATGGACTTGGTCTGGAGGAGAGCTGCAACCGTTGCACAGCACTGTGGCGGACCCACTCTTCTGTGCCAAGATGGATTTCGGGTTGAGGGCACGTGACGTTGCTTCCCCCCTCGCAAGCGCTCGAGTACAAGACATTGTCGTCATGATCACCCAACCCAAGAGAAAAGACGGGCCTTTGGTAATACGACTAGACCAAGCTCCTACGTACATCGTCTAGGCACCAGATGACAATATGTGGTTACTCGTTCGTCTAAACCTTCAAGTGGCCTGAGACGCCGCATACGTATCTTACGGGTCCTGCCCTTTGGATAGAGGGCAATCACTTGCAACACAGCTCGCCGAAGAGATCTCTCGCCAAAAAGAGTTGGCCAATACCAAGATCACTAACGGTTCAAGAAACAGTAACCTTTTTGTTAGGGTTTCTTGCTCGCCGAAGACCAGTTTCAGTTGCGTCAACTTCAGAAACATGCAACTCATTCGAGGACGCGTCATAAAAAACACAATCAGATCGGTAATCGTGGAGGTTTTCAGATATCCGGGTATGGTTTGGATAGGGACATAGATTGACCACGATGGCGTAGGCGTCGAGATGAGTTTCCAGACTGGGAAGTGAGAACTCAAGTACGTTGCCACGGTGCCACCTTCCACTGCCGGGCTCTCAAGGTGACCACATGTAAGGTTACTAACAACGGTCTGATCATGGATACTGGAACTAAACGTTACGATCAGCTATATGACCATTATAACCGTCTCTATTACCGACCTCTGTAGTACGCATCAAACGCAGGATCAAACAAACACGCTACTTAAGAGGGCCATTTGCTACCCAGAGGACAAACCACGGCACTTCTCGTCTGCAAAAATCCAGTCCTACCCCAAGAACACAGAAAAGCTTCTCAAAACACAGTTGTGTGAGTACCTTCCCCATTTCCTGATTCACAGGGTGTATAATCCCCTGCTTTTCCTTCGCGGACAACGAAGAAGTACACCCGCTACTCTCCTCAGGCATACATGGAAACGACTCATTTAGTGCCGTAAGATCTCCTACTAGGGCCAACCTCTCAACTGAGAAAGTCTTCCCAGATTCGGCAAACAGTTGTGCCCCTCCCAACTTAAGCAGCTCGTCAAGAGGTTGTGCAAACATCGGGTGGCTCCTTCAAGCGCGAGCTTCCTCCCGTAAAGAACAACCGCAGCCGAACGGCCTTCCTTCCTCAATGCGTCTAAGCATTGCGTCTTCCGGTACCGGAGCCCCTTTCCAGGACATTTTGGGATATCTTGCATCCAGGTTTGATTACGACTGCTACTGCCGCAGTCGAGGGATCCTCCGCGACCATCCACGATTCGCCAGGGAGGTGGCCTTTCTTCCGAGTTTCGAAAGCGTGGGGGGTGTTTTTTGGGATCGCATACCAGAAGAGGGCGCTGAACGGGCAATCCCCGGCCTGATCGGGAGAAATATTTCGGGCCACAAAGAGGTCGTTCATGCATGGTTTTGCGCAGCCTACCTGGGTTGCGACGGCGATGGACAGTAGCCCGGGATCTATAATGATGTTCTCGCGCTGATTATGGGGTCCCGGATTATGGCCCACGGTTTCCAGAACGCCACCCACGTCCGGCGAGTTGTGGGGAGCGCGGGGGAGAAAAGTGTGGCCGCAGAGAGCGAGGGCAAGATCCGCCCTGTGATGCATTGGCACGGACCTGGGCGAGTAGGATGTGATATATCTAGGACGTGTTCGAGTATCGAACGAAAGGAACATGGTTTTTCCGCAATTACAAAGCGTGCAAGACTGAATGAGCCCCCGTCACAAAGGTGTTGGTTAGCCATCGCAGCTCCTCGGCACAGAGGAAGTATGTGCAAGCCTGGCCAAGGTGAGCATCGCCGGACACCACAGTTGGCACAGGGGTTGTGTTATGTGAAGTGTTGTTGAATATGGTCCTGTTGGCGGAGATTATGGCGACTACGTGTATCTAACGCTTGGCAAACTGGTGGATGAACTGGACGGTCGGCTTCACGTTCCCGTCTTCGGGTTCCAGGACGTGCAAGTGACCTTCCGACTTTGTTTTGGCCTGGCGGAAGACATCTGTACTGGTTATGGAATCTCTTGCAACGATTTTATCGACGCTTCGGACGTGAAGCTGTCGGCTGGAGAGCCAGACGCGAGCGCGAACGGCATCTCTTCAACTGACAAAGGCCTTGCAGTTGCAGTTGAAACAGAAATTGCCTAAAAGGTTTGAGGCGCTAGCCCGGTTTTCTGCCACAGCTCTCTGAAGTTGTGACCATGGTATCGGGTCTGTTATGGGATTAACCTGGAGGAACAACTCCTGAGCTCCCGCTCCACTCTGCCGCAGAACTTCTTCAAATTCTGGTTCCGGAGATCCGGAGTCTCAAACGACATCCTGCTGACTGCTAGATATCGGTTCTGAGAGATGTCCAAATCATCGTGAGTGTCGAGAGTGATGGCAGGAAGTTTGTAAGCTGGAGAGCCTATCGCTAAGGAGTTCATTGGCCAGCTCGAAGTCACAATATTGCAGACAAACTCATGCTGCTCAGTGCTTGTCGCAATCGTGTCCAAAAGAAGTGGGATGTTCTTCCACCACGCAGACCGATTTCTATGGCCAGCGCATTTATCGAATGCATCGATGAATGACCGGAACCGCCGTCGGATTCATTTTCGACTCATTGTAGTTATGAGCAAATCCTCGAGTTCTTCAACTTCTTGGGAAAAGCACCTGGGTCTTGGACATTGCTTCGTCTGCACCTCGGAGTCCAGAGACCAACCGTCGGTCCCGCCAAGAACCTCGCCTTTGGGAAGCAGGAACTGATAATTGCATGCTGCACCAGATCCAACGGCTTGACAACAAGGAGATTTATATACGACGCAGTCCGCTCAGAAATTGGGACTGTATCCACTGAGAATGTCAGTTACACACCTTCCGTCGAGGCGCGAGTTGGCAGGATCACATTGATATCTTGCAAATACTGGTTGAGGGTGTTCTTAAAATCTAGATGTGTCTGGTTGTCTGCCCCGCCGAGCTTGCAGATATTCCGGTGGTGTTTTTGAGACGGTGATACCCCCTTTGCCCACTCCGAGGCGATGTGCGAAGAGGCTAGCGGAATGACCTGCCACCAGTTACTATTTCCTTGTTGGAATGTTTCTTCCCGAGCTTTCAGACTGGTTGAGTGTCTTCAAAATGGTCGGTTATATGGTTAGCGCGTGTTGGTTTTACCTCCGTGTCTGCCTGGGCGGAGAAAAGGGGTTGGTTGGCCACATGTGTGGGATTGGACTAATAGGAGCACGTCAGAATTTCACCAGGATGCCGCCAAGCCTGTAAGCAAGGCATATGAGGGGCCGGTTCAGATATGGTCTTGTTGTCAGTCACTCACTGACTGCTGGCTTTTGATTCTTCCAGTACCTGATGAGATTCAGACGACTCACCTCGACCGTTCGCTTGTTATCAGTTTGAACTGGAGACATTTATTCAAGGTGTAGAAGCTGTCTTGGGATGACTTAACCTTCCCCAAATATTCACTAAATGTTAAGATTCTTAGGTATGTTGGGGAAACCATGTCCAAGGTGGTCTCGAGGCAAGAAACCCTCCTTGCTTCGACGTCTCTGATGAGTGGCCAGGTTACCCACGGTGTGTCGACTGGCCGGAGGTTTCATCAAGCTTGGCTGGCTCTTCATGCGCCCCAGGTTTCCTCCCACGCTTTGATTGAAATCCCAGTAATCTTGGCTACAAAGCATCACAAAAGAGAATGGGTAAGGAACCTGGATTAAGATTACGATGTTCCCGATAATGTTTGGGAGTTCTCACAGTGTTAACATCCCTTAACAATGACCGATTTCGTTCCAATTCTAACTACTGGGGCCTGGAATACCGTGATCAAGTCCTCTTTTGGCACACTTAGAAGGACAGATGAGCACCTGACAGGGAGGGTGAGCTTGACAGGCTGGACAAGAAAAACCCGGGGACGGTATGAATCGGGGGTACGCGGGATTCAAGCACCCAAGTATCACAACAGGATGAAGTCCTTCTACCGTTCTAACCCGTCCTTGTTTCGTACTGCAAATATATCCATGGATGGCGTCAAATACTCTCCCCCCCTGCCCGTCCCCCGCCCATCCCACCATCCATTTCCCACCATCTATGTATACCCAACGCAAAAACCGACATGGCACTTGCATCCGCCACCCTGATATGCTTCTTCCTGTACGCCTTCAAGCCCGCACTAACCGGACCCGCCTTTTCCTCCGGCTGTATCTCACAGGCCACCTCAGGATGATATATCAATAACATCGTGTCTAGTAAAGCTCCCCCCACTGCTCCTCTTTCTCAACGAGCCCCACATAAGGTTCATATCAATTCATTTACACAGAGAGCCCCATTGGCGTATGTATTTGCGATGGTACGAGCACATTTTATCGCGGCAATGGCTACTTAGACGCCGTATCCATTGGATATATGTAAGAATCCGACTCAGGACAGGGCAGGTGTCAATATCAGATGAGTGGATGTGCACGCTCTCGCGGCTAGGAGGGTGGATGACACTGCGATGAGGATAAAGTGGTTCACATCTTAGATGGGCGTTGCGGGAGGCGGATAACCGTTTACGCCGATGTAGTCGAAAAAGATAAACTCGCGCAAGGGGACAGGCCGGTTGGAGAGCAAGTCGAGGTTGGTTTAGTTGATAAGATAGGTGACGTTGAGCTTGTTTAGGATAGGGACTTGGGCAAGGACTTTAGGTGCGGCGGAGCTGGACGGGGCCGACGGCGGCCGACAGCTTGGTCCCAAGTTGTGAAGGTGTATCCGCTGCAGATATAGTCTTACATGAAAAGCTTGCCCTGGCGGTAGAGGCTCAGCTGCTCGGGGGCGAAGGTGCTATTATGGCGGAGAATGTCGAAAGAGGTGTAGTTGTCTTTGAATTGGAAGAAGCCCTGGATACGGATGTGGTCTTGGAGGTTCTCGCCAACGCCGGGGGGGAGAGGTGAGGTTGTCAGGTTCTAGGTCGGGCCGTTAGAGCCACGCCGACCTAGCCGCTATTTATGGGGAACGTGGAGCTACTTGCACAGTCTCCTGTCTTGTATTTATGACCATTGAGGTTGACGGAGCAAGCAAGAATTATTATGGCCCCAAGAGGCAAGCCGAACAATTCTGGGATGATAAAGTATATACAATCAAACGAACGAGACAAATCTGAGCGCAAAAGGGTCCGGGCCTGGTCGTATTATTATTGACGTTGCAAATCAAAACCAACATAAGGCCCGGCATTGCTCAGTGCCAATCCCCAATAATGATATCAGAAGCCTGTTTTTTTTCGTTAGCACACAATTATCCACTGTGTCGGCAGATTCAGGAACTCACCTTCTCAGCAACCGCATACGCGGTAGAACTCAAATGCGCAGACGGAAGAAAGGGCAAGATACTTATATCCACCACTCTAAGTCTCTTCGCTCCATGAACTTTAAGATCAGGCCCGACTACCCCACCCTTTGGCTTGGGCAACATCGCTGCGGTGCAGCAGGGGTGAAGGAACGAAAGGAAGCTCTGCTCCTTGGTGTAGTTTCGCAGTGCTGCATCATCTGCAGCCACAGCAGCACCAGGACCCGTCTCCACCGCTCCATGCTGCTTCATGGTTGGCGTGTCGAGAACGCCTCGCAGGAACCGGAGGTGGGCGAGGTGTATGTCGAAGTCGACCGGGTTGGACCCAGAGCGGTAGTCAAGAATGGGCATAGCTAGATGGTCTGTGAGATTCAGACGAACGGTTCCGCGGCTGAGGGGGTGGAGGAGGAATGCCCAGACCAACGCGATCGGCTCGGATGAGGCCCACGGGGATTCTAGACTTGGCGACTCAGAGTTCTCGAGCAGGTTGGCCAGGACAAGGAGTTGTTGCTTGTAGCCTGCGATCATTTCCGTGTTGGATCGGATGTCCGGAGGGAGGTAGGAAGCGGCGGTGCCGTCGGTGGCCATGCGGCGGATCTTTTTTGTGATGTCCTTGTACTGAGCCGTAACGTGGGGAAGGGAGACGTAAATGGCGTTGTTCCCGCCTGCCATTGTATACGGACCGTGTGCAACAGGGTCATTGAAAGCCGCAGTTGCCTCATCTTTGAAAGTGGTGTTCCGCATTTGCGAGGGCAAGGGCCAGAATTCGTACGGCTTGGTGTAATTCCAGGTGACTGGAGGACCGACGTGATCTTGGAGGTTGGAGCCCACACCAGGAAGATCCAGAACCACAGGGATCCCGGCAGTGCCGAGGAACGAGGACGGCCCGATGCCGCTTCTCTGCAGTACGGTGGGCGTATGGAATGCACCAGCTGAGATAATAACCTCCTTTGAGACTGTCACGTTGAACAAGTGGTTGTCGACCAACGACCGGACCTCGACCAACGGCGGGCCTGATTTTGGGCCCCTCGGATACACCACCCTGACAACCTGGTGTTTTACCAGAAGATCGTAGTTGGCCCGTGGCTGCACGTCGGCGTAGTGCCCCAGTCCAGCGTGGGACCTCCGTGCCGTCACTGGGTGTTGCGAAGCGGGAACCCAGCAGATCCCCTCCTTGTCTCCCCCGGCGCACTCGGTGCGGGGCCGGATACCCAGTTCCCTGAATGACTTGTCGAGAACGGGTTGATCGGCCCATTGGAAATTTGCCCAGGATGAGTAGATGGGACCGGTGCCACCGTAGGCCGATATGTCCCACGTGTAGTTGTACTGCTGGGCAACTGCTGGGGGCGGCGGGGTAAAAGTGACGGATTTCTTGAAGTAGGGGAAGAGGCTCTTCCAGCTCCAGTCTGGTCCGGAAACCTCGGTCCATGCATCGTAATCCAGGTGAGAACCGCGATCAAAGAACATGCCGTTCACCGCGCTGCTGCCACCGACCGTCTGGCCAACCTGTATTGAAGCGGATCTGTTGGCCATGTCCGGGTTGGGGAGAGCGAGGAAATCCCACGACGGCGCGTAATCCGGGTTCGGGGTAATCCAGAGAGTCGGCGGATCGAAGAGGCCGGGGGCGAAATGGACATCGCCATACTCGATCACGAGTACGTTTTCTGAAATTGTCAGTATGAGAGGCTGATTTGAGAAAGGGGTATAGGGATAACAAACTCGCAGGTAATGCAGCGGTCAGCCGGTCGGCCACAGTGAGTCCGCAGGTGCCTCCACCAACGACGACGAAGTCATAGCTGGGCCGCAGCTGCGAGACTTGGCGCTTCAGATTTGCGTTTTGGGCGGACGTCGCGCCGGCCAGAACGGCAAGCGACACGAGGGTCATTCTGACAAACCCCATTTTCGATGACGGCCTCCGGTTACCCTTGAGGCAAATGTCCTCGGAGGATGACCTGCTTTTGTAATCCTTTCTATGAGGGCTTTCGGTCTAGACCGCGCGGGGTAGTAATTCAAGGTGGTGATGAGGGCAGGGTTATTGCAGCTGACCAGAGCTTCGTAGCCAATCGGGCTCAACCCTTCGCTGCTCAGCCGTGCGCCCTACTCTCGATATTGATCAGCCTGCATGCCTCGGTCAGCGTGACAAGACGCCCGTGCGCGACGTTGTTCTGGAAACGCGGTTGGCGTTTGAAGACGTGAGATGTATTGAACTTGATTCCATACTCCAGTTCGAAGGAAGACTACATTTCCAGTCGCGCAGGTGCCCTCTTAAAGGCTAGGAACGGGCCAACAAAGTTAGCAAGTGCGGGGACTCGAATATCTTTTACCTTGCCTCTGCTGTGTTTCCCTGTGTGGATGGGGCCAACTACGCTGTGACCAAGGTAAGGTACTGCCAGGCCAACTATAAACACGAAAACAGGAAACGCACGACTATACAAACCGGGGAAACAGCGGCAAGATAACAAGTTGGAGCAAATGATCACCTGACTTCGGGTGCAATGTGATGATATTATCAAGATGTGAGTGTTTGTGCTTAGGTAAACAGGGCGAAAGACGATACCAGCAACAGCCTGGAACCGTCTTCCGCGAGAATGTACCCGTCGAAGAAGCACCTCGTATGATGTGCCCGATCCTCGGTTTGGTCGGTCCAGTGTCGGCTCCTGGGCTGACGGCATCAGACAACACGGCTCCGCAGTAACTATCCTGACCAGACATGGTCACAATAGAGGGTGTGTAGTCAATGGGCTACAGGACGACTACTTCCGGCACGTTTTGGATATCGCCGGTGGAAGCAGAAGGAGAGACCGTAGCAATATGTATCACAAGGTACATTTTGCGACGATAATCGCCAAAGATCGCGCGGGCGCAAATTAAACAAGATCAAGAATAAGCCCTTGGTTTCGTCTCTCCTTCGCCCTCGGGCCTCTAGTCGTAAGATGGTGATGATCAAGAAGAAACCGGTGGCCCAGACCACAAACTTGAGTTCTCCGCATATTCTATCTTACATGCGTTCATGCTCAGGGGTGTTCGATGTTATGAGGAGAACGGGGTGGATGAGCCTGGAGAATATAATCGCGTATGTAATTCCTTGTCCCTGGCCCTTCGCTCGATGAGCTGGGGTGGGGTAATGTTGAACTCGGGCACAAGATAAGATCCCACTCAGCACATTGCAAGCGATATATCACTGCACTTCGCCCCGGACATTCACAGGGCTAACACCAACGCAACACAGTGCGCGTTGGGTGTTGCTGAGGGTGAGTGTTGCTGAGGCCATCGGTCGTCTTCACCAACACCCGCCCTCCTGGTCTTCCCGGGCTGGGACTCGGACTGGGTCTGTCGTGTTATCGCTGCCGATCCCGAACCAACATATAGAGTCGCTTTGTCTAAACGACGGCGAAAGCAGTCTCAGTTTGGGATAGGGCTTGTGTGAGTATGTGTGTGTGTGTGTTAATTTTAGCACCTGAGGTTTCACGATTTAGGTTTGGATTAAGATTCGAGTTTGGGTTTGAGTTTGGGTCTGGGTTTGGATCCGGGTTCGGATCCGGGTTCGGATCTAGGTTTGGGTTCGGGTTTAGATCCGGGTTTGGATCTGGGTTCGGATCCGGGTTTGGAACTTTGGAACATGTAAGCGGACATTGCTCTATCGTCCCCAGCTGGCGAAGCAATCGTATTGTAGTGTGTATGTTCTGAAAGATGGACCCTAGACGATCAACAACTCCCTCTTCAAGAACTGACCCAGTAATCCTGGCGCAAACGCCTCTCCATCCATAAAACCGTGCACATACGCCGGAGACACAATCTCGAAATACTCGCCCTCGCCATCGTGCCCGACACGCTCAAGTATCAGTGGTACCTTTGCACCCTCAATCACAGAGATATAGTCGCCCTCCCCAACATGCTTCCTTGCCAAGATAAAAAGCCCCTCTCCGCCCGTGAAGAAAGCCCAGTTGTTAATGATGCGTCCCCACATATTTTCAATAGCGCCATATTCGCAAAGATCTAGTCCTGCGTCGAACCAGTTCTTTCCCGTTTCGAGAACTTCCCTGAAGGCCGAGACATACAACTGGATCTCGTCCCCACGCAGACGCTGCATCGGATATGCCGAGCAATCCGTCACCAGTGTCCTGAGTAGCGCCTGGAGCTTGGGCTCACCCGTGGCTGCATATTTGCCATCAGTCAGGTCGCGGCCCCAGCTACCTCGGCCAACCTCTCCCATGTCGGCAGGCGGCTGGGTTTGATAAGTGCCAATTCGACCAACTAAAACGCCGTGGAGCTTTAGCACCTTCATGTCGTCTTGGAATGACCAGCTGTCCCGGGTGAGGTCCCCACCAGCCGAGAAGATCCTCCTGGTCTTGTCCCCGGCAAACATAATCTCACGGCTCCGATAACCAGAGCCAACATCCCACAACAACTCCGGGGCGGCAAAGTCCACGGCCCAGGACGGCAGGTCTTGTGTCCTCCCGCCGAGACGTGAACACTGTGGAACGCCCCGTCGCTCCCAAGGACTCTGGCAGAGGATATCCAGATTTTGGGTCTGTCGAATGATCTCAGCCGTCACATCGACAAACAGCTTGGCTTCGGAAATCCTGTAGTCAACGGACACGTGACGGTATTTCTGAGGGACCAAGCCCAACAACCCGTAAACCCTGTCTCTTGAATCGGTGCTCTCCCTGTCGCAAAATCGGGCTAACACGTCAAGGAGAGTCGAGTCGTCGCCTTTGCTTCCACATTCGACGTCCCGCTGCTTATCAATCTCAGCAGCTCGAAAGAAGATCTTGGCCAGTCCGCTTTCGACAATGCCACGACCCCAGGGGAAGTGGTGGATGTCGGTCCTCTGTGCGCGTGCAAGAAACTTGCGAATCTCCTTCCAACTTAGGGACTGGTTCTCAGTGAGCAAGAGCACCTCCTTGGCGCAAGAGAGTTCCTGAACGATCCAGATGCGGGACCACAGTCGAGTGCAGAAGACAGCTTCCAACTTGGCGGATACCCCCGGCGGAACTCCGTGCCCACCAAAGCCGCCAAGTGTCACGCCATGTCGACGAAGCTCTTTGATAAATGCCAAGCCATCTTCGGTAGTTGAACGGGGTTGCATATCGTCGTAATCCGAGTCCCGGTAATGCTGATAGGCGTAGCCGTGCTCTCGGTCCAATTCCTCCTCATCCTCTTCCTCATTATTCCCAGTCGTATTCGAATCAACGCCAGTGAGATCTCGGATCCTTCGCTCAAACCGCCCACTCCACCCCCGAAACTCCCTCAACCAGGCCTCGAACGTCCTGTACCCATTCTCCAACTTCTTGTAGGACTCTTCTTCCATGACCTTCTCCGCCACCACCTCTTCAACTTCAACACTCTCAGACGACGGATCGCCAATCCAGGCAAGATCCCTCACGCAACGCCGGTAGATATCGCCCATCATTTCTACCTGGCTCCCTTGCTCGGTGTGGTCACCCTGGTTGATGCACACGGCGTCAATCCAGAGATGGCGCTCTTCATCGGGTAGCCGGATATGCTGCAGGATGTTTGCGAGATGAGCTGTGAGTTTAAGAGAGGCTGAGTCGATATGCAGAACATGGCTGAACACGGGGTCGTGGCCCCAGACGTACGAGAGGGCCTCGTATGGCTGAGAGTCGTCATTTTGCGCGTCAAAGTCAACAATTCGAAGATGGCCTTGAAGCTGGGCGCCGCGGGAGCGGGGAAAGAGGCTGAGAATTCGGATTTGGCGCTTTGTATCGCTGAGTGGTTCGTATTCGTAGGTGGTCATTGTGTTTTGGGAGAATTTGCGAAACCTAGCACGTTCCTTGAAAGGTTGGATGCGAGACTGATGTTGGATTCCCCGCCCATTTGATGTCGGGGTTGGACGGTTGATCAGGTGATTGCGCTGCATCCGGCCACAGCTGAAATCTATCTGTGGGGAAGGGGCGATGTCCGATGGCATAACGAATCATTTCAGTTTGCGGCCGGCTACATCCATAGAGTGACAGTCACGTTCTAGTCTCACCTTAGGGCTGTCACGATCAGACGGATCACGAGCGTGGTTGCAGGATAATCGGCAATCAAGTCGATTCGGAAGCTAAAGAGAAGAGGGAAGGAAAGGATCTTTTTGCCGGCGCGGGTTGCTGTGCACACATGGTGAGCACCACGAAAAAATTGAAAATTTGCCTTGCAATGGATAGCACCAGTGGAACGCTAATATTCTTCAAAGCTACACCACCTGTCCTCTTACCGCTCCCGGGGACAGGCTGGTAACCACGCAGGGTTTGGAATTAGAGTAGTAGTAGTAGTAGTAGTGCCGAGGCTGCTTGCTCCCGTGTACCGTTTCCCATCCTGGCAGTGGGCAGCCGTTGAGGGCACAGTGCCTGCCGGTATGCCGCATTCAAGAGACGATTTAAGGTCGTTAGTTAGCATCGAGTCCCACACGGTATATTCCGCTACATGAAACGACTTTGGGCTCGTTACCGGTGCGGACCTGTGACTGTGTGGTCTCTCGGTCCCACTCCAGGCCTACTACGAGAGCGATGTGTGGGTGTCGAACTGCCATGTACATTCGACACCAACAAGCTTTTGTGAGGTACTGATTCTGTGCATGTGGCCCGCATGATCTTCTGCGATGTACAATAGAAACCCCCGTCGGCGTGCACGTGGAACTTTCTGCTCTTCCTCTATACATATCCAACTTGTTGGATGATCGCGAGTTACGCTGCCATGCCCTTCAGGCAGTGACGGGAGACAGCAGAGGCTCGTTCCGACGCTTCGGTGTTTGAAGCTTCAGCACCGAGGAGCTCCGGGATATGGGATGTCTGAAGGACCCAGAGGACCTCGCAGGTAGATGTAAACAGGATACGCATGATATAAAGTGGCCATGGAGCTCAGAAATTGTAATCATTGTTTAAGCTTAGAGCGGGTAGCGCCGATCAGGGACTCGCTGGTTCCAGCACCACCCTCCGCTCCAGCCAACTAGGTTCATTCATCTAAAGCCACAGCAACCCACGCGCACGTAGTGCATGCCTCTTTTTATAATACTGCGTTTGCGCTCGCCACTTCAGCGTATCAGAAGCCTTGGACATCAACTTCTGTTTGGTCACGCCTCGCCACGATGAGGTGCCTGGACTCGAAGAGGCTCTTGCCAATGTCTGACAACCTCTCGTCGATGTTCCAAAACTCGGTTCTTACTACCATGAGTATCTTGACCTTGTTCTTCGCGACCGCCACCACACTGAGTAAATTCCTGATGAAACTCCAAAGATCCCCCATCCCGCAGGTCTCGGGGTGGCTGATGACGAGGTAGACGGGGGTTTCGTACTTGTCAATTACCTCCTTCAGGACCCAAGAGTATTCGCTCAGCCGGCTGGAGTCGCCCTTCTCGCTAATATGGCCGCTGTCGTGGTTGCGCTGGAGGCGGAGCTCCATCTCTCGCTCGTCTTCAGCATCACTCAAGACTGAAGGTTGCATGTCCAGGAGCTGCGAAATCAGACTGCTCGCAATATCTTCGACTGTCTCTTGAGGAGAGCACAACTCAAAAGCGACGGATCGTCCGCTGGACGTATCTTTCTTGAGGTCGGCGACCAAATCAACGACGGCCAGGGACAGCCAGGACTGTGGCATAGTCTCGCTTTCATGATTGCAACCATGCAGAAACAGAAGGCTTGATCCTGTGTCAGTCCAAGCCAGGTATTCGGGGAGCACCTCTAAATCTCGGAGCCTCATGCGGCTCAGCTCTTTGGGAGAGTGGTTTGTGACGAGCGAGAGAAACTTTCGTCGCTCGTTGAGCTGGTCATCGAGGATGTTCTTGGTGTCTGACTGGCGTCGATTCAGGAGTTTCTGTATTCTTCGCACCCTGTCGATGTTTTGGCCGTCTGTTAGGACTGCAGTGAAGCTATTAGTTTCTGGCCGAAGTTGATGGCGAAGGAAACCCTACGCTTGAGTTGACGAAGCAGTTCCGCGTTCTGCACTGCTAGGAATGCCACTCTCTGCGAGAGTAGGGCCTCACATCTGACTCTGATGTTGGTGAACACATGAACTAGCGTTTCTGCGAGGTCGGAAAACTCGGTTGGACTCCCAATGCTTCTTACTGCCCTTGTTATACCGCGCCCCTGAAAGTATCGGGTTGCACCCTTTGCAAAGAGAATGGTCTGCTTGTATGCCTCCGCAAGCATCATGGCGAGCGTCATGTCTGCGTAAACTTGGCCATAGATCTGGGCATCGGGGAGACGATCTGTGATAGTGTGCATGGCCGTGATGATGGCCTCATCGTTCGCAGCCTTCACCTTGATGGTCTACAAACATATACGTCAAAATCAAGCAACAGCAACCCAGCTCAGGCAGGACTTACAGCATAGAACAGCGATAGGATCTGGGTGGCTGCTCCACCGTAGGCTTCATCAGCCATTTTTGCGATCTCGACAATGCCGGAAAAAGACTTCAGGAATGACTCGAAAACGACAGCAAACTCCTGGGCGCCTGTCCTGACTTTCCTCCACCCCTTCCTCCTCTTTTGGTCCCATGCTTCTTCGGCTGCGCAAAGCGCTGCTGCTTGGGCGGCCACGTGTTGGTGCAGGTCCTGAAGACTTAACGACTCGAGGCAGTGGTGCAACTCCGAGTCAGTTACTCTCTGATGATGTGCTGGCTTCTTGATGCAGATGAGCTCTGCTGCGGTGCTTTGGTCGAGCCCTACTAGATCCGGCTTGATATTCTGCGTTGTTGCCAATTGTTTCTTGGCAGGCTCTGCGTTGTCGCTGGCGAACCAGCCTTTCCAATCGACAGAAGAGGTTGTCGCCGCCATGATGAGTTTGGGCTACCTAACGAAGAAGAAAGAGGCCCTGCCTAGCCCTCGTCCCGCTCCCAGCGTGCTGAGCGGTTGACATTAATGCGCGAACTGCCAAGGTTCTTATGCAGGGTACTTGTGTAAGGCTGTCATGCAAGTGACTGAAAAGGAGTGCACACCATCGCATCGTTTCGGTAGTCACAACTAGCGCAGCATGCCACCCCAGGCATCCCCAGGCAGCCGCTGCTGTGTGGCCAATGGCGGCAATGAAAAATGGCGCAAATGAAAGGATGCACAGCCCTGTTGTGTTGCGCGTCTGGGAGGTGCATGAGCAGTCGCGCAGCGTGTGCCTCGAATTATGCGCCCGCGTCCCTCATTCCCCGTTGGAGGTAACCAGCCGACAGAGGGGTCATTTTTCCCAGAACCCCGAGCGCGGCTCATCCGCTGCATACACAGAGCTTGCGCCTTTACACGTTCGAGTTTGGTGAACGCCTCGAAATTGCCACGGAGAGCTCCTTCACGATGGTATGCTTTTCATCCCTGGATTCTATCAAAAACTTCCAGCTCACGTCTCCAGGATACCGCGGCGCAATTGCGCGACCTCGAACAGAAGTACACTCGTCTGCTAGAGGCACGAGTGGCAGAGCTCGAGAGGAGGCTTCAAGGCGTGTCCACGACCGTGTCTTCCGTCTCGACAGATCCCACTCCCACCGCCACCACGTCGACATCGGAAGCCGAGGGTGAGGCGTCGACCAACGAACCAAAGCCGGCCGAAGACGGGACCAAGACCGATGCGACAACCAGCACAGATTCCGCCGAGACATCCCGGTACCGTGTCGTCATCAACCGCCTCGACTCCGACAGTGGCGAATACAAGGACAAGCTTTCTGTCAAGAATACCAACGACGAGACCAAAAGCCAGGCCTTCACCTTTCGCAAGCGCCTCCGCCAGAAGCGCGGCGCCGATGGAGAACAAGTCCTCAAGGCCTCCGGGTCCGAAGTCGAGGTGCATTTCCCGCCTCTGCAGACCCTGCTTGGGAAAGTGCTTCGTAAATACTCTCAGACAGGGCCTATAAAGCAGCTACAGTCACCATTCGAGGGCCTGCTCTTCGCCTGGGACGAGGCAGCTGAGGAGGCCAGTCGGACCGATGTTGGCGAGGGCGATAACGAAGAAGACATCAAGCTTGCTCGCGATGACCTGAAGGAGCTCATGAATATCATCTCTACCTCCTCAGGCGACGAGGCGCTCGACCAATACTTCAAGTCCAAGGCCGCCTTGAAAGAATCCAAGACCATCAATTACGAGTCCCTTTGGACCTTGTTCCCTCCTGGTTCGCTTGTGGTATCCAGCCCCTTCCTCGACAAGCCACAGGCATTCATCATCCAGGGCTTCCGGACAGAAACTTTTTATTCGTACTACAACGACAGCAATGAGACAGAATTCACTCTCGTCGTCTACAGCTACGACTGGGATGGCTCGTTCTTCAACCGTGTCGCTTACGAGTTTGCCATTCCGGAGTTTCAAGACAAGAAAAGCATATTTGAGCTCCCCATATACCCCATCGACATGTACCAGGCGGGGCAAGATGAGGCAGCTGATATTGTCAAGAAGCTCAAGGCTGATTTAGTCGCCAGGGGGAAGATATACAGAGAGTACTGCATCGCCCCGCGGGGCAAGCAGACATTCCAGTGTCATGGCATGGCGTGTTACAAGGCCGGGAGCGACCTTTTCAGCTCGGATTACGACGACGATATGCGGTTTAACTACTATCGACGCAGGCAGAAGAAGCCCTCAACCATTAACACCAACGTGAACGGCGTTGTCATTGTCGACCACAAGTCGTTCCTCGAGTATCAGCCTCCGACTGCGCCCATCCTGGGTGAGAAGCAACGCTGTACTAAGAACCTCGAGTGCTCGTGTAGCGATTGCAAAGTTCACCGAGAGGATGTGTACCGATACAGCTGGGACAAGTTGCCCGCGGACGAGGAAATGACCGACGAACAGTACCTCCTGTGTCCGCCACGTGTGCTAGGCTACTCCCTCAAAGACAAAAAGTGGATGCAGTTTCCCGTCGAGTCACTCAGCAAACCCGACCCAGCGGACAGTACGAACTTTGAAAACAAGCTCCAGCTGCACCGAGACCACAAAGATCTGATCTGGAAGTCAGTTCAGTCCCATCGCAAGGCCAACATCGCAGATTACACTCCAGGCAAAGGCAAAGGACTTGTGCTGCTGCTTTGGGGCGTTCCCGGTGTCGGTAAGACGCTGACGGCAGAAAGTGTGGCTTCGCTGGTGGGGAAGCCGCTGTTCAGTGTCGGTGTCTCTGACATTGGGCTCGAAGGGTCCAAAGTGGAGACCAACCTCCAAAAGGTCTTTGATCTCGCTGGGCTGTGGGAGGCGGTCCTGCTGTTTGACGAGGCCGACGTGTTCCTGGAGGCGAGAGACACAACTAGGTCGGATATTCAGCGCAACACCATCGTATCAGTACTTCTGAGGGTGCTTGAATACTACGAGGGCATCTTGTTTCTTACTACCAACCGGCTCAAGTCATTTGACATTGCCGTGCAGAGTCGAATTCGTAGGTCCACCCGGAAGACGAGAGGGTTTGAATCGCTCTAACACTTCTTCAGACATTGCCATTGAATACGGGGACTTGACAATCGATCAGCGAGACAAGATTTTCACCGAGTTCCTCGGACAACTACGCAGCAACAACCTTGTTGAGGAGTGGGGACCTGTCGAGCGCTGGGTTTCTGAGGACGGCAAGCATATCGGGTTCAATGGGAGACAGATCCGTAACCTCATTTCTACTGCCATGGCACTGGCACATGCCGAGAACCGTGGTCTCAGGCGGGATGACCTGGCTGTTGTGGCGAGGAACACAAAGGAGTTTAATAGTGCTTTGGCAGAGCGGGAGGCCGTTTATCGGAATTCGCAGTTCAGACCGCGATACTGATTCTTTCGGAGGGAGTATGTGGAGCAAAGCTTCCAAAGGTTGGCGCAGAAGGGGAGGGCTTGGGTATGTACGGTAATGCTGATTGCGTAACGACCGAGAATGAACAGTTGGGATTCATCGTCCCTTTCGCTCGTCAACGGCCGGCTTCCTGCTTTGCGGTGGGAGATAAGAAGCTGGATATGCCGAAGGCTGGGCTCTGGACTCATCACTCAGGTGTTATATTGCGACACAGACCGATCCGTTGTATTTGTATACCCCGATCCGTCGTATTTGTATACCTTGCAAAGATTGGAAAATCATGCAGGAGTGCACGCTCTCGACCTAATCATCGATGAGCCCATCCGCCTCATCGAGACCAATACAATCTCCACTTCGGCAGAGGACCGCCCACTTTATTTCGCCCACAAGACCACCTGCAGGTTGTTCACCCTGGACAATGTTAGTGAAGTCGGTTGGAGCGACGCGACTGGCGTCGTCCACAATGCCCACATACTTGATTGTCACATCAAGCTCAACGGTGCCATGTTGGCTCTCCTAGCCTCCATCCCACCCCCTGGGTAAACACGATCCTCTAATATCTTCCCATTCAGCTTGATTCAGCCCCACGAACGCAGCGGCATCGGTTTCGGTTGCCTAATGCGCTTCACCTGCTCCGCCGCCTGCGAGCGTCCCCAATTATTTGACAATACGGCCAAACTGGCACTCCCAGTTCGACACTTACTCCTCCAGGTCTCGCCGCTTAAGCACACTAATGAGAACTCTGTGTAAGGCTGAAACCAAAAGGCGCATTGAGCAGCGAGTGGTTAGTCCTGCAACGAGCACTAACGTCCACAATTACCTGTGGTGGAGGTCTATGACAGAAGGGTCGATAACCTCTCCGATTTTGAAGATATTTCCAATCTCCAATAGCCACGTGTTCCTAACAATCTGCCTTTTCCAGCTCCCTTGTATTCGCCAATTATATCGGGAAACTACTCACAGCCACCACCACCACCACCGCCACCACCACCACGGCCCTCCCGTCGTCGAGTAATTCACCTTCCTTAGTGACCTTTCTCCACACCCTCCTCCGTTGATGGATGTCGTAGATGGCAGATAACACCATCCCAGCTGGGAATTACAAGCCAGGAGCCGGAGACGGATCATCTAAAGTTGATGTGGTCGATCATCGCCAGACGTCGGCTCGGCGCTTCGCAGTCTCTTTTGTACCTGGTATTCCTCGAGACATGTATCGAAATGCTATAACTCCACAACGCCGCCCTCGTCGCTGTGCTCGCCTCAGCTTTGCCTGAGCCGGTCCCCGAGCGCCGCCCGGATGCTTCTGCACATGCTAGGCTCGTATGTGTAACCGCTCCCAATTTTCAGGCTCGTGTGACTGATCAACCAATTACCAGGAAAGGTTTCCAGCCGGTAGCTTGCGCACCCCCGACTGAGCAGGCAGGATCCAAGGCACCCGCACCTCCCCCGCTTCAGTGCCTCCGTCTTGCTCCGATCCAACCTTTGATTCAATCAGTCTGAACCCGGCAACGGCAACTCTCCCTCCGGACATCATTCTCTTGGGACAGCGTAATGAATCAGCAAGTAATCTGGCATTCGCCATCTCGCAAGCAAGAACGTGAGACCGAGTATCTCGAAATGCCTGGGTATACATACCACACAGAGCCAAGCAAATCCACGGGCTAACCCAACAGCCCGCCTGGTTAAGACGATGACTTGATCACATGTACCCTTGCCGCCCTTGACCTCATATCCTCGCATACGTAGGTATGAGGCTCTGTCATACGCCTGAGGCAGCCCACCCGAAGATCGGAAGCCAGACTCAACACCCTCGTCAACGACTAGCTGTTCATGGTGAGAGATATTCTCCTCCAAGCTCTGCGCCCTCTAAGGCTTCCTCCATCTCCAAGGGTTATGTGGGTTGACGCCGTATGCATTGATTAGGGGGCATACAACTCGCGCGGGGTGGGTTAGCGCTAATATAACCCTAACCTATATTCCGCACTGGCTATTTCCTTCTTTCAGCTGGATAGCTACGAGGGTTACTTGTATAAGCTAGAAATATATACAACCGTAACAAAACGTTTCATTACGCCGAGTTTTATTACAAACGCTTATAATAGATACTTAATATATACGCGTAAAGTTAGGGTCTGGCTGGTAGCCAGGGGAGCGGAAGCGACTGAGTGGCGCTGCACAGGTCAATACGACAGCACTGGAACAAGCCGGAGTCGGGATTTTGGCCTTCAGGGGTCGGCGTTGGAGGTCCCAAAGGAGGGGTAAAAAGCCAAGCTCTGATAAAAGGAATCTGAACACCGAAAGAAAAGGACGATCAATTAAAAAGCACTTGTTTACGGCGATTGAGATCCATTCTAATTACGATTATCGCGCGATTTAGCTGATCGGGAGCGCCAGTTGCCAACTATGCGAACAAACGAATAATGATTGGCTCGACGCTTAGGCCTTCATCAGCTCTTCTTGTTCGGGCACCTTCAGCAGCGGCAACTCTTGAGCCAACCACTGCAGCCTGGCTTACCCCGCTCTCCTCAAGCCCTGACCGCCACGGCCCCCAGTGCCCTTGTATTCCTGCATCCAACAAAAAAATTTCTCCTCCGCAACAAGCCATCTCGCCATGTCGATGAAACCAGGCAACCAGGGCCGTCTGCGAAGAATGCGATTATCTATTCATACCAGCGCACATGAAGAAGGAAGCAAATGTCTTCTACCGGGCAGAGCGGACGGTTGGAGGCGGCTTCTTTCAATCATCTCAGCATTTCGACCAGACAACGGAACCGCGGCCCTCTGCCAACAATGCAATTCTCTCTTTACTCCAAAACGCAAGGGTATCTCCGAGGGTTGGAAAGACCAGTATGTCCACGACGGTCGGTCCCTTGTTGCCGCTGCCCAACGAGGATGCTACTTCTGCGGCCGGCTGTGGGACTCTCTCCCGCAGCTGCACCGAAATGTAGTCAACTCGGCCGTAGTATCCACCAGCATTTGCTGCGAGACCCATCGGACTGAATGGTCTGGATACTACTCTTTGGTTTATTTCAGGCTCAGTGACGGTTTCTTGGGGTGCGGCCGGCCGTACGCGAGAGCCTTCTCCATCATCCCACCTGATGGTGTGTACCCCGTCGACAGTATGAGATGTTATTCATAGCTAAAGTTTCGCAGAACCAAGCCCAACACTCGCCAAATCTTTATCCGCCCGCACAGACAGCGATCAGTGCTGGAAGCTGATCAGGCAATGGATTGACACGTGCACCAAGACACACGAAAGGTGCCATCACCACCGAGCGGCAGCCTACCTACCCACGCGACTCGTCGACGTTTAGCCCCAGACCTGAGCGACGACGAAGTGAGAGTGGTCGAGCCGACAGAGACTCCCATCGGGGCCCCCTATCTTGCCCTCAGCCACTGCTGGGGTACCACACCTTTCCTTACCAACACCTTGTCCACCTATGCGCAACTCAAAACCAGCATCCCTCTCAGGACCCTTCCCCCAAACTTCCGAGACGCAATTTTCACCAGTCGCCGACTTGGCTTTCGCTACATCTGGATCGATTCCCTTTGCATCATCCAAGACTCCCCAACCGACTGGGACGCCGAGGCGCCACTAATGCACCATATCTACCAGAACGCCTTCCTCAGTCTCGCCGCTGTCGGTTCGTCTGACGCCTACGGCGGTTTCTTCTACGCCCGGGATCCCCTTCTTACCGGTGCACACCGCCTGCCAGACTCCTCCATCGCGGTGCGAGACGATCTCTGGTTAATCGACTTTCTTGAAGAGCCCCTCAACCAACGAGCATGGGCGCTACAAGAACGACTTCTCGCGCCAAGAACAGTTTATTTTGGGCGGAATCAGCTGTTTTGGGAATGTAGAGCCATGGAAGCCTGTGAGACCTTCCCCACCGGACTTTCCTAGCGGCTTCGCGTGTCCTACCTAAGGAGAAATCACAATAAAATCAAAGACTGGGGAGAGCAGGTAACGGGAGAGTGGGGCGGGACACCCTACGATCATTGGGATCTAATTTTGCAGCAGTATACGGCATGCCACCTCACTAAGGGCAAGGACAAGTTCGTGGCACTGTCTGGAGTAGTAAAAGAGTTTGAGAGGATCCTGAGGGACAAGTACCTTGCCGGGCTGTGGGAAGGAAACTTTGTTAATGGACTGTTGTGGTATGTCGGAACCACCGGGATGCCTGACCGCCCCAATAACCACGGAGATTTGGCAGTACGGCCGGCAGGCGACTACCGAGCTCCTTCGTGGAGCTGGGCTTCGATTGATGGGAGAGTGACCATGCCTGTTGAATCAGAGCGCGGGCGTCAGTGGGTTGAAGAGGTGAAGATCGACGTCGTTCCAAAAGGAAGGGACAGAACGGGGGAAATTACACATGCAAGCCTGAAACTGCGTGGGTATCTCGTTCAGTTTCAAGCGCCGGAGCTCTTCGGCGCGTCTGATAACAGGACGGGGGGCTATGTTTATTCGGATGTGGAAAGCGAGTTCGTCGACGACTTTTACTACGCGCTCCCCATCAGAGAGCTTACAGATGTCAGAGAGCACAAATATTTTAAAGGGCGTCTCTACCTCTACGGTCTCGTCTTGAAGCGAGCCACGGAACAGGAAGGAGGACCTTTTCGACGTGTGGGGCTTTTTAAGACCTCTCCAGACGACCCACTGGAGATTCTGGGACGGAATAAGCCCGAGGGATGGGATAGCAATCTGAAGCGACCGTGGTTTGACTCAACTGGAGCGATGGAGGAAATAGTCATCATCTAACGTGGTGGAACTTGGGAAAGACAACCATCAGATTCCCAGACATCCTAACCGCAGTCCAGCCTTTGCCGTACGCCTCGCCATTGTGAAACCCGTTAACGCCGCCATCCCTCATTTCGGCTTTCGGGCATACACCAACCGTCTAACAATGCGGAGTCAGCACATGTCAACTCATGCAGTAGCTGCAGCGTCAGAAAGAGCGGGAGAGGAGGGGCCTCACAAATTGTAATACGGCAATGTCTTCGGGTCCTCGAACTCCTTCCGCATCTTGTTCACCAATGCCTCCACCCCGGTGGACTCGGTGTAAATAGGCTCCCTTTTCTCTTTTCTTGGTCAGCAAGCTTCCTCGGCCGCCGTCGCGAGGACGTCTAATCGACCGTGCTGGTCGGGCCTGTGCAGATAGTCAGGTAGACGCTAAAATTCCATCCATCCCCCCCCCCCCCCCCTCAGCGTGTACCCAGCACCTGTGCTAGCGGAAACCTAACTCCAGGGCCTATCAACGCGGATAACTGGGGGTCGTCCGGTACCTTGTCTTTTCCCCCGGGGGCCTACTAGATGGACTCGAACCGGGGCGGCCAGACGCCCAGGATTGGCGAGAACCACATGAAGCTGCACCCCAAAATCCCCTTGGGTCGAGCTGTCTCCCGGCGTGTACGTCAAGGGCGGCGTTGAGTACGCCACCACGGCTGACTTCAGCGCCACCGTTCACGTCGTCTTGTCCAGCAAGCACCACATGTACCCCAGGCCAACCCGGACACGCTCTGCAAGCGTAGCAAAAGCGACCCCAGGAGCCTGCGCATGTGGGGACACAACTCGCTGGGCGGCGGCCTGACGAGGTTCTGCGAGTGCTCGACCATCAATGCGCCGCCTATCAACACCATGGCCTTCTATGTGAAGCAGTGCAGGTAAGGATGGTTGTTTGTGGAAGAGAGGAATGGCCCTGGGGCCCTCGCTAAATACAGGCCCTCATGGTCCGTGCGTATCGCTATCCTGCTGGGGGTGCTCCTTCCAGGTCTAACATATGGGCAGTGCCAATGTCGCTACACGCATCTCCGACTACAAGCAGGCCCACGCCTTCTTCTTACAGACCGACGGCCCCTAAATTTACCCCAACAGCCAGGTCCACGACATCTTCTACCACGTCGACAACGACGCCATCAAGTTCTGCTAGCCGGAACGGCGTCGACTTCAGCGTCGCCATCGAGAACACAATCGTCGGTGGCTACAAGGTCACCCTGGAGAGTTCCCACGTGAATCAGCTAGACAGCACGACGTCGATGGGTCTTCCTAGGGGCTGTGGTCAATTCGCCAAGCATGTATACGGACGCGTGGTGGAGCGTATTTGGAAGAGACACAATCGCTTTTAGGTCTAAAGAGCCTGGAGAGCTGCTCTATTCTTAGCGGCAAGTCTGAAGGTTCTCTCACCCATATTTTATTAGGTGTTTCAAAAATAATCATCGGACTCTTCAGCAGGCTCATTGTTACGCAGGTGGGATCTGTTCCAAGGCTCTGAGAGAGGCGAGACCGAGCATAGATACCTTATTAACAAAGCTTGACAGCTCCGGGACAGGTCCAGTGACTGTTTTAATAAGAAAGACGATGGGAAGTGTGAACCACTCAAAGAGCACGTGACCTCTCGCATCGGCTGGTATTTCCCCTGGCAAATCTTCTTTCGAAGAATCAAGCTGTCTTCCCAGTGCCCTGTCTGCGCTCTTCTTGCATCGTAACCTAGGTTCCCTTGGCAGCCAGATTGGCGGTGCGTGTCGGCCAAACAAGCTAGCGACCATCGTAATGGAAAAAGTGTACTGGATACCTACCTTCCTAGGTAGGTACCAAACATTGCCTAATCTATGACCATTGCACCAAAAACAGGTCTGGGCACTATTAGATCCAGTCAAAAGGTCCAGGTCCCCGGATGTATTGCATATCCCCAGAAACGGAAGTAAACTTACTCGTGGGGTGTTTGTGGTCCTGCAGCCCCCCCCCCTAACCACCGCAGATGGATTGATCTGTGTCTTGTGGATTCCAAGCCACCTCCAAACTCCCTGCCGTTCTTCCTTTTTAAGACAAATGTATGATATGTTGTCTTCGTGGCTAAGGTAATTACTAGACGTGGTCAAACATTGCGTGGTTGGTCGACGGCAACTTCGGAGAAACCCCACGGCGCTAAATAGGCGTCAATTTTGTTTCGTTCCCAACGTCCAAAGTTCCTGTCAGTTAGTGCGGTGAAATAATTCAGCTAAGCCACAAGTATCTGCCGCCACGTGTTACGGTGTTTTCGCACGGTATTCATGCACCTCAGCCACTCACCCCCTTTCCCCTTGGACGCCAGTATTCTTGATGCCCAACGAGACATCGGGCGAGCTCCCAGAGATCTGACCCCTCCATGTGAGTTGACTCTTCCAAACTTCGCAAACCGTCAAGATGCCGTCCAATTCCTATGCAGCACGCACACCTGAAGACCTCGCGTTTTTGTCAGAGCAGCAAGGCCGAGTTCAAGTCGTCTTGCAACTTGCTGACGTCGCAAAGCCACCCAGTCGCTGGACCGAAAGCCATCTTGTTGCCTACCGACTCTTGAGATCACCGGAGCGCCCCTTCTTGCCCATCCTCAAGGCTGAACACGATGGATCCTGTCCGGTGTGCAAGCCCGAGGGCAACTCGTCTTGTTACCAGGAACTCAACCGGACCAAACTTGCCAACCTTGTCGGACACACGCCTCCTGAACTGGGCAACAAGCCTGAAGGTGAACTCATGCGCCTGCCGAACGGCTTTTTCTGGGCAGCGCTCGCACGGGCAGCGCATGCAGGGCATCCCGAGGCAGTTAGAGTTCAGCCCCGGCGAGAGAGAAAGCAAGTCGTCCACGAAAATCACGTCAATTCGGCGAATGCAATCCCTGGTTCTTCGCCGACCGTTATGACTTCGTCCTCCGAATTCGAGGTAGATGCGAACGATCCCGACGAGGACGATTACGAAGCGCGAAGGAACATGCCGGAGGAAGTAACAGTGCATCTGATCATTTCTTTTCTGCAATTCGCCCTGAGTCTGTGCCTCGAGCAGCCTGGGACCGAATTCGAGGTTCGCCCGCGAGTGGGCCGTCTGCTGACACGCACCCAAATCGCCGGGAGGTTTACGATCACAGCAGTAGATGACGGCGGTATGGCCTGGCACCGGCGACAGGGCCTAGGTTGGGAGATGCATCACCCATACCTGGCTTCTATCGAGGCAAAGCGTGCAAATCGTTTCATTTTCGACGAGAAAACGAGATCGTACACTCCCGTCATTTCCAACGAGACATTGGCTCAGTATCTTGGTGAAGCCGTCATCACATGGAAGGGGAACAGGGATTATGTCGAGGACCAGTATGCCCTTGCACTCCTGAGCCTCTGAGGCGATGTCACACTAACGTATATTTGCAGCTTCTTCATCATCGCGGCAACCAGCACATACGTGTGCTTTCTTCATTTTGAATTTGGCCGCGATTATATGGAATACCTCGATCTCCCTAATGAGGCTTTACAGAAGCAAAAGGTCCAGGACAACCAGAAGGACACGTGTGTTTACGTGGAAAGCACAAGGTTTTACAACCTGCAGTCGCCCGAAGGAAGGTTGTGTGCACTTTGCCATGTCCTTGCGATTGTGAGGTGGCATGAAGTCCAGCAGGCCCAAAACGAAATCGTAGATGACTTGATGGTGGTGGACAGCGATGGGTATTCCGAGGTCTCCGCACCGGATAGCAGTTAGAGTTGGGAATCTTGACTTGATTTGGATACTTTTTTCCGACGCTGGTCTGAGACTATGCCGGTTTTCCGTGTGGTTAAAACATTGTAATTGCAGGCGTACATGGTAGGTACCTACCTAGGTAGGCTTATCTCTCAGGCAATACCCGGCAACCACTCCGCTAGGTCTCTTTGCTAAGGCCGGGTCACGAACCAGGCTTCTCGGGGCTGCATTCGGTCTCCCCGGCTGAATGCGAAGAGATGTCACCTAGTTCCGCAAGGGAAGGAGAAGATAGATGTGGACATGTAGCTCGAGAGGCAGGGGAGACTACCAGTGGCAGTCAGCAGTAAAAAAAGCCACCGGGGATCTGTGTAAATAGGATCATGCTTTCTGTTGCCGTCTGACTGTCAACAAGGACCTGGATTGCTTTGCCAACTGTAGGTATGTACCCGTTAACTGCGGCCCGCCGTTGACACCATCTTGGTCGGTCAGGGCGTGACTCATGAACTGAGCCCAGCTGAACATTGCGGGGAGAAGAAACTGCATCAACCGAGTTGGAATTGGCATCAGGATTGCCCCACAGAGGGAGTTATCGGAGGTCGCACCCCAGAGTATCGTAACGCTGTCCCTCACTGAGCGGGCTTCAAGTCAGAGTCGGCTCGCGCGAAGCGACTGACGATAGCGCATAAGTTAGAGAATCCGCAGGGAGAAGTAGAAGGAAATGCTGTTGACCGCCGATTTTGGTGACGGTCTATCCGTTCGCGGGGGCATGATGGATAGGGGTATGCATAGTTGCCCTCCTAGCTCCGGAGAGTTCAAAAATGGGATGGGGCACGGCATCTGTGGAGACAGCCACCGGAGTGTTTTTGATTTTATTCAAGAGCAGTACAGGGTATTCAAGAGCAGTACAGGGTAGGTCAGTTTACCCAGAGAACAGTCGTTGTCTCAATGTACCGTTTTCGACGTTAGGCTGTCAGCGTCTTGCAAGCTCTCCCTTTCGATAATATAATACTGGTGACGTCCCGTTCCAGTGCTGATCTGCAACCTTGTAAGTCTCACAACCAGCGTTAAGCTTTTACAGACCCCTTCCAGCCTCGGAAAGGTACGCCATGGATAGGGAAACATATGTCTACCAAAGCATCGCCGGATTCAACTCGCTTTACAGAGCTAACTGACAGAAAATTGAAACCTCCGCCCGGACTGGTAGCCCCAGTATAGAGGCTTGACTCACGGCAATAGGTGCGATCGCTAAAGCACTTCGTTGGGCTTCTGATACTGCCCTGCCTGTTTGCATACGCCCGGGGTGTAAGTACCATAAGTGACTTAGCTCTTCGGACTGCTGGGAGCCCGATGAGTTAGCAGTAACCCGTGCCTTGTTTTTGTCAGTTACTGGCGGATGGTTTGATGTTGCATCCCTGTTTCAATGGAAAGCAGCTAGTTTTCACTGGTTCTAATGCAGTCCGTCGCTACCTAGGATTGTGATGATCTGAGAACCAAGTGTGTGGCGTTTGGTTCGAGAATGTTAGTCGATTTTAGAGCCGCCCGGAGGGCCGTTATGGACAGAGATACGGTTGGGTTCGCTCGGAGGACCATGTATGCACCCCAGGTTTCACTGTATTTATATATGAACTAACGTAGGGATGTCAAAGGAATCCAGTTTCACTAATCTCTGGACTACCGATACGTCAAGTCCGTTCCTGAGGTAAGTATAGGCGTAGATCTCAGCTAAGGTACCCTAACTCTAGGATGTACCTCGGTGCGGGTTGTTTCCAAAGAAAAAACGATCGATGTCACTCTCCAGGTCACACAAGCCTGGCAATTACCCATGGGCATCCGCCCGCCCCCCCCCCCACAAAAAAAAAAAAAAAAAGAAGAAAAAGAAAAAATCAAGGAACTCATAGGTAACTCATGGGTGGTTAATTCCCGGGCCTACGGCCAGGCCATGCCATGATGGGCAATCCGGAAATCAGACGAACTTAACCGGGTTCGGGTTAAGCGCTTGTGAGAAAGCCATATTGAACTCCCGAGGGCCGTAAGTCGGTGATTTTGTTTTAAGACTCAGGTAGCCAAGGCCATACTTGAGATCCAAAACAGCTCCAAACCGAGAATGTAATAAACACCCTAATAACATATAAGTTTAGCCATGTATCAAAAACGGAAATGCATGATGGGCTCATGGGCCCCAATCGACATTCGGATTGCTTTGTGGCTGCATTGCCTTCTCTGAGACTTTGCACATGAGGTCCAACGATTTTGTACAGATACTCGCGACGTTACCGAGTAAGGCCGGTGTGACGGCAATCCCTTGTTCCGGATCTTCGTGTTTTTGAAGACAGCAACGTTGCAAAGTTGAAGCGAGGTCAAGATCTCGCACAGTTAGAAACTATATAGCTTATTATTATTACGAGGCTACAGTTATCATCAGAGTCAAATGCAGTCATCGTTAAACTGGACATGGAGAGGGTTACAGGCCATTTGTTGGTCGGGAAGAACTGCCGGACGCCGGATTTAAGGTGTGCAGTTAGACGATATTCGCGAATCCATTTTATGCAACTATCGAATGCCCTGGGTTTCATTACTGAAGGTCTGGGCTAGCTAATCACCCGAACCCCGGTTAGCTGACTACCCGAACCCCGCTTACATCACGTGCGCACGCGTGTCGGCTCCAAACGCGCTGGTTATTCGAAAAAATAAACCACGAGGGACCCGTGACTGCGAAGCTACTTTCCGTCTCCGCCTAACGTCAACCATGTGTCAGCTGCCACACTAATGCAAAGTCCATTGTAATCTCCACTTCCCCGGCTGTTTTCTTTGAGGCGGTATGCAGTACCACAGTCTGCATCTTGTCATTTAATCGTTGATGTGGGGATGCGATGTCGTCGTCGGGTGCATTCGGCTGTTTGTCAGTGGTCGCGCGAAGTTCTTCGTGTCACGGGCGGGGTGCCGTGCCCATTCTGGGTCACTCCTTCCCGGAACTCAAGTGTGACATTTTGAGCAGGGCGCGATTGCAATTTTAAAGCTTCAATCTCGTCTCTCCGCCTCTGTCATATCTCCTACTTTCGAATCGCCCATTTTTTTTTCCCGTTCGAGTTGTTCTCCCACGATTAAGCCTCGCGCAAGGAGCTATTCGTCACCGACGATGTCATTTTCTCGGGAGGATGTCGAGCGAGTCAGGCAACAAATCGACGCGCTCGTTACGCGAAGCGACCGCGAATTTCTCGAGCTGCACCAGAGTCTTCTCTCGCGTCACGGCCTCGAGTCGACAACCCAGCTCATCCATGCGCTTCCGGACAAACAGAAGAACACCTACATCGACGTTCTTGCTAGAGCCGGGGCCAAGCGCCTCGATCTCCATGACCGCTGTGTCGCGCCATTGACGAAGGCCTGCGTCCGCTGGAAAGTGCTGCCGGATGATATTTGCAATGCATTCGGCTTCCAGGCAAGAGAGTTTTTCTACACCTTAAGTACTATGGCCATGAACCACTCCTTTGTCGAAACGGTCGAAGCGATTCGGGATGAGGCAGCGAGAAGGAAGGATCCCTCGGGTGAACGCAAAGATTACATCGGAGTGGCGCTGGACAGGGCCATTTGCAACAACGATATCAACCGTGCCAAGGAAGTGCTGGATGCGAAACGTCTTCCAGAAGCTTCCCGGATTGCCCTAGATGCCTCCCAGCGTCCCGCAAAGCGAAAGGCCCGGAAACAACTCCCTTCCAAGGACCTTTCCAAGCGTGGCCGACCCGTACCTGAGACCCTCGATGCTTCTTCGCGCCCCCCTACAGATGCTGGGCAGCTGCTCATCGAAGAAGGAGACGGCTACAGCTCCGAAGGTGGCGCCCCGGATGTCATTTCTGATGCGGACTCGACAACCGTCGACATCCAGGACGCTGAGACCGGGCGTCGAGAGGAATCACCGGATCGTTTTGACGATACTGCCCTAGATCGCGTTAATGATAGTCTCGCGATCGCCTCAACGACTCCTGATAGACATCAATTCCGACTCGGTTCGCCTGAAGACCCCGTCGAGAGCCCCAGTGGAGCTACAGTCATCACTATCGAGGGTGTTGATGCCGGCCCGGAGCCCGCTGACGCTCAGCATACGGCAAATGGACAGGCACTCCAAGTTCCCGATGTACTACGGAATTTCCTAGGCCCCATACCTCACTACCGCAAACCATCAGACCTTCTGGCTCCGGGCCAGTGGGTTGACGACACCGTCATCGACTTCGATTTGGCGTTCCTCACCCTCGCCAATCCGGCCATCACGCACATCAGCCCTCTTACCGTCGACGCCGGGGATGTCTTCAGACAACGCGCCCGCATTACCCAGGCTGGTGATGCGCTGAAAGTGGCCCTCCTCCCCCTCCTCGTTCGGGACAACCACTGGGTTCTCGCCGTTGTGGATGTGGCAGCGAAGTGTGTCAATGTCTACGACTCACTTAGTGACACAGCTTCTGAGTCCAACAAAGCGGCATTCGAGCGCCTTGAGCTGCTTCTGGATCGGCTGGATCTCGGCGAGTGGAAACAGTTCCGTCGCCAAGAAGGACTTTCCCCGCAACAGGACAACTTCGACGATTGTGGCGTCTTCTGTCTGGCCGTGGCATCCTATCTCGTCACTAGTGACGCGGTTCCCAGAACGCTTGATCCTTTCGCCTGGCGGAATTGCATTAGAATGGTCCTGGCTCCCCCCACCAGCGACACAGCCCCGATCTCGATCGCTCTTCATCCTCCACTGCGATTTGAGCTGCCAAGCTTGTCGCGCGAGTCCAAACCCAGCGATAGGTACAAGGAGGCCCTTGACGGCCTGAAGTCTCAGATGAGGAAGGTGTACGCTGCCTGGGAAGATTCGAGTCGAGAGATCGTTCGTCGGGTCAAAGACATGATAATTACCTTTGAGAAGCTGCAAAAGTAGCTGCATAAGCTCGGCGAAAATGCGGCGACGAAGCGTTCGATTCTGATAACCATGGAAAAGGCCCAGGAAACATTGGCCAGGATGAAGTCATTCCCCGTTCGGTTGACAAACGCAGAAATAGGGATGCATGAAGACATAAAGGTCTTCGCGGCTAGACTTGTTGAACTTGGTGGGTGTAAAGTTGTCACACCCCCTCCGGAAGTTTTCACCGCTGCAGAAGAGAGAGTAAAGAATATTTTAGCCGCCCTCGAGCGGGATATGAGTGCGCGTGTGGCGACGATCGATGCAACATTGGAAGCGTGGGATTTGTCAATGAGGAACTGGTGATGGCATTGGTCGAGGTTATGGATGCGCAGGTGACGACGATGGGTTGAGCAATGGAAATTAGGGTTGGTCATGCCGGACCGACCGAGAGAGTGCTCAAGTGGTGTCAGGGGAACATTCAAGAAGGGATTTGGTCATCCGGAATCGCTAAAAGGCATCAGCCAGGAGTATATTATGTGAATTGAACCTTGGCACTCTTTCAGGTTTTTTGAAGATGCAGTCTGTTAAGTCCAGACAATAGACAGTGGTGATAGTTGGTTTGGCTGGTTCATCTTGGTCCGAAGGGGCCGAGGAATATTTCAACTTCAAAGGCAACCGGAACCCGAGGGGGAAAGTAATACCGTTAAAGGCCTCTCGTCTCAACACTGGCACGTGAAGCCCCTGAGCCAGATGTGGCCCAGTATTTGCCTATCTAAGAAATATAGCGTGCCGTTCTTCTCCAGTTGAAGTATGTACCTACATACTTGTATTTGCTAGTGTCGGCACAGAGGTTGCGGCTGGTAGAGACCAGGTGTAGGAATTTTATATTTATGAGAAGAGCTGGATCTCCACTCGGCATTGAAGTCAATGTATGGGCCTATGGGTATTGTTTTTTTTTTCCTGATCTCATGATATGCTGAAAGATGCGGCCTCAACGGGAACATCCGCTTCTGCGGCTGCTTTGGCAAGCCCCAGCCGCCAGAAACCTGGGCAGTCTTACGAATGAGATTTAGGGTAGTTGATTACCTGCATATCTCGTTCCCATTGGGCTTTGAGCATGTCTGCCTGCTGCCTGACATATGCGCGATTTTGTGAGTCCCCAGCCAGGATTGGTGCCCATCCGCCAAGCATCTTCACCGTGAAAGATTTTTGTTTCTTGTCCTTCCATATTTCTATAATTTGATATGCCAGATATCGGTAATATCGATATGAATACGCGGCGATCAAAGTGTAACGTGAACTTCGAGAGTACCTATACCTACATCCGCCGCGCTCATACCGGCATACCGGGAGAGCTCGGGGCTGCTGAAAAAGATCGGTCTGCGCCGCAAAATCGCCCACCATAGCAGTAGCACAACTGTTTACTCATTCTTGCCGCGTCCTGACGATGCGGTCGGGGTTCCGCTGCATCATCCGACACAGCGGTAAGCATGGGGCGGTCGTAGTGCGCATTCTAGTTGTCTGTTTCGCTCCTTTGTAGTGTTTGCGCCTGGCTTAGCTCCCGGTGACAAACGGTGACAAACGTGTTGGGAAATTTCGTGCGACCAGACTCGTCGCAGATTAACAGGCTGTATCATCGCGCTACGAGTCGGGTCCTGTCGGCCTTGCGTTCGTAGAAGGGGCGTGCTAGGAGGGAGAAGTCCACACGCAACATCAAGCGAGGAAGAATGAACTCTGCGGCAGTCAATCCACTTGATCCAAATTCTTTTGGCGCGCCCACTGCAGGATGATGCGGGGTGCTGTTGCCTGCACATGGTTGAGGCTGAAAATGTTGGGCGGACTGTTTACTAATAGGCGGCACAAAACTGTTGAGCTCAGTTGCCCAATGCCGACGGACCAGGTAAGGAGCTAAGGTGCCTACTCAGACAGAAAGCCGAGTCGGTGGGTTGAATTGGGAGGAAATGCTGGTTGAAAGCACCACGCCTGCGCCTCAACAACCCAAGTCTTCCAAGGTTCTTTACGACATGCATATCCCAAGCCATGTCGGTCGGTTCAACACGGCATTTGGGTTGACCCGACTCTTCCTGAGGGTACCCCTGGAGACTATGTGCCTTACCGTGGCTACATCAAGATGGACATATGGGTACCTTACACTTGAAGAGTTAAATACCTTATTCTTTACCCAGACCAGAAACCTTTCAAACTCTCAACGCCATCCACCTCACACAATTCTCCAGTCTCCAACATGGCTCAGAAATTGCCTCTCAAGACATACCGCGGCAACTGTCACTGCAGCGCCTTCGTCTACACGTTTGAGGCCCCCGAGATCAAAACGGTTCATGAATGTAACTGCAGCATCTGCTACAAGAAGGGCTACCTCTGGGTCCGCCCTTCGCCCGACACCTTCGTCGTGGTTCAGGGCAGTGAAGAGGCCCTGACCACGTACACGTTTAGCACCGGGACGACGCTGCATAAGTTCTGTCCCACATGCGCCACGCCGCTGATGGGTGTGAAGACAGCCACCCCGCCCGAGATGCGGCGGCTGGTCAATGTGAGATCTCTGCTCCGACGTAGGAAGGTCGTGGTTTCTGACAGTCGTGCTAGGCACACGCTATACAGGGCATAAACACGCGAGAATTGCAGCGACTCCCGTAGGTTCATTGGAACCCCATCATCTCTGTGCACAGTTGACCGAGATCAAGGTTTAATGGTGCAGCCCTTGAACCTAGCTATGCCTCTCCCCGGCACTCCGGCGAGGAGCCATCGGCCGTGATAGAAAATGCGAGCTTGTATTACGGCAGCTGCCACTGCGGCGCCGTCACTCTTGCCTTCAAGAGTCAACTCCTCGACAAAAACTACCCTGGCGCCGTCTCGGAGTGCAACTGCAGCAGTTGTGAGCGTGTGAGTCAACTGAGACCCCTCCGCTACTTCGTACCTATAAGCCATGAACATCGCTGACTGAGACCGAGAATGCTTCCATCTGGGTGTATCCCAAGCGAGAGCAAGTCGTTATACGTGGGGAAGAGAACATGGGCAAGTACTACTTCGGGACCAAGTCCATTGCCAAGACCTTCTGTAAGAAGTGCGGCATCAATCTCACCAACGCGGCGGCCGAACTCGATGAGGGAGAGATTGCGGCGCTCGACGGCAACTTCAGAGGGCTCCATGCGCTCGCCAAGTCCCTGACCCCCTTTAATCTAAGGGTTCTGAATGGGTTTCATATCAGCGAGGTCAAGGATGTGGTACAGAGAGTTTCTGGACCAGAGGATGGGGTGCCATATGTCAGCCCATAGGTTAGGAACGATGGAGTTAAGGGTTTCGGGTTGCGAAAGAGGATTCAGTGTCTTATAGGAGTCTGTTGCTACCTACAGGGTAATCGACCCATCTTTTCACACAACTTTACTACTTCCATACCGAAAAAACGGTGATGCATAATAAAAACCCAGGTATAAGTGAGTCCCAACATTCATCCTAGGAGCAAGAAGCTTTGGTATGCTGTTATTTATGGACGGAATCCGAACCTTTCAGCTCAGGTGTGTCCTTCGCTGAGGGTTTCCAAAGCCACGCTCAGTTCATTGGTCAACGTCACAAAGGTACTCCTTGCCTCTCCAAGCTTTTCCAAACCACCGACGTCACCTTGCAAAGAAGGGGGTCAACGGCCGCCATAATCGATGCAGTGCCGTAGCATACAACATCGCAGCCTTCATTAGCGCTCTCTTCCTGCTCGAATCCGGCACCGTCTCCATGCGTGTCAAAATCGTCATATAACGCCGGTTAGAGGAATCCGTAGAGCAGAGTTTCAAGATGCTCCTCTGAGATATCAGTGATCTCGTACTTATTGAGGCAGGTGAGGGCATACAGGGCGTCGTTCCACTCTGCCCAACGATCACCGGGCTGTAGCCGCTCTGTTGCTCGCCGATGGGTTTCTCAAAGCTGACGGAAGTTGTGGATGGTAACTGTTGGCGCTTTCTGGGGCGAGTCGAGCCAGTTAGCGGTGGCGCCGATGGTTCGGAGAATTTCGTCTCTCTTATGAAACGCCTCGTATGAGAGGCTAAGCATGACATCCAGCGGGAAGATCCATGTTGCTACCATTGAAGGGGTGGATTGGGGTTCTTGCAGTTAAGCGTCTGCACCACAGATACCGGCGCGCCCTTCATGATGTTAGCTGTTGTCCTATTTACGATCCAAGCCCCGTAATGGGTACCGCTTCCTACAACCAGTCGCCTATACAAGACCGACCGCTAATTAAGCCCCCAACAGCACGTATACAGCCCTCCCCAACATTGCCCAACATTTTCCAGCTGATCCACTCACTGTCTCACATCATGCCTGACCCCATCTCCCTTAGCATCAGGGAGAAAGTCTCTAAGTGGCTGCAGGGCTGCACTGTAAATCACGTGGACTGTACAGGTCCTCGAAGGCTATGATAACCCTTCCCAAGCGGCTCATCGACGGGGGCACCAAGGAAAACCTGGGGACCAGACTCGTTGTGGCGGCCCAAGGACACAAATATCTTACACTGAGTCACTGCTGGGGGCGAAAACAGCCTCTCGTGACCACCAGGGAGACGGAGGAGGCGCTAGGAAACCAAATTCCGTGGGAGGCCTTGCCACTGTCGTTCGAGGATGCCATCCGCGTGACGAGATGGCTGGGCTACAGGTACATCTGCATCGATTCGCTGTGCATTGTGCAGGGCGACAGCCACGACTGGGACATTGAGTCGGCCAAGATGGCCGATATCTATAAAGGATGCGAGCTCGCCGTCGCTGCTAGCCGTGCCGCCAGCTGCCATGAAGGGTTTCTGGAGCACTGTGCAGGAGGCGGCGCTGTCCTCTCGCAGGATTATTGTGGGCGGCAGCTGTCGGTATTCGCGAGGGATTGCCAAGGCCACGGCTCGCGGGTGGGGGTATCCCACTGCCGTTCGACAAGCTGCCGCTCTTTCAGAGGGGATGGTGCTTCCTGGAACGGCTGCTGGCACCTCGTGTCCTGCATTTTACCCGCCATGAGCTGTACTTGCAGTGCCGCACTGAGGACAGGTGGGAGTGTAGTGGCGTAGACGCATGGGTCTCGGCCTGAAATCCCTTTTCCGCTTGCTACTCGATGGCTCTCCCTCCTGGGAGTCGTCTGATTAACGGCGGCAGAAGGGAATATGGATGAAGACTTGCGAATCTCAGCTAGCCCCCAGCGGAATCAACGCAATTCTATGACGCCTATCCAAAGAATATACTGCCGTGACACGAGCGCCCGGGACTCGGGCGATGCGATTCAAAGGGGTCTAGTTGTGAGATCTCGGAAAGTGGCCATGACGCTGATGAAATTGATGACAAGCGCATCACCGGAGGCGGCGATGAGGCCGAGAACATTGCAAAGAGAGTTGAAAACGACACGAGCAGTTGCGACTCGGCGGGCGTAGAGGTTGCATTCATCGCGGTTGGCCAGCTCTGGAGCAATATTGTGTCCAAACATGCTAATTTGAACCTCAGTTATCCCACAGACGCACTCCCTGCGCTCTCAGGCATTGCTTCCACGATAAAGGCCCTCTATCGGGCAGGCCGATACTTTTCAGGTATCTGGGAGCGTTACATGCACTACCAGCTAGCATGGGCTTCAAATCTCGAAGATAGCGAGTGCTTCCAGCTGGTGCAGCAGGGGTATATAGCCCCATCATTCTCATGGGGCTCACGTTTAGGACCAGTCTCGTTCCCATGGGAGTGTCATATTGTGAGCATGTGGAGGATCATCGAAGCCTGGACGGATCTCAAAGGCGTCGGCGCCTACGGGTAGGTAACAGAAGGGTGTGTCCGACTTGAGGGGAAGCTAATACGCTGCAAAACTGAGCAGCGCAATTATCGGGACTGGCGCAATGACATTTCGTTCTGGAACGGCAATGGATGGGAGAAGCACCACTCGTGTGTAGATTTCGACACTGAGGAGGACTGGAGAGAGTTGCAAGGTAGGTAGACAGTCGTATTGCTTTGAATTGTTCTGGGCCACATCTTGGTCCGGAACTCAGAGCCGGACACTGTTTACGCGCTTATGCTGCGAGAAGCGATTGGGCTGGCCCCAATGACGTTAACAAGAGTTGCATTGGTTCAAGTCTTTTCGGGGAGTACGGGTTTTGACAAGGCCCCTAATAGTTCGATCGCGATTGTTTAGGTATACTCATTTTGAAGTTCATGTCCCCCCGTAGCCTTGAAGTTGTAAACACCTACTCGTTGGTTACAGAATGCTTTCGCTTAAACAACCAACCACTCTGCAAGTAATTAGTACCACAAATGCCGAACAGCACAAAATACCCGGACAGCTTACATATTTGCACCCAAAAAGGCTCACACTTAGTAAAAATCGCAAAAACATCCTACTATTAAATATAAATATTTAAAGGCTATTTAAAATTTACAATTCGATTTTTCCTATTAAAAAGCTGAAATACAAAAGGTATAAAATATTTTTTAAAACAAAACTTAACTTTTATTGAATTTTCCATTTAATATTGTCAAAAAGGAGGGTACGATCCACTGCGTGGATCGTGGCTGACAGTTGTGTGATCAAATTGACGATCAGCTACGTTCCGGATCATGCACGCAAAGTGCTGGACCTTCCGATCAGTCCGTGCGGAACAGACCACTATAAACAGCACAGCAGTGCCTGAGGGATGCAGCCAGCCACTGTAGGCCCTAACGCGCCCGGCTATTTCCGACCCCGATTACGTACCGACTTCGGTAGCAAGGGTCTGGCATGTGGTAGTCAGGAAGATGTATATAAGAAGATGCTTTTCCACAGGGTCAGCAAAAGGACAGAACAATGACAATCCTTCTTACTGCTGATAGCTCTAGTAGTGATCGCAACAGGGGTGCAACACTTCTGACAAATATCTTTAAAACCGCTTATACAGTAAACGCGCTAATTACAGTAAGTTAAATAGCGGACTAAAAACCCGATCCTAATAATATCTCTTAAAGCGTAAAAATCGTATAAAAAAAGTAAAATAAAACTTTACTATTAAAAGCAGTGGAATGCACAAGTTCATAAATCTAGGATAAGTTTAGCTATTACCGCATATATTTTATAAGAAACCTTAATTTATTATTGTTATAAAATATTTAGTAACTTAATATATTATATTTGAATAATAAGTATCAAAAGTGAAATTAGTTCTGATAATACCTTTATATTTAATAAATTTAAATTACTAAAGAAATATCGCTAAGTAATAATTACTTATAATAGCAATTAATATTATTATTATTCGTTTTAAACTAATAAAAGTTAAAAGCTTTTAGGTAATTATAAATAAGCGTAAATCAAGTAAATAGTTAATTAATTAAATAAGTATTTATATTAAACCGGTGCCGACAGAGTGCTTAAATAGTATTAAAGAAAGATTAAATCAGGGGTTTAATTATTCGGAATTAGTAAAGGTATTATTAGCTAAAAGTATACTTTGTAAATAAAATTTTAGCACTTTTTAAAGTTTGGTAAAAATATCATTTAGTCAATCCAGTTAATAAACGGTAGTAATGGTTTATTTAACTATTTTATTTTAGTGTAAAGAGGCTAAGGAATTTTTCAGCTTGAAAGGCAATTAAAACCTGAAGGGGAAAATAATACCGTTAAAGGCTTCTCGTTTTAATACTAGCACGTAAAGCCCCTAAGCTAGATATAATTTAATATTTATCTATTTAAGAAATATATTTTACTGTTTTTCTCTAGTTTAAGTATATAGGTATCTACTTATATACTTAAAGTTATAGTATCGGCACAAAGGTTGCGGCTAGTAGAGACCAGGTGTAGGAATTTTGCTGTCGTTAGATAGTTACTACGTTATCACTTGGCTCTTGGATCTGAAAAAAAAACTAATAAGATAAGTTTATGGAGTTACGTGATGTAACTGACAGAAGGAATTTGTCGCTTCGAGTTCGGCTAGGAAGCGCCCCGGAGCGTTAGCGCAGGGTCGCGCTGAGTCGCGAACAAAGCGACAGCAACGCCTAGTATATTTATGAAAGAGCTGGATCCACTTGGTATTGAAGTCAGTGTATAGGCATATTGGTATTGTTTTTTCTAATTTAATGATGTGCTGATCGCTGAAAGAAAGCCCTTTGGTTAAGTTACCAGATTGCAACAGAGCAGAATTGGCGGAAATTGCCGGAAGCGAAGAGGTGCATGACGAGAGAAGCTTCCGGGAACTCTGGTGGCCAATAGAAACGCGCGCCGAACCCTCGTTCGTGAGGCCAAATCGATCTTCCCTCACAGCGTCTGAAGGGCTATGTGGCCGTGCCCCCCATCTCGTTCCGGTCAAAAAGATCAAATCCCCGACCCGTCCCATGGTCTTCATCTTCTGCTTCCGTCACCTTCTTCACCTCTCATGCCCCGTACATCGTTCCGCCAATATCGCAGCATCGAGTTTCATTAATTTCCCCTGTTCTTTGTCACAAAGTGTTGCACGTTTCAGCGGAGGAAATACATCACTAGCGGCGGCCGGGCTGCATCCCACGATGGACAACCCAACGCACTGCCTCGCAGAACCGCGGAGGGTGGCCATTCGTAACGACAAAAACGACTGGACTCGAAGCGTCCCTACCCTTGACACCCAAGATTTGTACAACACGATGCGTCGTCTCGAGCAGTTAATTCCGTGTCCCGCTTCTCCTCCTATCTTGCCAACCATGCCAGAGGCAGAATACACCAAAAAACGACGAGCGGTTAGGCATTGGCCATTGGACCAGGTTGGCAGAGCGAGGGCTGCTTTCATGCGCAAGATCGGCGCATGCGCGGGGTGCAAGTTTCGTATGGTAAAGGTCAGAACCATAGACAAAGCTCTAGAAATACTACTTCCTCCATACTTACCAGGACCTGCTCTAGTGCTCTCACTTCGATGCGACCCTCTTCGAGGAGGCCTACCAGGCACACAAGTCCGTCAAGTGAGAGCCTGCCTTTGAGCAGTCTCTGGGCTCTTCAACCATGCCGATCACTTTTGTTGAAAAGACTTCGGCAACGTATAACTTTGGTTTCCCGGCAGAGGACAATTTCTTTCCCAGGCTCCGAAAGCCGGTCGAGCTTCTATGCGGCTCGCATGATGTCGTTGTCATTGGCTCAGGCTATGGTGGCGGTGTTACGGCGTCGCGAATGGCTCGCACTGGCACGGCGGTAGGCTTGCGCGACAGCGGTCTCGAGAAGTGGCCCGGAGAGTATCTTCTTGACCCGTTCAAGCCATTGCCGCTCGAATCCTCAGAACTGGAACGGACGATGATCGAACATGGGGGCCACATGTTGGTTTCGCATATACGACTCCACAACATCGGTTCCGCTGTTGCGGAGCACCGTTCCAACCCTCATCCCTTCGGCACTTATGGCAACCGGGCAGAGGAGCACATGGCAGCTAACCAGATCTGGGGCCTTATCACAGCTCTGAGGGACTTGCACCATCCACTTTTGACGCCGATGCCTCAGCACGAGGACCCAAAGCCTGAAAATATTATCATCTGGAGCAGGCAGCAAGGGCGCGACAGCAGCACAAGCCGAACCCTGAAGACCTACGCTAGCACGATTCGAACTCTGCACCATCCACCCTCTTCAGAAGTGATTTCCGGGCACCGAGATCGGAAGCCCGGGAATACTCACTGGCGCGAGCAACAAGAAAACGACGGCAGTGCAGCGAAGACGCTGGAGACCAGCAGGAACCGCACAGGTTCATTTTCCGTTTTGGGTTTGCTTGTGTTAGCTGATATGGTGTCGGCATACGTGTTCTGGACCTGGAATAATATGGCCATGACAGTTTCAACACTTTGTCTGTGTTTCACGAGTCACTTTGGGTCTGGTCCAGAGTTCAAGCTGAAGCTGAGGAACATGGCCGAATTCAGTACCTGCACAGGTACCTGAAGTCTCTGAGGGCATCAGGTGTCCTGGACACGACAAAAAACTATCCCGACGGCCACCTAAACTTGGTGACCTCTTCACCGCTCAACAAACACGAACCGCGCTTTCAAAGCAAGCAAATTCAAATCCGCAACCCGAACCAGCGTAGCCCAACCACCAAGGCCCCGACCACTAGCAATCTCTCGAATCGAACAACACGTTCTATCACCATGCCCTCGCTCTTGTGTGATCTGTGTCACCGGAGCCTCCCACGCGGCGGCATGACCCTCGGCACTAACTATTATACCGCATCGCTAAACGACTCGACGGCATCGAACCCCAATCCGCCATTCACTCAGCTAATGGAGGCGGGGGCCAGCACAAAGTTTTCGAGCTCTTTCACTGACATGGGGCTTTGGGAGCCATACACCCCAACCAAAGCACCAATCCTCGGCTCGATGCCCGACTTTGACCTCACCTGGAGCCACTTACACGGCACCGAGCTTATGTTGCCATCCACCAACCCACCCTCGCTCCCACTCATGTCACTGACAGATGACTATCCAGCCTCCCTTGAGTTGGGAACGGATATGGGCGCTGGAGTCTTGTCAGCCGCAGGAGGATGTTTTCTGGGGCTGTACTCAGCATCACACGACACTTTTGGAACGATCGTACCCCAATATTGCCAGTCAGCACCACCCGTAAACGCTGTCTCGGGTGCATTCCCTTCACTCTCCTCCTCAATGACGCTCTCCTCTCCCATCTACGACGCATCCACGACGGTATCAGTCAGCCGGACTCGTACTCCTGCCAACGAGCCACCGGCCTGCCTCCCTCCCGTTTCTTACCTTGTCTGGAAAGGGGCTGCGAAAAGGTGTTCAAAAAATTGTGCAGCCCAAGTACGTACTTGTTCCCTTCTACATCCACTCACGTTGGACACCATGCTTGCTCTGTTTCTGGAGGGTTCTCTAGGCACAGTATTCGGGAGAAAAACCCTGCCAACCCACACTAACCGCCCCACCCGCTTTCACAGACAACACGAGCGAACACACACCCGGCCTGAGGTATGCAGCCACTGCGTCCGCGACGACGGTACGCCGATGCGCTTCGCCAGCAAGCAGTGCCTCCGCCGACATATGACGTCGAAACACCCTGAGACAGTAAGGGCAGACGATAAAAAGAGTTGTTACGTGAGCTGTCCCTTTTTCGGCTGCCAGTACAAGCAACGCAGGGATAATGTGGCGCGGCATCATGGGCGGGTTCACGGGGTAGCGATTCGATGGAAGAAGGGGGTGGCGTTGCCTGCTATGTAGAATGTTTCTTTGGGTGTTTCTGTTCGGTTTGAAGCTCCTATGCCTGTTTTGCAAGTTCCTTGCTCTTGGATTCCTGCTCTTAGATTTAGGTTGTTTCCTTGGCTAGTGACATTCGGTTTCGACGATTGAATTTCCGTTAGTTACTGAATTTTAGGCTGCCTTACTTTGACGTGTAGCTGCTGCTTGTGAATGTGAATTTGATAAAATCTTGTTTGTAACAAATCTACGTACAGTTGTACCTACCTAGGATCTCTATTTGAATTGGAAAAACACCTACTCATGTTCAGCCTTTGAGATTATCATCGCCAAACTTGCTAGACTTACTAACTGCGAGGAATTAACGGAAACGAACTACTTGGTAACGTGAAAGAAATCCACTAGGGGGCCAAGGTTTAGGAGCCAGGTACTGTAACTTTTTTTTTTGAATACAAAGAACTGAAAGATGACCAAAGTGACTCGGGAGACAGCCAATATATGGTAGAAAGTCCCTAAGGCAGCTGTGCTACGACGAGGGGAAACTTGGTTTATACGATTGGTGTTGTGGGTACGGATATAGGGTTCAGAGGATGAGCTTCGGGTGTTTGCGAGTACTTTGGGGACCGCAGATGGGGTATGGAGGAGGGGGCAGGACGTGATGGGGCGCAGATGCCGTGAATTAGGGCCGCTCTGCTTATTTCCCTGATGTGGCCCTTATGAGGGACGCCCCCAATGTTTCCAGCCAGTCCAGCCAATCTTCAAGGCAAAAACTCCTTATGCTTGCAGTGTACCACACGAAGCTTTCCCTTATTGGTATGAAGCTGTTCACTCACTGAAACCGAGATGGTGCAGGGCGTCGGTCAGGTTGCGAGCGCAAATGCATGGTGTCGGCATTGTGAGGCCTGGAACGGGCGAAACTGAGAGCTGAAAGGTGGCTCAGCAATATTTCGGAAAGCAACTAAATTAGGTGTTCTGCAGAAAAGCACCGCGACTGGCGACCTCCTAGCAAACATGAAACCTCTCGGGTCTGTTTCTATTCTTTTCGATTAAGCTCCCATACACCACACAAGCGTCAAGAAATTGACTTCTCCCCTGAGAAACATCCAGCGAAATGACCACCGGTATCATCTCTTCGATTCTCACTGCCACTCTTCCACTGGCGAGAGCGGTAAGCAGCTCGCCATTGCCAGAAATGGCCCGGTCTCCGGTCTAGGGGTGTCAGATCATGGCAAGCCCAACCTCGTTTGCTTTGAAGGCCATGGATTTTGTCCTCTTCTTTTTCGTCAATTAGCTCGCGCACGCCGCCAGCGTCCGTATCCGACCGGGACAGTCCACCACCGCCATCATCGACTTCATACTCTAGTCCCTGCAAAACCCACTAGAGTCTAGGCCTCAAGCCTGAATTCCCGTTCATCAAAGTTTCCGCCTGACACCCTCGAGACCGCTCATAGGGCAGACGCACTGGTCACGGCGGGTCGGACAGCGGACTGGGAAACCCACGCTGATACCATCCTCCGAGGCGTAAAGATCGAACAAAAGAAGAAGCAAGACAAACATTCACCATCAACAGCAGCGGAAAGCCCGGGCTCACAAACGCAGGGTAGGTCTGGCTACTACCGCATACGTCTCACAGGGGACCTCAATCTAGAAGAGCCACGAGATGTCTGGCAGCTTGGCGCATTGCGTCTGGGCGACATGCCTGAAAGCAGAATCAAGCCCAATGACACCTCTTTATTTGGTGGATTCGAATTGCCAAAGGGATATCGCTGAGTAATGATTACTTATAGTAGTGCTTAGCACCTAGGTAGGTAAAAAGCTAGTTGCCAGGACCAACGCCAACTTAAAACCTGTAATCGTTGGAAAAGTAGGCCCAGGGTAGGTAAATAAGCGCAAGGTAGGTAGGTAGTTAATTAATTTAATAAGTGCCTATATAGTTGCGATAAGGCTTTTAGCTGCCCGCGCTTAGCAGCCGTCGAAAATACGAGGAAGCATAGCAGCAGAGCACAAGAGGAGGCTTTTACTACTCGCCCCATTGTCCATACATCTTGAGATTTTCTCAAATCTTTCACGTTGTCTCAAGCAACGATAAATTGTCCGAAAAGATAAACTCGTATAGCACATTAGTACCGCTGAAATAACCTGGCACTGTCGTAAAATAGCTTGGCTGGATGGATAGCATATGTACCAACCCGCTCCCAGCTCTGCTAATGCACAACTCTTGCTTTGGTTGAAGGCTCGAAATCCTAAACGACCCAAGAGCTCTCGGGCATAAAGTAGTGTGCTATGCGCTGTACCAGCAACAACAGCAGATCAAACGGCGTCCTCTATCTCTTCAATAGAATGAGGGAGAGAACTTGGGCTAGAATACGAGTATACAAATCCAATCAAGCGCCGTTCAAAGTTCGGACATGGGTGTTTCTCACACTAACAGCCATATGAATATAGAGAAGCTCAACTTGCTGAGAGCAGCTCCGGTTCAAGGCCACTCCGACCCCTGGTTCCGGGTCCTACTTCCGTTTCGGCTCTTATTCTAGAGTTTGGGTTTTGAGTTTTGACTTAAGCTCTAGTTCCAGTCCCGGTTCCGGTTCCGGTTCTGGTTCTGGTTCCGGTTTCGGTTGCGGTTCCGGTTCCAGTTCCAGTCCCAGTCCCGTTCCGATTCCAGTTCTGGTTTTGGTTCCGACCCTGTCTGGTTCCGGGCCCGATGTCTGAATCGCGCCCTAATCTAGTTGTCAATGAGACAAAATCAGCACTATATAGATCGAGCATATCCCTTAGGATTCCCGTGAGTACAAAGTTTAGATTGTCGCCACAACGTTAGCAGTTATCCAACTCACAACATGCATGTGGACATGGGTTCCTTGGGGTTGTCCTTAGTTCGCTTTCGGCTCGTACAGAGCAGTGTGTGGACCCCCCTTAATCCCGCGATGAGTGCGACATTCAGACAGTCCCGTGTGAACCTACAATGGCAGGCTAAGCGTCCCGGCGATCAGACACCAACTCACGGCTCGGCAGTCTACAAATGTTCTGCGGATTGGCGTGTTGGGTAAGTTGGCAAATTCATCATCAATTTTCCTCGTAGGTCGGCCAATCAATACTTTGACCTCCCCATGTTGGGTATGATGCCAGTCTTTCGAGCCTACGTGGGAAATGAAGCATCGGCCCATTTCCTGGTCGGCGAACCCATCCCGGTTGACTGGTCAGTAGAGGGCATCAACGGGCGAGCTGGCGACTCGGAGAGTGACAACCCACCAGCAGAATAACAAGACACATCGCCAAACCCACCCACCGTCGCGCCAATATTGAGCGCATGGTCGGAGGGCGAATTGACTGTTAGGACAAAAGTTTGCTTAAACGCTGGCCGTCTGTCATCAGTGACAGGCGATGGACCATGCGTGAATGGTGCGATTGATCTGCAACTTTTACACGGCATCAGCGTCATCCAAGGAGATACTCAATGCATATGGAGGACAATTTTGTGGATAGCATCGGACTTCAAACGGGCCGGGTTCATGTTCATAAGTGTGTATCTAGGTTTGATGGGGTAAATGGTGCTGCCACTGGGTGAGAGGTGCAGTTGAGAGGTCCTAGCCTCTCTCCAGGAAGTAGGTACAGGTCTAGACCGGCCGGGGAAGAAGCCGACCATCTACCTCGACGGGTATCTAGGTATGAACTTTGCCGCGGAGGACGAGTGTTAACTCAGGAGATATGTAAATAATGTAATGCATACTGAAGTGGCAAGTTCGAGATGGAGGGCACGTCATGAGATAGAGCTGAGCGCTGACAGAGAGTCCGTCCAAGCCATGGTGGGGGAGGAGGAGAGGATGCGGATTGTGTAGGATGGGTGTGACGGGGCCATATCCTCGATAGCGCCGAGGCAGATACTCGGACGTCCTTCGAAACTGCCGCTGTAAGCAGCACTAACAACCTGAAAGAGGCAAAATGCCTTCCATGGTTGAACTATGGAGAAACTGCGGAAGTCAGTGCCAAGTCCGGAACTTTCTTCCCGGTCAATGAACATTAAAGTACACCAAATACTTCCTACGGTCTTGGCTGGGTTGCCTGACATTTTTGTTTCGTACATGTGCAAATTACTACTACTACTTGATTTGATGTGCCAGAATGATATATATTCACCCTCTATGTCACTCTAGCGTTATATCGCCTAGTCGCCCACCCTAATGACACCAATTGATCCTAGAAAACTATGTAGAGTTACAACGCTTTATCGAGGTAAGAGAAGTGCTTGCCATTCGCACTGTGCTCTGAGGAACTCAGTCCAACATTTATAACCAGATCGCCCTAATGGAGCACCCACACCTGGTGCCAAGGGGCCTCTTCCCTGTAATTACACTACTCCTGGCGGGGCGTATCTGCAGCTTCACACTTGGATATGCTGAGCAGCTCTGCGCTATCCGTGTCGTAGATTTCTGAGGTCGCTCGGCCTGTCCGCCAGCAGTATTACCGGGCGGCGATCGACAACTCACCGATATCCCGTGAAATCACCGGCCAGTCGAGATCCCTCCAACACGCTTGCGCCGAAAGGTCCGACCTTGCACTCTTGTGCGACAAGTCGAAGCCGTAGTGGGTGGATGACGACTCACCCCGAGGAGGAACATGAAGACGAGGATGAAGAAAATATCCGGCTCGAACCTTTGAACACCGCTCACAAGTTCCCATTTGCACCCACCTTTACAGTGTTTCGGTTGTGTCGGCATAATGCAGTGGGATGAGAACCCAGGGCAGCCCACATCTCTATCCCGAGGCCGCAGATGCTCTCTCCGGTCGTTCATATGAAAGCACACGGAAATTATGCCAGAAAGAAGCCTCAGCAATATCCCGAGAATAAATGCCGTCTGACGGGCTGCAGTGGCAGAGGAAGTGAGGGGTCCTTTCAAACGGGCGCACAAGGTCTGCCGCGTTGGTAGAGTTTTGACTCTTCAAATGTTGAACGGGGGGACCACTTCTTCGATGATAGTAGCAAACTGGTTTTTGGGCGTAATCCGAAATGCTTTCCTTCTTGGAGTTGTATAAGAGGCTTGCGATTACACGCTGTATCCCCCAGGTGGCTTAGAATTTTTCCCATGCTGTGCTGGTCTGATGGGGGCTGTACTATGTGAGGGGAGTCCTGGGCCGGGATTTCGAGCGCCCGGAAGTGCTTTAAGGGTGTGGTATCTGGCTCATTTCTTGTTAGTACAGGGACCTGCTATCCACCGAGAGAAAGTCCTTACCCTAGCCCAATGCTAACATCGTACGCTACCGCCCGCTCTCTTGTTCAAAAGAGACATTATCTTGCTTAATTCGCAAAACGCACTATATATACACTTCCACATTACCGTTTGCCCGCAAAACATAACTATCCGGCGAAATAGCTTCTCCTCTTGGAAAGTCCATCCAGTTATTCTGGTTATTTACCTTGTCAGCCTAGGGGGTAACCCTGCAATTGGCTTTTTCTTCCCAGAAACAATGATATATCTACCTAAATTATGCGATTTGGAAGGGTTACCTTTATTTGCGGCTATTCCGGTACATACCAACAGCCCGTTTAGACTGCTGTGTGGTTAGCCAAGGTAGAACTAGTTAACTAATGCGGAGTGTCTGGATTAGTTAACCACTGTAAGGCGGGGAATTGGTTAACTAAAAGTGCTTTTTAAAAAAACCGCCTTCCTCGTTGGGAGGATAAGAGCCTTTATCTCTCTACAGCTTAATACAAATATTACTTCCTCCCCACTATGGGGAAAAGTTCTAACAGCTCCCTTTTATAGGTAACTTAGTTTAGCAGCACCCGATTAAATAACAGAGTTTTAGAAAAATACCGCAAACTATTACATTACTTTAGTAAAACCACTTATAAAAGTTTTAGCGTAGGAAGTAGGAGGTTGGAAAAAATCTTATTAGGTACGAAACCTTCGTTAACGACGTTAACGTCCCAGGTCCGGCGATTTGAGGAAGAGGTGCTTATTATTGCAGGTTTTCCTCTAGGAGTAAATTATCTCGAAATAATCCAGCGAGGATTTATTTCCGAGACCTGGATCTGCACCAGGAAAAAGACCCAGGTTGTTTCGTTTTTGGAAATCTGCTCTAGGTACTTCCTACCTATCATTATATGTTGGATGTATTGGTTAGCCGGTTGGGCAGTAAACGGTGTTGTATATAACGAATGAATTTTGAAATCTCCAGTTGGGCTCTTACTCGCTTCGTGTCCGTGCCACACTATTTTAATCAGTTGAAAGGGATCGTATAACTTATGTGGTGAGAGGGCCTCTCAACCTGGCGACATTGGAGGACGGCTCGGCATTTGGTTGGATTAATACCTATTTTAGCGGTACACGGAGTGGCTTCCACACAACCGCACATACAAAGCCGGTTTAGATACCAGTCTAAAGGCAGCGGGTCGAAAACCCTTATTTTATAAGGCGCTGGCTCTCGTAACTACATGGCTGCAAAAACAGATCAGTCGGTGACTGGGAGTTTTTCGGAACTGCTAAACTTGTGTTGAGACTGGTTAGGGCAGATCAGTTTCGTAAAACAGGAGACTCCACGAGGCATGCTTCCAGCCTTACGCGGAAGAATAGGCATGTTCTTGTCGGTTGCCATGTCTATCATGGTGGACCAGACATATATTTACACCACTGGGGGAATTTTCCCAGGGTAACCAGTTATCCGGGAAGGGAAGCCGTAGACAGCTGCTCGCGTTACAGCTGCTCGCAGAGAAATTCGAAGTGCTCGTGTGGTGCCTCGAATCCAGAGAAAACCACGCCATTCGCCCTGCCGACAGTTTGACTTGATAGATACAGAGGATCCCAGCCACTACGATGACCCAAGTAAAACAGCGTCAGGAGTGAAATGGGCGTTGGACTAACAGGAATCTTCCAGCCCCCACCCCCCCGTTTGATACTGTGTTCGGTGATTAACCAACAACGATATCACCAGATGAGGGGGTCCTGGTTGGTTCTGTGATGGTTAGGATCCCAGGTTTGTTGGTGCACAGGTGTTAAATTGGTGGCTGGTAGGACGAACAGGACACTCCTCTTTGCAAGTAATTTTGGCTGGGGTGGCGGGACTGGCAATGTAACGAGTCTCTATTTTTCGTGAACCGATTGACGCCATATCTCATTCATGCATCATGCCGAAAAATGGGGTTTGAACTTTTCTTTCGCTGCGTTATTAGTGGTTTGATGCCAGGCTCTGACAAGCGTGCAAGCGTGCTAACAATTCCCCCAAGTGGCTGGTCCCAATTAGGGAGTTACGCCCTTCACGGTTTTCCAGTGCCCAACACAATGCCCATTTGATTATCTGACGCATTTTGGCGGTGCTTGTATTGGTAAAACACAAATCCTTTTCCTGCCATGGAATGATCTAAGAGGTGGGCTTGAGGCCGTCAGTGAGGTTTATTCTTCAACTCTTTATCCAGAGCGCTATGGTTTACGGTGAGCTACAATAGGAATTCTGCAGTACGCTCTGCCATCGTCACCATCTCAATGTCGACATGCTTTTCATCGAAGAGGAGGCCTCTCCACAGGCCCCATCATCAGCTGAGTCATCGTGATCAGTTCGGCTTAACATGGTCATAATGTGCCACCACTTATAACTAAGTAGATAAAACGCAGCCGAAATGTTAATAAAGTGAGCAAAGCTGAGCCAAGCTGAGCAGAAAGTGACAGGGACTGAGCCCAGCCCTGAGCAAGGGTGAGCAACATCACCTGCTCAAGATACGAAAAAAGAAACATCGTGTGTCCAGATTCGTAGTCCCTTGTCTTGAGCAAAACTTCCTCTGCCATCATGTCCCGGTTCCAGTTCGACGAATCAGGTACCACGTCACTTGACGAGTCCGTGTTTGCTCTGCCACACTGTGTCGGGCGGCTTCGTCATCTTCGTCGTTTTTGCCAGTACCGCCCGGGCGCCAGGAGCTGCGGTGTTGCCCCGCGCCCTGGGATACGTCTCAAGAGCACTTCGAGCCACTTCTTGGATGCTATTGTACTGGTGAACGCCGTACTAGGAGGGCGGTATTCGGTCTGTATCGTACATCTGGTATACCGAGAGGGGACAGAACTTCCTACCTAGAATTTCTGCGCACTAAAGTTACCACTATAGCTACCAGTCCACCAAGTCCTTCACGCCAAAACCTACATCGCTGCCTTCTGCAGCTGGTGTTACATCAAGGTAAAAAATATTCACCCCGTGAAACTTATCCGGCCGCACTGACACGAGCAGCTGGATCGACATCCCACGCCCACGAAAAGATACAACCTTTTCCTGAAACTGGGTCGCCGAAGGCACTGAACCATTCATCAGTTCCGTGACATAGGCTATATCCAACGCATCATCCATATCAGGCAGAACAACGCAGTCAACCCAACCCCTATGCGTAGAACACTCCTCATCCCAGGTCACCCCGACAACAATTAGCAGTGCCTCCTTTCCCCGGTCCGAACACAAGACAAGGCTGCCGGTCGACCCGCTATGTTTCTCCTTCCAGTTTGTCGGTATCACTATCTTTTTCGGGACCGAAGCCTCTTCGGCATAGAATGCGGAGTGTAGGAAAGGTCTCGAGTCATTGTTGCGCATCTGGTCCTTCAAAAACACCGCGCGAGTGAAGAAATTTGCAGATCTGGTCTCGATCCTCGAGTTCTGCAGAACGAAAGCATGCTGGAAGAAACCGTTCAGACCCACTTTCCCGTGTCTTGCCGGCTCTCGCACCCAGCGCGAATACATCTCTTTCAGACAAAAGAAAGCCCGGCTGCTATCCATCCATGTGCTGTCATATGGCACTGTGGCAACTTCTCGGGTAGACTTAAGCCCATATATTGTTTTCCGTTGCCCGCTTGGTTCCAACTCCGCGAGCTCTGACGGGCGTGCCCGGACGTAGCGGTCGCCGCTGTGGCGCTCGAGGTAAATGCCGACGACGCTGGTACCGGGGTCGCCGGTGCAGCAGTTAAGACCGAGAGCGAGGGACTCAAATGGCCGCTGAGGTTGGAGGTCGTGGACGACGGAGGTAATACGTATACCACGGTTCGTCATTTCCACAAGGTTCTCGGCTTCATGGAATTCCTGGAAGGGGACGATATCATCGCCTTGTATTAGAGATCCTTTCTTGGGGCCATGATCAACGAGCCTGGACCGGAAGTTGGCAAAGTCTCGAGGCGAGGAGGCGAGTAGACCTCGGGCGGGTGCGGAACAAAATGCAGGTTCGGTGCACCTCCAAGCGAGAAGGGATTGGTCGTCTGATTGGCGAAGAATCTCCTCTTGGAGGCGGATGAAAGCCTTCATGCCTTCTCCGTAGAGCATGGGCATGTTTCTAGTATCTACAGTTAGCTGACAGGCTCGAAGTTGAAATTGTAGACAGCTTGGCTTACATGTCAAAAATCCCCAGCAGAGAGTAGGCCACGTCCTCTGGGCGAGTTGTCCGGCGGTTTGACGCCCAGCTCATCCGCCGACCAACACTGATGTGTTGCAGCGATCCACCACTCAATACGCTCTCGTCCACCCCAGTGATTGATTCGAGCAATTTTGTGAGGCCCTTCTTCTCGCCGATCTTGGACCAGCTTTGGTTGAAGAAATGCACATGGTAGGGAGCGATGAGCTCCTGCAGAGTCCAGCCACGGGTGAACCACCGGCTCTTCCAAAAGCAACCGGCTGGGTTATGGGCATCGTCCGGGTCTGGGGATGGGACGTCCTCGAGCAAAGCGTAGCACACCTGCGCGCGGCGGTAGTACTCGAACATGGAGTTGATGGTCTCGCTGAGCTCGGCGGTGCTTGACTTATCGATGCAACACGTGTCAACCCACACGTACTCAAGGCCATCCATGAATGCCTGTTGGCATGCTGATCGGATCTTCGCCAGGCTTTTGCTGTCGTTAATGCTGCCGAGGCGACGGAACTCGCTGAGTGATACCTCCCGCTTACCCCATGTGTGCGAGAGGATAGCATACGGCGGGACTCGGCCAGTGAATTCTCGGAGCCGGAGGGTCCTCGTGTTGATTAGACGCATATTGATCGATTCCACCGTTTGTTGAGGTTGAAGCAGAGATGCTGCGGGGCGCAGCCACAACTTCAGCACGCGGCCTTACCTCGTGGTCCAAGCGTCCGATGCCTGCCTCAGCCTCCCTCATTCAAATAGCGTCACCATCACCCATCATTAAGTTACAGCTACTCAGCCCCTGAATAGCAGACGAAGTTCAAATTCCACTTTGCTTATTCCGTAATGTATTCTATAAGCTAACGAACCACTAATGAGCTACTTGAACAATTTTGCGGGAAGGTGCACAAAAAGGTCTCAAGATATTGTGGTAAGGCACTAACAGCCTTCTCCAGCTTTCACGCGCGGCTCACCAATCCTCTTCCCATTCGCGTGTTAGATTCGTTATGTTTTTATCACGCGCGTTTTGTTGGTTCACGCAGCGGATCGACATGCCTTCCGAGGGTCACTACCAGGCCAATCAAAATGTCCCTAGAAACCCACCAGCTGGATTCTCGACACTAGTGTCACCAAATTCAACCCCAATCAAGTAAGCATATCTGTCAACTTAGATAGGGCCTTTTGTGTTCTAAAAATATAGGACTATGTATTTGTAGACTGGTATCTGTACGATCGATTGGCTTGAGCTGTGTTACGGCGCTGCGCCGCGCAGGCTGTAACAAGCTATATAGATCGCTGGAATCAATTGAGCTGTCAGTTCAATTGATTTGTATCCTTTTATAGGGCATGGCTTAGTTGGCTGCAGCGATGCTGCTAAGGCCGTGACAAGTTGCATGTATTCGTGCAGCGCCCACAGAGAGTGCCGCAGTTGTCAAGGCATCTTGACGATGCAACCTCCTTTGTCTGGTTCCATGGCCTTTGCGCCAGCATCGAAAGGTGTAAGGGTGGCAACCGCATGCTGTGGAGAAACACCAGCATCAGACGTGTCTCTCCACCTGGTAGGTTTTTTTTTTGGCGGAAAAACAGCTTTTATATTAAGCGGCTCCTCTGTCAGTCGTGCTTGCTAGCTATTTCACATAAGGTGATTAAATTTAAGGTGGAGAGTTTGATATTCGTCCTTCGTCGCGCATCAACATCGGCTCCCAAGCTCTTCTGGAGATACTAAACAACAGCCATAATCTCTTCAACGAGGTATCCCGTGGCCGTAGCGGACTCGCCATGACTAGGTCGACATAATACAGCCACGTCTCAATTCTGTGGTCCTCGCCCTTCAAGAGACCGCCTTTAAGCACACGAGGACGAAGGCCCCGAGCTACGGCCGCATGCAGCGGTATTCCACCATACCCAGACACTCCGACGGGGCTTGCGTCATGATCAGGAAGTCATCAGGCCACATGTTCATTTCCTTGAGATTAATCCCAGCGACCTCCACCATGAGGAAATAACAATTGAAAATGCAAAAGACATAACCCAGAAATGAAGAACCTACCCCTTGCACCGAAGTCCCCAGAGAGCCAATTGGAATCCCCACACCTTGCCTCTGTAACGCTAATCGCAGCGGGCGCAGTCCTGGTCCGGTCAACTCTATGTACTAAAACCCGAAAGGCGGCAAAATCCCAGAAGCTTGTCCTAGAAGCTTATGGGCTGTGTGCTCCCGAATAACAGTAACCAGTCTAGCCCCCCCAAATCTACCCGTGGAATATTGGTTCTTGGTAGACCTGTTAGGATTCCCCGTCAAATTCCAACAAGCCAGTTTGAGAATCCGCTTCGAGCGTCTTCAACACCGGAAGACATTTTGCCTTAATCGAACCTTCGCTTCGTGTTGCAATGTACTCAGCAACCCTCGCCCCCTTTACACGTTCCTGGCGTAACGGCCGCGAGAGAAATATCGGCACAGTCAACCATACCCGACCTTCCTCTGTCTGCTTGCGGGGGAAGGAAATTGTCCCACCATGAGGTGGACTAGACCTTGCAACCTTGATTCTTTGCCGCGCAGCAACTCATTTGCCCGTATGCTACGTGGACCATGGAACAAGCTAGATGGTTAGGTATAAAATTGGAATCTTAGCCACTGCTGACAACGTTAGTGCCCATCTCCGGCTGTCCTTTCTAGCCATAGGCTTCCGAACGGCTGGCCGCTTCAATACCCACTCATATGTTGGTAAACATTGGCTTTTCCTTCTTTCCTAAGCCCACTCTCCGCAATTCACTCATTTTGCAAGTCAACTCTTGAAATATTTGCTTCATCGAAGCGACTTCTTCTAAAGTTTATTTCGGTCATAGCAAGGAAGGATCGTGGTAACGCAAGATTGATGCTTGCCTCGGCTCTCTTTTTAACTCTTATTGGTGCCACCGCCGTCATCACAAAGACCACTACACCTGCTGTCCCCACGCCGAGTTACGTCTTTCGCGGAGGCATCGCGGGCATTCAGTGCAAGGACCCTGAACAAAATTGCTACGACGATCTCCGCGACAACTGTGAACCCCAGAACAGCGGTCCTGACTTCGGGGGCATCTGCTTCGGCCCGAAAGATATTGTGACGTGCGGCGGCATCGCTGGCAAGCGCTGCTCTGCCGGGACTCGATGCTACGATTTGTTCCGACTACGGCTGCGATTCCAGCAAGGTCGGTGCCGACTGCATCGGTTTCTGCGTCTGGGACGGCGGAAACTTGACGGCCTAGGCGCTTGGGCATCTGGGATGGCACAGTAGAGACTGTTATATAATCTTTTCACTACACTACACTATACTATACTACATGTACACTAGGTCTCCCGGTATGGCCACAATGGAGCGATACTTCAACCTCAAACCCTCTCAGGGAAAATAGCACTTCCTTTCTAAAACGGGTATGATAAAGGTGGGATGCCTGCTGACGACGGTAAAAACAGAGGGCTCTACGGATGGCGGAACTGGAGATATATTGTGGTCGAGATACGCAGGGTCCGAAGGCTTGGGAATATCACGCCTGTCAGAGGAAAGACACATTACTCCTTCATCATTTATCCTATCCGCGCACGCAGCCGGTGTCACGGCACTAGCAGCAGCGCTGCAAACTACTAGGCCACCAACGACTCAATTAATTCCAGCGTTCTATATAGCTCGTCATCTCAACCCTGCACCGGGTGCGTAGGGCCGTAACAGCCGGAATTACGAAGGATTGGCCATCGCCGAATAATTAGGCACAGCGTCTAGCGTAATCTATATGTTTGTTAGGATTATAGTGGAATAAGCATAACCTACCTATGTGCTATTAGGGCGGAAGGAGATTATCTCACTTGATAAGGGAAGAGAGATAAATCCAACTTTCGCAGTCGTAAGTAAATACCTCGGGGACAAATCCAACAAGCATCCATCTCTATTAGCTTTGCCAAAAATGCTCAGTTCCCGCAAATTATAAGGTACAGACTTCTTCTGCTCTATTTTTAAGTTCGGTATCGGTTATAAGTGTAGTTACCACATGAATAAGTCAATGCCATGTGGTCAACCAATGCGGCTTAGTTGACCATTATGTTTTGGTTAACCAATACGCTGTAGTTAACCAACGTCTGGCTAACCACAAGAATGGAGACACGACATCATTTATGGGACCTCTCCTATTAATTATATGCTTGTACCTTCGTAAACCTTGACAATTTCAACCCTATAAATACGCAGTAAATTAATTACCGTAGCCATTTACAAAGCCGCCTTATACGGGAATGGATAGGGACAGGGAGTCGCAGCGTAAGATAAATCTCTACGTAAAAATATTATAATCCCCACCACGTTACAAATCTAAAGTTAAAGTGTCGTAATAGTTAACTCCTAAATCTAAACTTTTATTACATTTTTAATAGCAAAGATATTTATACTTTTTACTCGGGCGAAATATTGCTATTAATTAAATAGCCTCTCCGTCCCTAGTCGGGTTTTCTCGTTGCGGAGACTTAGAGTTAATACTAAATGTGGTATAAGAATAAAAAATTACGACAGCTTTACTACTTTAGTTTAAAACATATACATCATAACATCACCTGCCCTTACCATACTCAAACTAACCAAATAAGCGTAATAATTTATTCGACGGCAATTATAAAGGGAAAGGTTTTTGCTTTATGCGAATTACATAGTCCGTTAATCTAGCTAAGCTCTACAGTTTACTTGCTGTTTCCGGGCATATATATATATTATTTACGGAAAGTAATCCTTATATATATATACAGGTAGCTATTATTCCCACAATAAAAGTAAATCACACGGAAGAAAACCGCTAACATATAAGTACTTAACGGTAAATCAATTTAGTTAATAGATTAAACCTCCACTCTAATTTAAAACCTCGGGGTTTAGGTCCAACAAACAAATTACATCGCAGACTTACTTCAGTCCCGCCAAGAAAACATAAGCTATTCGATGATCATTAGAAAAAACATCTACCTAAATAACGTTACAGTAACGGAAAATCACACGGCAAAAAACCGCTATAAGCCTAGGCGCTTAACGTTACCACCCACATTTAATATTATAATGTAAAGGGTTAATAAACTAAACGCCGTATAGTGTTTAAAAATATATACTAAGCCCGCTAATCTAGCTAGTAAGGTAAATATTAAGGTAAAAATTTCTAGAGACAGAGGAGGATCCAGGTACGCAATAAAAAGAGCGCCCTGCAGTTCGACGCAAGCAAAAATCGCCAAACGCCTTCTTTCAACTAATCCATATTATAATATTATTGTAACGTTACTTGAAGAACCCAACAAATCCACAAAACTGTCCTGAATTTTACCGGGCTGGAACTCTTAGCCCTTTTACGAATTTACACTCACATCCGTTTAGCAGGGCCTCCTTTATGCATGTTTCAAGCTTAATTTCACCGCTTAGTAAAGGTAAAGATACAAAAAAGTACCTAGTATCTAGCTTCAACGGTTACTTTTCTAGCCATCTACTCTTAAAGCACCGCATTATTAAGCAATCCGCCCTGAAAATAACCTATATAAACATAATAGGAACTTTGTGGACCGAATCACCGGCGAAGTTAAATGCATAATAACGAGCGCATAGCCGTTAATATTTAGCACTAAAAGGGCTTCGTAAGCATTACCACCAAAAGGTTAAAGCTAGCTAAAGGCCCTCAATTCTACTTCATTACTAACCGTTAAAAAAGGCTACTAATACGTAAGGTAATTTAAGTCATATACTTATACCCTACCCACAACTGCTTTTCATACCTACCCCTAACCAGCCCCTAACAGTACTATGCCTCCCTAGCTACTATACTGCTCTCTTTCTTAACGAGTAAATCTATCCTTACGGGGTGCTCTAGTTTTTACTCTCTCCGCTAGCTACCAAGTTATTACCCCCGATTTTTAACAACGTTACGTAAAAAACTATCTATTAACTATTTCCACTTTATTTAAAGATTAAACGAAACCCAGAAGCTAATATCAAGCCCAAGGTTAGAGCCTCGCGTCATTACATGTTGATGCTGCTCCATGGGACTTGAATCATATGGGAAGTCGATCCAGTTTTACATTGTCTGCAGTACGGCGTCTTCTAGTCGAGGCGCGAATCATTATCAGCCCGGCTAGTAGCCATCTGCTCCAAATTCAACTTACAGGGAAGCGGCTGGAAAACTTAGGGGATATACAAAGTAAACAAGAGATATCTATAGCCATGGTGCTCTCACGGAAGAACTGGTATCTCCTCCCCCTACCCACCTTTTTCAATAACACGTTCTATTCCCCTTAGTCCGGCCATAGGCAAATTCTAAGTGCTCTTCAAAAGCGACCCTATCAATCTCAGTTTAGATAAACTGAGGTCTAGGCGCTATCTAACTATACCACTAACGGCATAAAGCACTATGACAATACCGTCCAGTACCCGCCGAGGACAGCTTAGCGATCGGCGGTTTCGGGCCATTTCCAAAATCAGATAGCCTTCAGCCATCTCCGGGTTCGTGGGATTCCCATAGCAACAGGCTTTATCTCCCAAGTATTAATCCCGAGGACGCAAAGAACGCCAAACGCTCCGGGGCCGCAAATTCAGCCAAGCAGTAGAACAGCTTTACCTTTAGTCGTATTTACACGTTAGCAAAACGGACCGCTATCTCTCAAAGGCCAATATCTCGCCTAGTCGTCGCAGTGCAAATCAAGTACTAACCCATCAGCCAAATTAAGCATAAGCCAGCAGGAAAGGGGGCCGAAATAAATGACAACTTAGCATCTCAGCTGTCAAAGGTGCGCACTGGGCTCTTCGCTTTTATCGATAAATGGGAAATCCTGTACTCTAAAGCAGAGTGCTTGCCGTACTACCGCCTAGATCTGAAAGTGTATACTTAGTTTTCCGTCCGGGCATTTAGAGACTGTGAACTTGGTATGTACGGAGTTAACCAATATAGCAATCCCGCTTTAGTTAACCAATGTGGCCATCCTCGCCACGCGTTGGTTAACCAACGTACTTATCGTAGCCCGCTCAGTGGACAGACTCCAACGTTAAAGGCGTCCAAGTACATGTGAGAACGCTTAAGCATTTTATCTTTTATTGTTAAGCGTATAGAGCGAGTAGTTTGTAGTTTTTTGATAATTTTTTATGCGGTTGCGACGCGTTTTAGGGGCTATAAACCTGTACAATCTCTTTAAGGTACCTCTAGCAGCATAAACGTCTACCAAATAGTGGAGGCTATCTGCATTTGCAATGCGACTTTCGCTGTTGTTAGTTGCAGTAATGCTGCGGTAGGCGCTAGCTTTGCAGCGGTAAAATACCTTAGCATCCAAGCACCAGGTAAGTGAAAGTAGAGTTATTCACACAGCCAAAAGGCAATATGACTTTCGTTGATACCACGGTCCATCATCGATACGGTGGTTCGCTGCTCTCAAACCGGACCGCAACTAGTTTGCCCTGCTCGAACGCCAGGTTGGATGATTCTAATCCTCAACAAGCTCAGCCTCTGTATACTTGGATGGGGCTCGCATCAAACTCTAATACCTTGAAATATCGGCTTTTCTAACTATTTTAAACTAGTTTCCTGCTGATAGATTGGTCATATATATGAGATGGGTTATTATCAGACTTCCACAGAGAAAGTAGGATAATACGGGTCGAAACCCCTCCCCGGTGCCATTTAGTTGCCCGCAACTGAGATGCCAACTGCGCTTCCATTCACCCGCCGCGCATCCGGTTCTGCCCATGCACAGCTTGTACAAAACAGCCAGATCACGGGTGGCCTTTGCTACCTAGTTAAGGTCAGCTCCAATCATTGAGTTAGGGCTAAACAGACGTACTATCTTGATGGGCGACTTTCCAGGTTGAGACTAGGATCAAGCTGGCTGGACAGGTTGAGAACCGGGAAGCGCTATCTGGTTCTGGGCTTGTGCCGGCGAAGACCGGCTATGATAGTAAATGGTCCTAACTTCATATTCTCTTTATTAACCCGCTTGCGTCCTTGCATGCATGTATTTCAGGATACATTTGGGCAACATATTCTTCCCCTCTACCATTGCTCGGAAGCCGGCATCTAGAGATGCGAAGTTGAAACCTCCCTAACCACTTATTATAGCGTCCAAGATACAAACTTAGAGAAGGTTCTTATCCACACCTACATCTAGCCGCCGCACCATGGCTGCGTAAAGCCTAACCTACGCTTGCCAGAAGACGTTACATATAAATCTGGGGTAGACATTGATCTACACGCTAGAGTACACCTCGTTGTAATATATTCTTTCAACCACCTCAGCAATGTTGCATTAACTGAGCGGGGAGGCTTTGGCGAGGTAGGCTCGGTTACTGTTGAAAATCTAGGTAGCTTCCAATGGTATAATACCAAGTTCAATCACCATCTTATCGAAGCCTAAAAGCTGTATAACCGCTACTATAAAAAACCTCTCCCTACGGAGCACCATCTCTACCCTAACACAACTAATCAACCCGAGTTACGTAATCCTTCAGTCCACTCACCCGCTTCTCCTTGCAGCACCCCATGCAAAACATCCTGCGTAAATAGCATTAGTTGCATCCCGTCTTCCAACTGCGTTGTCGACATTGACACTGAGGGAGGGTTCGGCCAGAGCGGGGAGGAAGACGGTGACGTACTCGTAGCGAGCTGTGTCATCGAGAAGGCACTCGGTGACGAGATTCAGGAGGCCGAGATCGAACGCCGGCTGACCCAGGGCTCAGCGCGGTGGGCATCGGCGAGACGACGTTTGTTGGGCTGCAATTGCTGGAGATAGGCTCCGTGGATGGCAGCCGTGTGGGATGCTCCAGTAGGCGACGCGCACGCCCCAGGCGAGAAAACGGGGTGCCGGGTGGTGTCGGGGGCCGAGATGCTCAAACATACGTAGGGGGTTCAGCGCGGGGGCCAGGAATCAGACGGCGCTGTAAGTTACCGAGTCTCTGGCACGGCCAGATTCTGTGGGCCCAAATCTTCATCATTGGGGACCGTCTGGACGCGACAGCCCAAAAGCCGGTACGCAACACTTGCTCTGGTGTAAACAACGCCCGTGAAACTGAGTGCCGATCAGCACCTCACCAGCCACGGCGTAAACCCAACGGCTCTCTTATGGTTCCAGATCTTGCCAGCCTTCATTGAGTTGTCGACCTACGCGACAGGGCCCGTCGAGTAAGGTCCGTTAAATAAGGTCGCAACCTTGAGCGCAGATATGGCGATGGCGCCGCCGGGGATCACGGCGGCTAGCTGAGGACAAACCGCCATTGTAACAAGACTGGTGAGCAATAGAGATGTTGTTGTAGTGGATTGGTTGCAAAAAGAGAATTGGCTAAGGTGGGTTTGCGTAAAACAAGAAAGGATGAACTCTCTCTACAGTTTCTCAGGAAGAGTTGAACTGGTGGCAGCCAGTCTCGCCGTCTCCAGCTCCTTTTTTTGCAAACCTCTTCTCTCCAAGTGCCAATGGAGCACCCAACCCCAAGTTTCTCCCCCTGAATATATGCGGTAACGTTCCTTTGTTCCTATGGCAGCTGCACTTTCTTGGAAATTCCCATTGTGAGAAGACCCTGCGGCTATGTACCGCACCGCTCCCCTTTCCGCTCTATTGGAACTTCGCCCATTTCGTCACATGTTCTCCTTCTTTGCGTTAATCATAAATGCCGGTTCGTTCTACTGGCGAGAGTTTCGCTCAGGTCACCGGCCTATCCCTTGCGAGAATTGGCAATCGTGTACGAAGGCAGATTCCGACGATGATAGGCTTTATCTCTTGTACTTTGGGTGTTGCCGTGCTTGCAACACTGGGACTTCCTTGGGGCGACGGCCAGTTCTTCAACGCGTCATGGAACGTTTTCGCCGTCTCGAGGCAGTCTTGACCGAGCACTGGGACGTTCAGTATGGAATCAACCATTGTCCAAGGTCTTCGCATTCATCGCCGGCGTGTCTGCCAATGATATAGCCAACGGGGGGGAAGGGGCTCATAGGCATCCGCCGATGACCGAGCGCAGACGGCTCCCACGTTAGAAGATTTATTCAGAAGGGAAACAGGATCCGCCCAGCAGCTTCCAAGTCATATTCGTCAGAGATACCGACTACGCCATGCGCAGCATTCCGAGGCGTACCCCCAGCTACGCGCTCTTGACCACCGGGACGGTTGGTGGGAGCAGGAACCGGCGCCCTTCTGCATCGCTCGGGTACGGAATATGCTGAGTACCGCAGTCGTGAGGCAGACATACAGCAGATGCACCTTCAGGTCATCGACACACTGACGGGCGAAGGCCGCGTAAGAGGATGCAGAGGAGTCTGCGACAACATAAGACACGTTTTCGCCTACATCACAGTCATCACCGTGGCCGTGGCCCGGTTCTACCCAACCTACAAAGGCTCTCGGCTTGTGTATGCCCTCAGCACCATCGGCGTCGGGCGCTAGCCTTTTGCGCCCAGGGCGCAAGTACGGTAGACTCACAGATTCCATTCACCCTCTCACCCGGCGTCTTAGGCCACATGTTCGAGACCGGCATCGACAGCAACACTGCCACTGGCTCCAGCGGTATCGGCACCGTCACCATCACCGGACCCACCAGCACCACCACGGCTAGGGTAAAACGAAACGCCATGTCGCAGAAACTCACTCAGAGAAGTACTCATACAGTCATGCCGATATTCCGGGAGACGGTGGAGCATGGACCTACGCACTTGTAGTGACACAGATGGCATACGGCGTCAGCTTCGGCACGCTCAGCAGACATGTTGGGCGGGGAGCCGCAATTCTCGGTGAACCCGAGGACATCCTCAAAACCACCTTGGCTAAGTGGCACGAACACGTCGTGGCAGACTTCTTCAGACTGAGCGGGATCGAGAAAGCTCTAGCTACCTACTGGCGCAAGGAAATTTTAGTCCGAAGCCCGATGATAAGATCCTAGATTGGTGGTCCTAGGCCCATAGAATCCTTTCCAGCTGGCCTGGGACCAAGAGAGAAAAAGTGAAAGCACTTATAGACTCAGTCTCACACAAAACATCACCGTCCCCCTCCGTCAAGTTCTCCAGGGCTCGATCAGTAATAGGATCAACATCACGCTCGATCTCGTCGCCCTAAACGCCTCGCTCAAGATTGCCAGCGTCTTCTCGGAGCCCCAGCTACGCCAACCAGCCGACGACCTCTCCAGAACAGTAGAAGAGTGAGCAGAGGCATTGAGAGCAGTGACCAAACCCAGCGCCGGTGGGTCAAATGCACCGGGATCGGTTGTCTCAGTTCTCTCAAAGGCAAGCCCTCCAACGCCCCGCTGGATGCCGACTCGCATTACGCATCATTGGGAAGCACCGACTCCAGTCCTGGGCGTCTCAGCCAAGCCGCCAGGGCAATGGCAGATCTGACCAGCACTTCCACCGCCGCGGCGTCCTTATGGAGTGAGTCTATATCACGCTAACCCAGCCTGCATCCCGCGGGTTATGTGTCAGGTTCGGTATCGAATACTGAGGTTAAAAGATAGATGCAGTGGGTGTGAATGTTATCGTTGGAGTCCAAATAGAAATTGGAACAATGGTTTTTTTTTTTTTTAATGAGAACAGTAGGGTTTTGGATAATAGCTGGAAATACAAGGGGGCAGTACGTGTAAGAGAAAGGGTAGTGCGCCGAAAAAGCGTTTTCTTTTTATAGCTAAGAATAGTTGTTGAAGTGCAGACATCTGTGACTTGTGGCATTGGTGCTTCCACTGTAATAGGGTCCTTCCGGGGACCTACTGAAGTCCAACTACAGCCGGACCTTCCCGGGGACCCACAACCCCTGACTCAGGGTTTAAGAGCTGGAATCCACTGAGGAATCCACACCCTCAGGGGGAACCAACCCACTGGAGCAATGACAGCCCCAGGGGTCCACTCCCCTGTCGTTTATCTTCACTCTTCTTTGTCAGGTTTTAATAGCTACGATAGCCTATAACAGGCACACTCCTCTAAGTTGTAGATAGCTTCAATACTAAGCATCTGTTATCATATCTTCCTGCTGTTCGCAAAGATCACAGTGAGAGCCATCCGCTTCCTTCAGCAGTGCTGTCGTACAGCCCTGTGCAGCGCATTCTTGTCGCTTCCAATTCCCTAACAACCTGTCAACGGTTGCCAGGCACTGTAATCGAAACTGATCGAGGATAATGGAAAACACAAACACACGTTCAAAGGCCCCAAATAGATTGATTCCGTTCTGATCAAAATGGCTTGAATCTATAGCTTCCGGCCAGGCGGTCCTTTTATCCCTTATCTTCGGGAGCGGCGCTGCTAATTCATTTGGCGCTAGCCTAAATATACAATACCCGTTCATACACCTCTTCAGAAGAGGGACCGCCTACCTCTTACGGGTGGGAGCCTTCGGCTTCCTACGCTTTAAGACAAATAATAATAATAATATACCCCCTTAATTTAACTTTATATAATAGGCCTGTTAATATTCCTTATAAAACAGCTCGGTGAACTGATATCAGGGGTTGCATATATTATATGCAGCTTGGTATTGCTGAAGTTGGTAGATTGATTGTTTTTAGTCGGTTCTAGCGGGTTCCGGTGGTTATATTACTGCGTAGTTATTACGTATATTAGCCTATAAACCTATGTTATTTACTCTACCTATAAGTTACTTTTATATTGTTCCTTGAGTTGTATTTTTAAAATACGATCTAAAATCTGCATGTGCAATAAGTTGCAATTAGCTTAAAATACTACTATCGACTTTCAACTGCTTTTTATAAATCTAATACGTACGTTAATAAAAAGACAAAAGAATAGATAAATAAGTAGTAATACAAGAATTTATATATTCCTATTATCTTTTACTTTATTAAACTAAACGAGTAATATTTTCTTAAATTGCAAATTGTACCCCTTCTACAAATATATTTATAAGCCAAACTACCATTTAAATTATTAATTACTATAGTTTATTTAGTTAATCCTCCTATACAGAACGCTGATATAGATTTTAAATGTGTAGGTAGTAATGGAGTTTGCTGATATTATTAACCTGCTAGCTTACGCGTAAGATATGAGTATAAGTTAGAGAATTCTCGAGGCCGGGCTTAAAAAATATAAGGTAGAAGTAAAATCAGGGTTGAGATATTAATTCTCAGTTATTAATCTAATAACCCGGACTATTATAGTTTAATAGTTAGAATTATAACTAAACTACCCGGACAATTAGCTTAGGGGGTAGCTAAACTACTGGACTAGTAGTCCGAGTAACAATTAAAGTATTTAAACTAATAGTTTAGACTACTAAATTATTAGTTTAGATTACTAAACTACATTCAAAAGTACTATTTTAAATTTTAAATTATTCAAATTATTTAATATATTTTTTTCCAACTTTACTTTTTATAAAAAAGTTTTTTTAGGTACTTTTTATATAAAACTGAACTTTTTACTATAATAGTACTAGCTTTTCAAAATAGTTTTAAAGCCTATAATAAAGCTTATAATTATATATCTGGTTTATAAGTTATAATAATATATTCTTTGTCTTAAACCGTAGGAAGCTAAAGGCTTCTACCCCTAAGAGGTAGGCGGTCCCTCTTCTATATAGTTATAGCATATGAGTGCCTTCTATCTAAATCTCAGTGCGTATTCGCTCCGAGTACGTGTCGAAATACTCCTTCGCAATCCACTTGATCGGGTTCTTCTACGCCTAGGATGCGATTTTGACAAAGGAAAATAAAAGAGTTAAAAATGGGGGGGTTTAAGGGAAGGTACCGCCCTGTACTTGGTCCGAGGTAGGTACGTTCTTTCCACCATTTGAATGACTCAATCTCGGTGAATCCAGAGGGTTCTCATCTTATCTTTAGCCGTCAGGGTCCCCTATCAGCAAACAGAAGCAAACAGAGGTTATAATAATATAATTACGTAAATTACGGGTTTAATTAATAATTAGAAACCCACTTACACAAAAAGTTATAATTGGGTCAAAATAACAACTTTAGTTTTTAGCTACTTTTATTAAATTAAAGAATTATAATATTGGAAAATAAAAGTCACTACTTAGTAAGTAACAGTATAGTATAACAATATTCATTTTACATTTATATTTTTCTAGGCCAATCTTATAATAATAATCGTTTTAGTGTTTTTTTTTCGATAAAAGTATAGTTTTTTTCCTGATTTTTAAAATACTTTTAAATGAGTGTTAACGTTAAAAGGCAAGGCATATTGCCAAACATATATAGTATTTAAAAGCTCGTTCAAATTTAATTACGTAAACTAGATTTTCATTTAACGATTTAAAATCCAGTTATATAAAAACTCGTAATTAACTTGAAATAAAACCTTTATATTTTAATCGCTTTTAGTAAGTCTAATAGCTGGAAAAATAAAAAGCAAAACATACCAAATAGGAAATAGTTTTATACTAAGGTAGTAAGCTATTTTAAATATATATTTACTAATCTTATTTTATAATATTTTTATTTGAAGATATTTTTTACTTTAAAGGCAAGAAAACAAATAAAATCAATTAAATAAAAAACCTATTATAAAGAAATTTAAATATGAAAATAATGGAATAAGAAATAGAAAACAGGAAAATAGGAAAATAAAAAAAATAAAAAATAAAAAATAAAAAATAAAAAAAATGAAAAATAAAAAAATATAGGGCTAAGCAATAGTAATAAATCCTAATTTTTATCTTCTTTTTCCTTTTTTACCATATTATTTTTAGAAATTATCCTTTAACTGTTTTAAATCCTTTATTTCCCAGCTTTTTAATAAAACCATCCGTTTAACTATTTTTAATTCCAGCTTATTCGAACTTTTAGTAATATACTAATAATATTACTATTTATCGAAAATACCCTTTTTACTAGTACTAAAGTTACTGGAATTATTAAATATCTTCTAGCTATTATTAGGTTTTAAACTGGATACTTAAAAGCAGGGTTGGGATTTAATTCGGACTGATAGTTAGTAGTTTAAATTATTAGTTTAAGTAGTCTAATTACTTACCGCGCTACTAGTTTAGTAGCTTAATTACTATTTAAACCACTAGTTTAGTAGTTTAGTTACCTCCCAAACTAGTAGTTTGAGTTATTTAACTACTATAGTTACTAGTTTAAACTGGTAATTTACCCCTTATTATAGGTTTTTAGTTTTTTAATAATTATATTAGTATTAGCTAATGAAATTAATAATTTATTTATTAGATTAAGTTTTGCTACTTTTTATTTATTTCCTTGGAATAAGTGTTTTATTTTGGAAATTTTGATCTGTTTATAAATTTAATATATAAAAGGCTTTAAAATAGAAATATTATAAAATTAGCTTAGGAATATAAATAGTTTAAATAGCTTACTAAGTTAATATAACGTTAATTTCGAATTAGTGTTTTTTACTTCTCGTTATTATAGCTGTTGGATTTACTAGAATCGATTAAAATATGCAGTTTTTGTTTTGAACTAATTATATTTTGTAATGCAATTTAATTTTAGAGCGTGAATTAGAAGCTGAATCTACCTAAATCACTTAAAATAGCTTTTAAGTAGTATATAGGGTAATATATCTTGCTTGCTAGCGCTGGGGATTATTAAAAAGTATTATCGGAATAGGGAGAAAATTATATTTTTCATGGAAAAAAACTCTAAAAGGATTATTATGACGAAATAAGCTTAAAAAATATAAATTTAAAACAGGCGATTATTATATTATATTACTAATTAATAAGCAGTCATTTTCATCTTCTCATATTACAATTCCTCAATTTAATAAAACTAGTTAGAAACTTGTTATTTTAACCTACTTATAACTTTTTGTGCGAGTAAATTTCAACACGTTAATTGAAAATTCAATTTACCTAATTATATTATAATAATTTATACTACGTATAAATAGTTATAATTTTTATTATAGGCTTTAAGTCCTTTTTAAAGAAAAAAAAAGTATTTTAGTAAAAGGTTTAGTTTTATAGGAAAAGTACTTTAAAAGCCGATTTAAAATTTAATTTTGGTAGTAGTTCGGTAGTTCGGACTATTATTTTAGGTAGTTTAGTTACCCTTCGAACTACTAATTTAGTAGTTTAGTTATAGTTATAATTTTAAGGTTGGTAAATTAGTTAGTAGTTATTAGTTAGTAGTTATTAGTTAGTAGTTATTAGTTAGTAGTTATTAGTTAAGGTATTAACTAGATTATAGTAGTTAGTAGTTAGATTATTAGTTAAATATAGTTATATATAATATATTATTTTAAATTGTAAAATTATTAAAAGTTTATTAATATTATGGATTTAAGTATTTATACTAGTTAAAAAAAAATAATATATAAAGAGTAATATTATATTTATTGATAATGAAGCATAAGTAATTATTAAAATTATTAGCTTTTAATAAAAGTTGTTGTAAATTATATACGTTATAATGTAAAATTAAATTTTACCAGCTTTTACCTAATAAGTAATTAATTTTTAAGTATATACAAAATACTTATATTACTAGATGTCTTACCTATAAGCTAGTATTATGATATTACGTAAGCTGGATTTTTAAAATGGAATTTAAAGTCCATAAGTACTAAAGGTCGCAATTGGAGTTAAATAGCATTGTAGATTTTTAAAAATTTCTAAGCGGCCAGTAAGCGTATTAACTTTAAATAATAGGTAATTATAAATAATTAGTATTATTATAAACTTATTTAAAGAAAAAATGATTTCACTTTTAGTATGTTTTTTTAATTAAAATTATAGTTTTTACCGTTTTTTATTTTTAATACGCGTTAAAATAGTAATTAATGAATATACTTTTACCTTATATTAGAAATGTATATTATCTATTATATTTATAGCCTACTTAGGGTTTTTACGTTATTTTGGAATTTTAAGAAATAATTAAATATTAAAGTGTATATAAAAAGTTATAATTAGGTTAAAGTAGAAATATTAATTTCAAATACTTTTTTAAATATGTACGACGCATAAATGCTTATATTTAAAAATATATATGGGTAAGTTACAATAAGTATTAGTATTGGCTAATATTAAAACTTTTTTTCTTTTCCCATAATTAGAAGTGTTATTTAAATTTTAATATTCTTTTAACTGTTTAAAAGCCTTATAAGGACAGTATTTGAATATACTAGCTTTGATTTATTAATTATATACTTAAAAACAGCTAACTAGCTATTTAGTATTTTAATTTTAATTATAATAATCATTACTTATATATTACTACTAATTATTAATTAAAAACCAATGAATAATAATTATTTTAAATTTATTATTACTTTTATTATTTTCTCCTACTGACTACTGTACTTAGACTACTAACTACAGTAGTTAACGGAGTTTAGTTAGTGATTAAGGTACTAATTAGACTATAATAGTTGTAGTTAAGGTAGTGATTAGATTATAGTAGTTAGTAGTCAGGGTATTACCTAAACTATAATAGTTAGTAGTCTGAATACTGACTACAGCAGTCTGACTAATTGCCAGCCTTGCCGGTTTTCTTATCTTTATAAGCAAATTTACCACTTTTTACTTATTTATTATTTCTATTTTATAAATAATATATAATTGCAAATTTTACTTATAGTATTAATATTACTCTATATAAAATAATTATTAATAATAATTAATCATTATTAATAATTATATAGCTAATTATTACGTAAAATGTTTCCTAGTAGTTATTAGGCTCGTAGAATAATATAATATTAGAAGCCTTTAAAAATCGAAAGAAGTATATTGATTTAAATTAACGATTTAGGATATTTAATTTCAAATCTTTAATTATAAATCTAAAATAAGTAATAATAGTAAAGTAACTTAATATACCGATTAATTTGAATTGGTTTTGTATTAATTTACTAATGCTTAGGTAACATAAGCGAAAGCCTTTAAAAAATTTTAATTTATTTACTTTCGCTAATTTTTTTTTATTTGTAAATCGATTTGCAACTTTATACTTATTTGTTATCTTTGTATTATATCCAAATATGACAAGTAGTAACATAATTTACTAAAAGAAGGAATATTATCTTATAAGGTAATAATTACGTAATAATTACTTATTATTAATAATAATATTATTGATGCTTATTAGGTAATAATTTTGTTATTAGTAATTAAAATGCTGGAATATGCTAGAGGCTTTTGTAAATTAGTAGAGGTAAATTAACTATGATTTATATCTTTTAAATGAATTATAATTTAAAAAATGCTTATAAATTGAAATATATCTTAATATAGTAAGGATTATGTAATAATATTTAGGTATTATATATATATATATATATTACCTATTATTTTATTATGTTTTTAGTTAATAGGAATTAAATTAGTAAAATACTTTAAAAGGTTGTAAATAAAGTTAAGATATTAGTTCTTAGTTATTAGTCTAGTAGTCCGGACTAGTAGTCCGGGCCGTAACTAAACTACTGGACTAGTAGTCCGGGTAGTAACTAAACTACTGGACTAGTAGTCCGGGTAGTAACTAAACTACCTGAACTAGTAATCTGGACTACCAGACTATTAGTTCGAACTATTAAACTACTATAAAAATTAAAAATTAAAATATTAATTAAATAATTATATTTACTGATTATATAGTTTTTTATTTTCTTACGGTTATTTTTTATAAAATCAGCTTTTATAGCACTTTTTCTACAAAATCAATCTTTTTCCTATAATATTATAAGCTGTTTTAAATAGATTTAAAACTTATAATAAAGCTTATAACTATTTATTCAGCTTATAAGTTATTATAATATAACTACACAAATTTAATTTTTAATTAAGAATTAGAAAATCCATTTACACAAAAAGCTACAATTGGTTCAAAATAACAACTTCAGTTTTTAACTACTTTTATTAAATCGAGTGGCTGTAATATAAAAACTAAAAGCTACTACTTATTAAGTAGTAATATACCAAAATAGTAGCCCATTTTAAACTTATATTTTTCCAGGCCAATCTCGTAATAATAATCCTTTTAGGGTTTTTTTTCGATAAAAATATAATTTTCTCTCTATTCCCATACTACGTTTAAATAACCCTAAATATTATAAGGTAAGGTATAATACCCTATACACTACCCATAAGCTATTTTAAATTAACTAAGTAAACTCGATTTTTAATTAACAATTTAAAATCTAGTGATATAAACAGGTGCAATTGGCTCGAAATAAAAACTTCAAATTTCAATCGGCTCCAATAACTCCAATAGCTATAGTAACTAAAAGTAAAAAATACCAATCAGGAAATAACATTATACTAAAGTAGTAAGCCATTTTGAATATATATTTTACTAAGCCAATTTCGTAATATCTTCACTTTAAGGCATTTTGCACTTAAAAAAGCAAAAAAAACATAATGAGATTTTACATGGGAGATAACATATTATATCTAATAAGTCGATTATTAATTTTATTAGCTAGTATTAATATAGTATATAGCTTATATTAGTAATAATAATTGAGGTAATTGATTAATAAGCCTGATATACTATTTAAAAATTAAAAATACTATATTAAAGGGTGGACTACTAGTCCGGGGGGTAATTAGACTACTAAACTAGTAGTCCGGGCTGTAACTAGACTACTGTAACTAATAGTCCGGACTAATAACTACTAGTCCGGACTAATAACTACTAGTCCGGACTAAATCCCAACCCTAATTATAATTCACTTTAGATTTTTAGTCCTAAATTTAAAATCCAGGAATTCTAAATCGTCTATTTAACTCAATTTACCAGTTCGAAATTCCACAACCAGGGTTGGGATTTAGTCCGGACTACTAATCACAGTAGTCTAGTCACAGCCCGGACTACTAGTCCAGTAGTCTAGTCACAGCCTGGACTACTAGTCCAGTAGTCTAGTCACAACCCGGACTAGTAATCCACCTCCTAATATAGTATTTTTAATTTTTAATTACTATATTAGGCTTATTAATTAATTATTTTAATTACTATTACTAATATAGGCTATATCTTATATTAATATTAGCTAATAAGATTCGTAATATATTTATTAAGCTTATTATTACTACTTTTTACCGCTTTTCCTCTATTTATAAGCCAATTTGCCACTTCGCACTTATTTGTCATTTTCGTATTATAAATCCAAAGATGACAAATAATAACAAAAGTTACTAAAAAGAGAAATATTACCTTATAAAGTAGTAATTACGTAATCATTACATATTATTAACAATAATATTATTAATGCTTATTAGGTAATAATTTTATTATTAGTACTTAAAGCGCTGGAATATACTAGAAGCCTCTGGAAATTAGTAGAAGCAAATCGAATATGACTCATATCCTCTAAATAACTCATAACTCGAAAAGTGCTTATAAATCCAAATACTTCCGAATACAGTAATAATTACGTAATAAGTTTTATATATTACATATCTATATTTTACCCATTATCTTATTATATCTTTAATTATTAGTAATTGTATCAGTAGAAAATTCTAGAAGGTTCTAGAATTCCGAGGTGGTAAATTAAGCTAATTCGACGATTTAGAATTTCCGGATTTCAAATCCATAATTAAATATCCAAAGTAACTCACAATAGCAAAATAACTCAATATCTGGATTTATAATATAAATGAGTTGTATAATAAGTCACCTTTGCTTATTTTACCTTACTAGAAGGTTGTAAAAATATTAGAAATTCCTCTTTTTTAAATATATAAAGGGCCCTCGGTCACCTCGAAGATAAATTTCACTTTTAAAATTATCACACACTTACTATCACACACTTACTATCACATACTTACTATTATACACTTATCCATTATTAAATACTTTTTACCTTACAAACCACCTTTTCACCTTATATATATAATATCTTTTTATTTTAAGGATTTTATTTTTAGTAGTAAAGTTGCTTTTGAAGCTCCTTCTAGCCTTCCACCTTTTAACCAGCAGAATATTACTATTACAACTATTACTACAGCTAGTAGTAGTAATTTAACAATCGATATATTCTCTTCGCCGTTTAATTAGCTCGATTTTAAATTAGAACCTAATTTTAAATCTCCGGCCCATATTTTCAAATACGGCCTATCTATACATACTTTACTATTTATTAATCCCCTAAAGAATAGATAGGTAGTAGTTTAGTATACTACGTAAGTATTAATTCTTAATATTATTTTTTTAATATTAATATAATTAAATAGGTGTAATTCGAAAATAATGGATATTATAAAGGGTTTTAAAATTTTGAATTATTTTCGGTACTATAAAAGAGAGTACTTTTTTATTGCTTTTAACGAAAAGTTAAAATCTACAAGAAGTAAAAGTGAATTATTATTTTATTACCTACTATATTATTAATTTTATTATCTATTATGTTATTAATTTTATTATTTATTATATTATTAATTTGATTAATACTAACTATAATAATAGAAACAGTTCCTGTAGCAAGCTCGGATTTGGATTCCTTTAGGCTAGTTCTGGCAAAAAGAGCATATACTAATAAAAGGCCTTATTAAAGGTTTTAACCTTTTTTATCGAAAATAACCTATTTTTTAACGCTGTAAATTCCAAATTTTTTCAAAATTTACTACTTTACTTCAACAAGTTAATAATTTTATTAATTATATAATTGACTTTAATTTACTAATATATTAATTATTATTACTGTTTTAGTAAAGCGTTTATATAATTTATTGGAAAAAGATAAAATTTTTACTTAATTTTACCTTCAATCGGTTTTTCTTAGTATTTAATATTAAGTTAAAAGCGAATATCGAATTACTCGGTACTTCCTACTTAACTGTTGATATTTAGATTTTAAAAACCTAAAATAGCTATTTAGGAATAATTATTAACTATATTAACCAAGATTTTAAATTAATTTATAAGTTATTAGGTAAATAATTAACTATCTTACCTTTTAATAATTTTTACTAATAATAATTTTAGCTTTTAAAAAATTTTAAATAATTATACCGGTTTATATATCTACGACAAATTTTTAAAGGCTATTAAACCTTATCCTTCAATTATAATAAATATAATTTTAACGTAAGTTAAATTTATTATTAAGGCTATTATAGTAATTATTCAATCACTAATTTAATTAATTAATATTATTTATAATAACGTACCTAATAATAATATTTTTCTTTTGGAATTTTAAAGGTTTAATCTAAAATTTAAATATAATATCCGCTACGTTATTTATATCCTTAATTTAATAGCCGTAGATATATTTAAAGAGTTTATATCTACGACTACCTTAGATAAGTAACTTACTTATTTTACTAATTTACGGCTTATAGAATTAAATAATATAAACGAGAAAATCCAAGATAAGGAATTTAATACCCCTAAATTTAATAATAAGTAAATAAGTAAATTATTTATTAATTAATAAATTTTATATTAATTATTATTTTAGCTTTTACTGTATAAGTTTAATAGATTATAATAATAGTTAAAAACGTTCTTAAAATTAAAAAACTATTGCAAAAAGGAATTCGCTAAGCTAAGGACTAGGGTATTTTACTAAATAACTTTAAAAAACGGGTTATTTTACTTAGTAAGTTATTTATTAGCTTTATTAAATTACTAACTATTAATTATTAATATTATTTATAAATAACATTACTAGGTAAAATTTTACCTATTATATAATTAAATCTACCTTCAAGTTAAAAAATCCATTAACTTATATTTACCAAAATACAATAAATAAAAAATATTAAAAAATATTCCTTACGTTAATTAAGTAGATAATACTTTAAAAACTCGAAAAAATATTTACAGTATTAGTAAAGCTTATTATCCGGCTATAAAGCGAATATTATACTAATATTAATAAAGTTTTGCTATTTATTTACTAAATATATAGTAAATTTAAGGTTTTAATTTTGGAATTTAATAATAAGATATTAGAAAAAAAAAGTATTAGTAAGTAAATTATTTAACTTTATACTTTATTATTTATTAATTTATATTTTAGGTTAGGTAATATAGTATTTTTACTTTAGTTATCGAAGTTGGAATTATAAAGTTAAATAAATACTTTTTACAGAAACTATTATTAGTAAACTAATTAAATCGGTTTAAATTATACCTTTTCGCTATATTTTTAGATTTACAATTTAAAATACAGCCTTTTAGGTAAAACGGATATTTATATTTTAGTATTATTACGGAATACGAAGTTTATAAATTTATAAAGGAAGAATTTTTAAAGTAAGTAAAATATATAATTTTTTATTTTTTAATACTATTATTTATTTTATAAGGTTTAAGAGGAATTAAATTTAAACTCCCTAAAACAATAGGAGGATATATATAACGCTTTAAACGATAAAGACGATTTTTATACCTTAGTGAGCTGAAGTTTGGAATATGTTGATTATATCCGTGAGTTGGTTGCTAGTAAAAAGGCATATATTTAAATTTTTTAATACTTATTTTTATTCTTTTTATTATTTTTAATTTTAAATATTAATATTATTAAATAGGTTTAACCTTTGGAATATTAGAAGATAAATGCTTTGAAATATTTAGTTTTAAGCCTAATAGCTAGAAGATATTTAGTAATTCCAGTAATTTTAGTACTAGTAGAAAGGGTATTTTCGATAAGTGGTAATATTATTATTAAAAATCGAAATAGGCTGGAATTAGAAATGGTTAAATGGATAGTTTTATTGAAGAGCTGGGAAATAAAGGATTTAAAATAACTAAAGGATAATTCTCAAAATAATATAGTAGAAGAGGAAGAGGAGGATAAAGGTTAGGATTTATTACTTTTTTTTAGTTTTGTATTTTTTTTATTTTCCTATTTTTCTATTTTCTTATTCTTTTTATAATTAGTTTCCTAGTTAATAGATTTTATTTTGTTTTTTTACTTTTAAAGTATAAAATGCTTTAAAGTGAAAATATTACAAAATTGGCTTAGTAAAACATATATTTAAAATAGCTTATTACTTTAGTATAATGTTATTTCCTGATTGGTATTTTTTACTTTTAGTTACTATAGCTATTGGATTTATTAGAGCTGATTAAAATTTGAAGTTTTTATTTTGAGTTAATTTTACCTTTTTTTATTACTAGATTTTAAATTGTTAATTAAAAATTGAGTTTACTTAGTTAATTTAAAATAGCTTATGGGTAGTGTATAGGGTATTATACCTTACCTTATAATATTTAGGGTTATTTAAACGTAGTATGGGAATAGAGAGAAAATTATATTTTTATCGAAAAAAACCCTAAAAGAATTATTATTACGAGATTAGCCTAGAAAAATATAAGTTTAAAATAGGCTATTGTTTTGATATATTACTACTTAATAAGTAGTAGTTTTTATTTTGTTATATTGTAGTTACTTGATTTAATAAAAGTAGTTAAAAATTGAAATTATTATTTTAAACTAATTGTAGCTTTTTGTGTAAATGGATTTTCTAATTCTTAATTAAAAATTAAATTTGTGTAGTTATATTATAATAACTTATAAGCTGAATAAATAGTTATAAGCTTTATTATAAGTTTTAAATCTATTTAAAACAGCTTATAATATTATAGGAAAAAGATTGATTTTGTAGAAAAAGTGCTATAAAAGCTGATTTTATAAAAAATAACCGTAAGAAAATAAAAAACTATATAATCAGTAAATATAATTATTTAATTAATATTTTAATTTTTAATTTTTACAGTAGTCCGGTAGTCCGGACTACTAGTCCAGGTAGTCTAGTCACTACCCGGACTACTAGTCCAGTAGTCTAGTCACAGCCCGGACTACTAGTCCGGGAGTCTAGTTACGGCCGTGACTCTGACTACTGGACTACAGTAGTCCGGACTACTGGACTAATGACTACGGACTATTGTCCCAACCCTGCTTATAATAGTCAAATAACTTAATATCTGGATTTATAATACAAAGTACTAATATACTAAGTTATTTTTGCTCATTTTACTTTCCTGGAAGGTTGTAGAAATGTTAGAAATTCCATTTTTAAATATATAAAGGGCCTTTAGTTACCTCAAAAATAAATTTTACTTTTAGAATTATTATAACCTATAATTATAGATTTATTCAGGGTTGGCAATTAGTCTGGCTACTGTAGTCTAGTTAGTGCTCTGATTACTGACTATAATAGTCTAGTCACTCCCTTAACTACTGCTTAGATTATTTTCTGACTAGAGTAGTCAGTGGGTAAAATTAGTAAAAGTAAGAATTGTTTTTAAATAATAATTATTAATTGCTTTTTGATTAATAATTAGCAGTAGTATATAAGTAAGTTAGTAATTATTATAATTAGAATCAGGGTTAGCAATTAGTTAAACTACTGTAGTCTAGTCACTACCCTGACTACTAACTACTGTAATCTAGTCAGTGCCCTGAATACTGACTAGACTACTGTAACTACTGTAGTCAGTAGGTAAAAATAAGAAAAATAATAATTAATTTAAATAATTATTAGTAATCGCTTTTTTTAATTAGCGTTTAGTAATAGTATATAAGTAATAATTATTATAAGTTTAATTAAAAGGTTAAATACCTAATTACCCATTTTTACCTATATAATGAATATATAGCATCGCTTTTTTTATTCTATTTTTAAATTAAAAATATACTTTACTCACTTTATGAAACCTATAAAAAGTAAAAAACGATAAAAATTTTGAATAACAACTCTAATTATAAGAAAAGATAAAATATTTTAGCACTAGCAAGTAGTAATACCTATAGCTTATTTATAAGTATTTTTAATTACAAATTATTACGGTAAGTATTTTTTTTAAACGGGTATTTAAAATGAATATTTCTACTTTGACCTAATTGCAACTTCTTCCACGCTTAAATTTCAAATCATTTCTCAAAATTTTAAATTAACGCAAAAGCTTTGAATAAACCGTATATACAGTAAGTAAGATATATTTCTATTACAAAGTAAAAAAACAGTTATTAATTACTACGCTAATTAGTATAAACGGTTAAAACTTGTAAAAACCGTAATTTAACTTGGTATACATTTTAAAGGTAAAAACATTTTTACCTTATATAGAACATAATAATGTTAATTATGTCAAACTACTTTTTATTTAAAGTTAGTAGGTTTATTGGCCTTTTAAAAAGTTCCTTGAAAATTGATATTGCTATTTAACGCTAATTGTAAATGTGTGGACTTGTGGATTTGAAATTTTATTTAAAACCTTTAGTTTGAATAATAAAATAAAACTAGGCTATAGGTAGAATATATAGTATCAATGGTATACCGTATATGCTTTTAGGATTACTTGATTATAGGGGAAGAGCTAGTAAACTTAATTTTACGCTATAGTCTTTATAAATTCCGATAATCTTGGTTAAAAACTAATACCGTTAATAATTACTTGAGCTTTTATTATTAATAAATAGATTGTTCCTATTTATATAATTTATTTTATAATTTTATTACTGCAAGTATTTAAATTAATAGCCCTTTTGTTATTTTGCAATTAAAAACAATATATTATATTTGACTAGTAGTCAGACTATAGTAGTCATTAGTCCGACTACTGACTACTATAGTTTAGTTACTACCTTAACTACTGACTACTGTAGTTTAGTTACAGCGCTGACTACTGACTACTGTTGTCTAGTCAGTGCTTTGACTAATAACTACTAACTACTATAGTCAGTGACTACTGACTAATGACTACTGACTAATTTGCCAACCCTGAATATAGATATCTACTATACAATTAATAGAGATTTAGTAGTGACTACGTTACTGGGCAGGGTTGGGAAATTGTAACTACTGTAGTCTAGAAGTAATCCGCCTTTAAATTTATATAACTAAATAATAGTTTAAGTAAAAAAATTAAAAGTTATAGTAATAAATAGGTAAAAAATAGAAGAAAAATATACTATAAATTTAGAATTTTGCTTAGAAATAAGCTTACGTTAGATAAAATATAATCGCAGTAGTTTAGTGACCCTTTCCGGACTACTGTAAAAAACAGACTAGCTGATATTTAAAGAAAGAAAAAAAATATGTAAGTTTTTGAAATATTGTAATATTTTTCTTTAATTTATTTCCTATTTTATCGTATTAATAATTTAATTTTAGCTTATAAAAAGCATTAGCTGTAATTAATTTAATAGTGACTAGAGTGAACTAGTAGTCCGGACTAATTCCCAACCCTGTTACTGGATATTAAAGGTAAAAATCAATAAACACCGTAATTTTTATTAGTATACCTACTAAAAGTAAAACGGTTTTTAAATTAAGTAAGATATAATATTACTGGTTATATATAAGTGCTTTTTATTTAAAGTGAAAAGGATTATTTGCCCTTTAAAATGTTATTGGAAATCGATATTACTATTTAATTCGAATTGCAAGTTTTCGTATTTATAGATTTAAAATTCTATTTTTAAAAATTTAGTTTATATAATAATAAAAGACTAACTTATAAATAAGTTATATAGTACTATAAGCATATTATTCCTGCTTTTAAACTTGCTTAATTGTAAGGAGAAGGCTAGTAAATTGTGATTTTACGTTAAGTTACAATAAATTTCATGAATATACGATAATGATAATAACTATTTATACTTTTATTATTATTAAATATCTATATACACTTTATTTGTACTATAGTCTACGTTTTTCAAGCTATAAGTATTTAAATCTATAGAATTAATAGGCTTTTGAATTATTTTGCAACTAAAAATAATATATATATATATTTGACTAGTATTCAGACTACTAACTACTATAGTCTAACTACTAACCACTGTAGTCTAGTTACAGCGCTAACTATTAACTATTATAGTCTAGTTAATACCTTAATTAATGATTACTAATTACTGTAGTTAGTGACTATTGACCAATAACTATTAACCAATTTGCTAATCCTGATTAGAATTATGGTATTGAATATTTAATTACCCATTTTTATAATTTTTAAGTTAGTGTATTTAAAACACTTACCATAGAAAGCTTTTCAATAGTAAAAGAATATTAATATTTAAATATTAATTTTAATTATGGAAAAATGTAATACCTTTTAACGGTAGTTAATAGTAATGTTTGTGACGTATTGGTGGGTATTTTTAATTATAAGTTCTTGTACTTAGTAGATTTTTAAATAGATATTTAAAACTAATATTGTTACTTAAACCTAATTACAACTTTTTACGTACTTTACTTTCAAATTATTTCATAAAAATCTAAATTAACGTAAAAGCTACAAATAAAATATATGAATAATATATAACGTAGATTTCTACTATAAGGCTAAAAATATTTAATAATTACTGCGTTAATGGGTATTAAGGGTAGGAATTAATAAATAATTTAAAGTGAAAAAGTTAATTAGCCTTTTAAAACTTTATTGGAAATTGATATTGCTATTTAACTTTAATTGTAACTTTTCGTACTTATAGATTTAAAAAAAATTTGTTTTTAAAAAGTCTAGCTTATATAATAATAATGCACTAATTTAAAAATAAAATATATAGTTTTATAAATATACTATACCTATTTTTAGACTTACTTAATTAAATGTAAAAAGCTAGTAAACTGTAATTTTATGTTATAGTATATAAAAATTATAATATATTTTATTAATATACGATAAATGTAATAATTATTTATACTTTTATTATTAATAACTATATATATACTCTTTATTAATATTATATTTTATGTTTTTATAGCTTTAAATATTTAACTTCATAAAATTAATAGGCTTTTTAATTATTTTGTAACTCAAATAATATATTATATTTAATTAGTAATTAGCTTATAGTAATCAATAGTTACGGTATTAACTAAACTGTAGTAGTTTGTAGTTTAACTACTAACTACAGTAGTCTGATTAATTACTAATTTTAAGTAATTTAATTGTTTGGATTACTATTTAAATAGCAGGGTTGGGACATTATTAGTCCTGAGTCATTAGTCCAGTAGTCCGGGGGGTGACTAGACTACCTGGATTGGTAGTCCGGACTACTGGTCTACTAGTCCGGACTATTGGACTACTGCGAAAATTAATTTTTATATTAAATTTAGTGATATTAAGGCATTTTTCGTATAAAACCGAACTTTTTATTATAATATGATACATTTTTTAAAATAGATGTAAGGCTTATAATAAGACTTCTAACCACTAATTTAGCTTATAAGTTATTATAATATATTTATATAAATTGAACCTTTAATTAATAATTAAAAGTCTAGTTATATAAAAAGTTACAATTGGGTCAAAATAATAACTTCAGGTTTTAACCACTTTTATAAGTCGAGGAACCATAACACTACAAAATGAAGGTTACTAGCTATTAACCAGCAATATAATAGAGTAGAAGCAGATTTTAGATTTGTATGTTTTTAGTTTAATCTCGTATTTACGGTTTTTTTCGATCGAAATCTACTTTCTCCCTTATTCCGATAGTATTTTTAAATAGTCTTTAGTACTCAAAGGCACGGTTTACTACTATATATACTAGTTAAAAGCCATATGAGTTAATTAGCTAAACCCGATTTTTAATTAATGATTTGAAATCTAGTTGTATCAAAGGGCGTAATTGGCTCAAAATAAAAACATTGTATTTTAATTAATTCTAGTAAGTGCAGAAATAATAGTAACGTAAAGTAAAAAATATCAACTATAAAGTAACGCTATACTAAGTTAGTAAGCTACGTGAAACATTTATTTTACTAAGCCAATTTTGTAATATTCCTATTTTAAAGGTGTTTTATTGCTTTTATTTATTTATAATATGAAAATGACAAGTCAAAAGGGGAAATTTGGCTAATAAATAGATTATTAATTTTAGTAGCTATTATTAATATAATATATAGCTTATATTACTAATAATAATTAAATTAATTAATTAATAGGCCTAATATAGTAATAAAAAATAAAAAATATTATATTAAGGGGTAGATTATTAGTCCGGACTAGTGACTATAGTAATCAGTAGTCCGGACTAGTAGTCTGGGGGGTAACTAGACTACTAGATTAGTAGTCCGGGTTGTAACTAAACTACCGGACTAGTAGTCCGAACTATATCCCAACCCTGCTTAAAGGTAATAATTAATAAATACCTTTTAGCTTTACAGTAGAAAAAATATATAATATATTGTATACGTAACTTACTTTTAGGCTTCAGCTCAATTTAAATTTTCAAAAACGATTAAAAATCAAAGTATATTAAAAGTTACAATTAGGTAAAAGTAAAAAATTAGTTTTAAATACGCTCTTAAAAATCTAGTAAATATAATAAATAACAATTAAAAATACTTATTAGTAGGTTGAAAATGTTACTATTAGCTAATATTCAAACATTTTACCTTTTTCTATAATTAAAAGTATAATTTAAATATTTATATATTTTTCCTATTTAAAAACCTTATATAGTATATATTTTAAACATACTAACCTTTATCTATTACTTATATTTTTAAAAACAAGTAATTTAATATCTAATAATTTAATCGTAATAATAATAATTATTACTTATACACTATTACTAATTATTAATTAAAAAGTAGTTAATAATAATTATTTGAAAATAATTAGCACTTTTATTATTTTACATACTAATTATTGTAGTTAAAGTAGTTTAGTTAATAGTTAAAATACTAACTAAACTACAGTAGCCTTAATTAAAGCAGTAACTAAACTATTATAGTTAGTAGTTAAAATAGTAACTAAATGATAGTAGTTAATAATCTAACTACTAATTATAATAGTTTCATTAATTACTAACCCTATTTTAATTACTAAATTACAATAATCCAAACTACCGGACTAATAACTAAAGATTAATATTTTAATTCTATTATTACTAATATATCTTATATATAATATTAATAATAGCTAATAAAATTAATTATTTATTTATTAAATTTATTTCTATTTCCTAATTTTCTTAAAAGAAATATTTTAATTTATAAACTTTACTATATTTATAAGTTTTAAGGTATAAGAAGTCTTAAAATAAAAGCATTATAAAATTAGCTTAATAAAATAAAAATTTTAAATAATTCATTAACCAAATATAACGTTATTTCCTAGTTAGTATTTATTTTTATATTTTCTTATAGTTATTAAATTTACTAAAATCAATTTAAGTATAATGTATTTATTTTAAGCTACCGGTACCCTTTAATATAATACATTTTAAATTGCCAATTACAAATCTAGATTATTTAATTAACTTAAAATAGCTTTTAGGTAGTATATATAGTAATATACTTTATTGCTTAGTATTAAAGTTTATTTAAAAATAATACAAAAATAAGAAGAAAAAAACTTCTTTGTTAAAAAAAAAACCTAAATAGATTATTATAATTATATAATAAAATAAAATTAACCTAGAAAAAAATAAATCTAAAATATACTATTATTTCATTATAGCATTACTTAATAAGTAACAACTTTCATTTTATAATATTAGAATTTCTTAATTTAATAAAATTAATTAAAAACTGGAGTTGTCATTGTAATTTAATTGTAGCTTTTACGTAATAAATTTCTAATTATTAATTAAAAGTTAAGTTAACGTAATTATATTATAATAAGGTTAGGACATTAGTCCTTAATTATTATTAGGGTGGGGACGTTAGTTTTTAGCTATTAGTCTAGTAGTTAGAATTACGGCTGTGATTAGACTATTGGATTAGTTATTTGAGGGGTGATTAGACTACTGGACTAATAGTCCGAGGGGTGATTAGACTACTGGACTAATAGTCCGAGGGGTGATTAGATTACTTGGAGTAGTAGTTCCAGGGTTAAGATATTAGTCCTTAGTGATTAGTCCGGTAATCCGGACTATAGTAGTCTAGTAATCAAAATCACGGTCGTAACTAAACTCCCAAACTAGTAGTCTAAGCCGTAACTAAACTACTGGACTAATAGTCCAGGGGGTGACTAAACTACCTAAACTAGTAGTTTAAACTACCGGATTACTGCCAAAGTCAAAGTTTTATATTAAATTTAGTAATATTAAGGCACTTTCGTATAAAACCGAGCTTTTTACTATAATACTATAGGCTTTTAAAAATAGATTTAAGGCATTTAATAAGGCTTATAACCATCTATTTAGCTTATAAGTTATTATAGTATAATTACGTAAACTGAGCTTTTAATTAATGATTAAGAATCCACTTGTGCAAAAAGTTACAATTGGGTTAAATTAATACCTTTAGCTTTTAACTACTTTTATTAAATCGAGGAATTATAATACTATAAAATAAAAGTTACTGCCTATTAAGCAATAAGGTATTAAAGTAATAATTCATTTTAGATTTATACCTTTTTAGCTTAATTTCGTAATAATAACCTTTTTGCGGTTTTTTGCAATTAAAATTAAGTTTTCTCCCTATTTCCATATTATTATTAAATAAGCTTTAGTACTAAAAGGTATAGTTTACTACTAGAAATATTACTTAAAAGCAGGGTTGGGATTTAATTTAGACTAGTAGTCAGTAGTTTGGACTACTAATCACAGTAATTTAATTACCCCCTAAATTACTAATCCGGGTAGTTTAGTTACTAGCCGGATTACTAGTCCAAGTAGTCTGATTACTACCCAGACTACTAGTCCAGTAGTTTAATCACCGCCCCCGGACTAGTAATCCAACTACTTGACTACTAGTAGTTACTAATCCGGACTAGTAGTCTACCCCTTAATATATTATTTTTAATTTTTAATTACTATATTAGGCTTATTAATTAATTATTTTAATTATTATTACTAATATAAGCTATATATTAAAGTAATACCAGCTAATAGGATTAATAATATATTTATTAAGCTTATTATTACTACTTTTTACTGCTTTTCCTGTATTTATAAGCAAATTTGCCACTTTCTACTTATTTGTCATTTTTGTATTATAAATCCAAAGATAACAAATAATAACAAAATTTACTAGAAAACTAAATATTACTCTATAGGGTAATGATTATGTAATAATTATTTATTACTAATAATATTATTAATAATACTTATTACGTAGTAATTTTATTATTAATAAGTAAATAAAGTGCTAAAATATGCTAAAAGCCTCTGGAAACTGGTAAAAGCAAATCAAATATAACTTATATTTTCTAAATAACTTATAACTTAAAAATTGCTTATAAATCCAAATATTTCCTAATATAATAATAACTACATAATAACCTTTAGGCATTAAATATAAATATTTTACCTATTATCTTATTATTATTTTAGTTATTAGTAATTATATTGGTAAAGATTTTAAAAGGTTCCGGAATTCCGAAGTAACAAATCGAGCCAAATCGACGATTTGGAATTTTCGGATTTCAAATCTAGGATTAAAAATCCAAAGTAACTTATAATAGCAAAATAACTTAATATTTAAATTTATAATACAAATAAGTCATATAATAAGTTACTACTACTTATTTTACCTTATTGGAAAGCTGTAGAAATATTAGAAATTCCTCTTTTTTAAAGAGGAGGGCTCGTCCTACTGTAGGAAAAGTCTCTTTCCACTGTAAAAAAGACTTTCTCTATACAAAACCCTAACCCTAGCAAAGACCACCCCCAAAAAGATACATCTACTACATCTGCAGTGCCGCCCCGCACATCGCGACATGGCCATCAATCGACCACCACCACAACCACCACGATCCTTCAACCTGCACACCCGCGCAACGCCATCATCACTTCAGCAGCCATTATAGCAGAAACAGCGGATTCGAACGCTTTGAGCCTGTTGTGGTCGCAAGTGCTGGCAGCAGTGGCAAGGTAGTTCAATTAACTCAACCAGCGAGGCGCCAAAAGTGGGGCGACATCTGATATGACGAGCCCTGCTCTTTTTAAATATATAAAGGGCCCTCGGTCACCTCGAAGATAAACTTCACTTTCAGAATTATCACAACCTACAATCACATACTTATTATCACAACCTATTATCACAACCTACTATTACAACCTATTATTATATACTTATTCTTATCTTACAAGCCACCCTTTCACCTTATATATATAATATCTTCCTATTCTAAGGATTCTATTTTTAGTAGTAAAGTTACTTCTAAAGCTGCTTCCAGCCTTCCACCTTCCAACCAACAAGATACTACTAATACAACCAGTAGTAATTTAACAACTAATATATCCTCTTTACCATACAACTAGCCGGATTATAAATTGGAACCTAATTTTAAATTTACTGCCTACGTTATTAAATACGGCTTATTTACACGTACTTTACTACCTAATAATCCCCTAAAGGATAAACAGGTATTAGTTTAGTATACTACGTAAGTATTAATTTTTAATATTATATTTTTAATACTAATAGTTAAATAAATATAGTTGGAAAGCAACAGATATTATAAAGGGGTTTAAAACTTCAAATTATTTACGGCACTATAAAAAACAGCACCCTTTAATTACTTATAACGAAAAGTTAAAATCTATAAAAAGTAAAAGTAAATTATTATTTATTACCTATTATATTATTAATTTTATTAGCTATTATACTATTAGCTTTATTAATACTAATTATAATAATAGAAACAACTATAGCAAGCTTGGATTTGGATTCTTTTAGGCTAGTTTTGGCAAAAAGAGTACGTACTAATACCGTTTCCGATTTTAATAAGAAAGAAGCCTTATTAAAGGTTTTGACTTTCCTTATCGAAAATAACCTATCTTTTAACGCCGTAAATTCTAAATGTTTTCGAGATTTACTACTTTATTTTAATAGGTTAGTAATTTTATTAATTACATAATAAGTTTTTCAGTACTTAATACTAAGTTAAAAGCGAATATCGAATCACTCGGCACTTTTTGCTTAATTTTCGATATCTGGACTTTAAAAGCCCGAAATGGCCATTTAGGAATAATTATTAACTATATTAACATAAATTTTAAATTAATTTATAAGCTATTAGGTAAATTATACTTTTTTATTAATAGTTTTTACTAATAATACTTTTAGCCTTCGAAAATATTTCAGATAGTTATACCGGTTTATATATTTACGACGAATTTTTAAAAGTTATTAAGCTTTATTTATCGATTATATAAATATAATTTTAACGTAAGTTATATTTACTATTAAGTTTATTATAGTAATATTTAATTATTAACCTAATCAATTAATATTACCCGTAGTAATACATTTAATAACAATACCTTTCGTTTGGAATTTGAAAGGCTTAATCCGAAATTTAAATACAATATCCGCTACGTTACTTATATTTTTAATTTAATAGCTGTAAACAGGGTTGGGATTTAGTCTAAACTAGTAGTCAGTAGTCCGGACTACTAGTCACAGTAGTCTAGTTACCCCTCGGACTACTAGTCCGGCTAGTCTAGTCACTACCCGGACTACTAGTCCAGTAGTCTAGTCACGCCCTGGACTAGTAGTCTGACTACTTGACTACTGGTAGTCACTAGTCCGGACTAGTAGTCCACCCCTTAATATAGTATTTCTAATTTTTAATTACTATATTAGGCTTATTAATTAATTATTTTAATTATTATTACTAATATAGGCTATATATTATATTAATATTCGCTAATAAGATTAATAATATACTTATTAAATACTAACCTTATTGTTACTACTTTTTACCGCTTTTCCTGTATTTATAAGCAAATTTGCCACTTTATACTTATTTGTCATTTCTATATTATGAATACAAAATATCTTAAAATTGAAATATCACGAAATTGGCTTAGTAAAAAATATATTTAAAGTACCTTACTAATTTAGTATATAGTTATTTCCTAGTTAGTATTTTTTACTTTTTATTATTATAGCTATTGGACTCAGTAGAATTGATTAAAATACGAAGTTCTTATTTCGAGCCAATTGCAAGTTTTTATACAACCGGATTTTAAATCGGCTATTAAAAATTCAGTTTATATAATTAACTTAAGGTAGCTTTTAGATACTATATATAGCAGTATACTTTACCTCTTAACCCTAAAATCCACGTAAAAATAGTATGGAAATAGGGCGAAAAATATTTTTTTATTGGAAAAAACTCTAAAATGCTTATGTTACAAGATTGGGTTATAAAAATATCAATGCAAAATTAGGTATTATTATATTTTACTATTACTTACTAAGTAGTGACTTCCATTTTTCAATATTATTAACCCTTGATTCAATAAAAGTAGTTAAAAAATAAATTTGTTATTTTAACCCAATTGTAACTTTTTGTACGAGTTAATTTCTAATTAGTAATTAAGGTTGCAATTTACGTAATTATAATATAATAAGTGATAAGCCCGATATATAGTTATAAGCTTTACTGTAGGCCTTAAACCTATTTCGGAAAACTAATTGTATTAGAGTAAAAGCTTTGGTTTTATACACAAAGTGTTTAAAAAGCCTATTTTGATAGGAAGTGAAGTCAGAAAAACAGTATATTAAATAAATTACAAATTAATAATTTCAAATTTCAAATAATATATTTTTGAGGTAGTCCAGTAGTCCGGACTAGTAGTCCGGTAGTCCAGACTACTAGTCTGGGTAGTCTAGTCACTACCCGGACTAGGAGTCCAGGTAGTCTAGTCACCCCCCGGACTACTAGTCCAGTAGTCTAGTCACGGCCGTGATTCTGACTACTGGACTACAGTAGTCCGGACTACTGGACTAATGACTAAGAACTAATGTCCCAACCCTGGCTGTAAATATATTCAGAGTTTATATCTACTGCTATCTTAGATAAGCAACTTACTTATTTTACTAACCTACGGCTTATGGAATTAAATAATATAAACGAGGAAATCTAAAACGAGGAATTTAATACCTTAAAATTTAATAGTAAGTAAAAATCTAAATTAATTATTAATTAATCTTATACTAATAATTATTTTAGCTTTTACTACACGAGTTTCAAGGATTGTAATAATAGTTAAAAATATTCTCGAAATGAAGAAACTACTACAAGAAGAAATTCGCTAAGTTAAGGATTAAAGTATTTTATTAAATAACTTTTAAAAACGAGTTATTCCACTCAATAAGTTATTTATTAACTCTATTAAATTACTAATTATTAATATTATTTATAGATAACGTTATTAGGTAAAATTTTACCTATTATATAATTAAATCTACCCTTGAGTTGAAAAATCCGTTAACCTATATTTACCAAAATATTGCAAATAAAAAATATTAAAAAATATTCCTTACGCTAACCGAGTAGATAATACTTTAAAAACTTAAAAAAATATTTACAGTATTAGTAAAGTTTATTATCCAGCTATAAAGCAAATACTATATTAATATTAATAAAGCCTTACTATTTATTTACCAGATATATAGCAAATTTAAGACTTTAATTTTAGAATTTAATAACGAAGTATTAAAAGAAAAAGCATTAGTAAGTAAATTACTTAACCCTATATTTTTAATATTATTTACTAATTTATGTTTTAGGTTAAGTAATATAGTATTTTTACTTTAATTATTAAAGTGGAATTACAAAGTTATATAAATACTTTCTACGGAAACTATTATCGGTAAATCGATTAAAACGGTTTAAATTATACCTTTTCGCTATATTCTTAAATCTACGATTTAAAACACAGCTTTTTAGGTAAAACGGATATTTATATTTTAACGCTACTATAAAATATAAAGTTTATAAACTTATAAAGGAAGAATTCTTAAAGTAAGTAAAATATATATAATTTTTATTTTTTAATACTAATATTTACTTTTTTAGGGTTTAAGAGGAATTGAATTTAAACCTTCTAAAATAATAAAAGGATATATACAACGCTTTAAACGATAAAGAGGATTTTTATATCTTTATAAGTTAAAACCTAAAATACGTTGATTATATTTGTGAGTTGGTTGTTAGTAAAAAGGTATTTAAATATTTAACTTTTATTATTATTTATTTTATTATTATTAAATTTAGAAGCTAATACTTTTTTTTTTAAATAAATTTAACCTTTAAAATATTGGAAAATAAATACTTCTAAGTATCTTGTTTTAAGCCTAATAGTAAGAAAATATTTAGTAATTCTAGTAACTTTAGTACCGGTAAAAAGAATATTTTCGATAAGTAGTAATATTATTACTAAAAATCGAAATAAGTTGGAGCTAGAAACGGTTAAACGGATAGTTTTATTAAAAAATTAAGAAATAAAAAATTTAAAGTAACTAAAAGATAATTTCCAAAATAATACAGTAAAGGAGAAAAAGGAGGAAAAAAATTAAGATTTATTACTTTTCCTTAATTTCGTATTTTCCTATTTTCCTATTTCCTTATTTCCTTAAAATAAGTTCTCTAATTAATAGGCTTTATCTATTTTCTTACTCCTTAAAGTATAAAATACTTTAAAATAAAAATATTACAAAATTAGCTTAGTAAAAAAATATTTAAAGTACCTTACTAATTTAGTTCATAATTATTTCCTAATTAGTATTTTTTACTTTTCATTACTATAACAGTTAAACTTACTAAAATCGATTAAAATACAAAATTCTTATTTCAAGCCAATTACAAGTTTTTATACAACAAAATTTTAAATCGTTAATTAAAAATCAAGTTTACGTAATTAAATTAAAGTAGCTTATGAATACTATATATAACAGTATACTTTACCTCTTTACCTTAAAATCTATTTAAAAGTAATATAATAATAAAGTAAAAATATTTTTTATCGAAAAAAGTACTAAAATGCTTATTATTATAAAAATAGGCTATAAAAATATCAATGCAAAATTAACTATTATTATATTATACTATTACTTACTAAGTATTAGCTTTCATTTGTTAATTTTATAGTTCCTCAATTTAATAAACGCAATTAAAAACTAAGGTTATTATTTTAATCTAATTATAACTTTTTGTACAAGTTAATTTTTAATTATTAATTAAAGTTACAATTTACGTAATTCTATTATAATAAGTTATAAGCCAGATATATAATTATAAGCTTTATTATAGGCCTTAAACCTATTTTGGAAAACCAATTATATTATAGTAAAAACTTTAGTTTTATATGAAAAGTGCCTAAAAAGCCTATTTTTATAAAAATAAATTAATAATTTCAAATTTAAAATAATATATTTTTTAAGGTAATCTAGTAATCCGGATTAATAATCCGGTAATCCGGACTATTAGTCTAGGTAGTCTAATCACCTTTTAGACTACTAGTCCAAATAATCTAGTTACCCCTCGGACTACTAATCCAGTAGTCTAGTTACTACCCGGACTACTAGTCCGGGTAGTTTAGTTACGGCCGTAATTCTAACTACTGGACTACAGTAATCCGGACTACTGGACTAATAACCAAGGACTAATGTCCCAACCCTGCTTAAAAGCCATTTTAAGTTAATTAGCTAAACTAGATTTTTTATTAATAATTTAAAATCTAGTTGCATTAAGTAGAGTAATTAGCTCGAAATAAAAATTCGTATTTTAATCGATTTTAGTAAGTTTAGTAGTAATAATAACAAAAGGTAAAAATACCAAATATGGAATAACGTTATACTAAGTAAGTAGGCTACTTAGATATTTACTTTATTAAGCTAATGTCGTAATATTTCAGTTTTAAGGCTTTTTTATTATCCTTTCTTTTTTCTATATAAAAGATAACAAGTACAAAGGGGAAATTGGCTAATAAATACAGTAAAAGCGGTAAAAAGTAGTAACAATAAGCCGAAAAAATAGATCATTAGTTTTATTAGCTAATATGAATATAGTATATAGCTAACATTAGTAGTAATAATTTAAATAATTAATTAATAAGCCTAATACAGTAATTAAAAATTAAAAATACTATATTAAGGGGTGGACTACTAGTCCGGATTAGTGACTACAGTAGTCAAGTAGTCCGGACTAGTCGTCCAGGCTGTAACTAGACTACTGTAACTAGTAGTCCGGACTAATAACTACTAGTCCGGACTAAATCCCAACCCTGCTTATAACTATATATCTAGCCTATAAGTTGTCTTAATATAATTACCTAAATTACAGCTTTAGTGAATAATTAGAAATCGACTTGCATAAAAAGTTACAATCGCGTTAAAATAATAACTTTAGTTTTTAACTACTTTTATTAAATTAAGGAAGTATAATATTAAAAAATGAAAGCTACTACTTAGTAAGTAATAGCATAATATAATAACACCGATTTTTTCATTGATATTCTCGTAGCCGAATCTTGTAACAATAAGCATTTTAGTGATTTCTTTTCATAAAAAAATATTTTTTACCCCATTCCCGTACCACTTTTAAATGCATTTTAAGGCTAAGAGGTATGTTATACCGCTATATATACTATCTAAAATCTACTTTAATTTAATTACGTAAACTCAATTTTTAATTAACGATTCAAAAACCAAGTACACGAAAAAGTATACTTGGTTCGACATAGAAACTTTATATTTTATTCAATTCTAATAAATCCGATAACTCTAATAACTAAAAGTAAAAAATACTAACTAAGAAGTAACCTTATACTAAACTAAAAAGCTATGTTAAATATATATTTTACTAATTCAATTTGCCGATATCTTTATTTTAAAGCGTTTTGCACTTAAAAACAGCCAAAACGATAATAAAACTTACCAGCTAGAAAACATATTATACCCAATAAATAAATTACAAATTTTATTGGCTAATATTAATATAATATATACCTTATATAAGTAATAAAAATTAAAATAATTAATTAATAAGCCTTATATAGTTATTAAATATTAAAAATACCTTATTAAAGGGTAAACTACTAGTCCGGACTACTAACTACAGTAGTTAAAGTAGTTAGATTATTAGTTAGGGGGGTAATTAAACTACTAAATTACTAGTCCGGCTAGTAACTAAACTACCTAAACTAGTAGTTTAGGGGGTAATTAAACTACCGTAATTAATAGTCCGAACTATTAACTATTAATTTAAACTAAATCCTAACCCTATATACTTACTATTATATACCTACTATTATATATTTACTATTAAAGTTGGCAATTAGTTAAACTATTAGAATTAGTAGGTAGATTACTAATTATTATAGTTTAATTAGCGCCCTAACTGCTAATTACTATAATTTAGTTATTCCTTTAACTATAACTATTATAGTTTAATTAGTGCCTTAACTACTAATTACTTTAACTACTATAGTTAGTAATTTAACTATTAGGGTTAGCAATTAGTTAAACTACAGACTACTGTAGTTTAATTAGTACCCTGACTACTGACTACTGTAGTTTAGTTACTGCCGTAACTATGACTACTGTAGTTTAATTAGTACCTTGACTACTAACTAGACTACTGTGACTACTGTAGTCAGTAGTCTGACTATAGTAGTTAGTAGGTAAAATTAATAAAAATAATAATTACTATAAGTAGGTATTAATAATCGCTTTATAATTAAAGTTTAGTAGTAGTATATAAGTAATAGTTTTTATAATTCAAATTGAAGGGTTAAATATTGAATTAACCATTATTAATAATTTAATTATATAGTGAATGTGTCGAGTGGCTTTTTTTACGACCTATTTAAATTGCTCACTCCCAGTAAAAAAGTATTAAATAGTTAAATAACAATTTTAATTATGGAAAAATGTAATATATTTTAGTACTAGTAAATAGTATTAGTTGTGGCTCACCTATAAGTGTTTTTACTTATAAGTTACTCCGCTTAGTAAAATTTTAAAAGAGTATTTGAAATTGGTATTTCCACTTTAACTTAATTGCAACTGTTTAAATACCTCGATCTCCAATTCCTTCTTAAAATTCAGAATCAATATAAAAGATCGAAATAAGTTGTATATATAAAAGATAATATATATTTCTACTATATGCCTAAGAAAGATTCATTAATTACTACTCTAACCGGAATAAAGAGTAAAAAGTGGTTAAAATCGTTATCTTTATTAGTAAGGACTGTAAGGTTATGAAAAGTAAAAACATTTTTAGGCTAAATACAATATAATAGTGCTAATTATATATAAATATATTTTATTTTAAGTTAATACGCTTATTACGGTTTTAGAAACTTACTGGAAATCGATATCGCTATTTAACTCTAATTGCGACTTTTCGTATTTATGGATTTTAAATTCTATATTAAAAGTCCGGCCTGTATAATAAGATACAACTAGCTTATGGGTAAGGTCTATATATAGTAATATAAGCATGCGGTATATATTTTCAGAATTAAATAATTATAACGCAAAGGCTGATAAAACTCAATTTTACGTTATAAAGCATATAAATTACGATTACTCTATCTAATTAAAAGGCTTTTAATAAAAGCCAATAATTTTGATAATTACTTATGCTCCTCTTCTTAATCAATAAGAAATATATTACTACCTTTTATATAGTATACTACATTGTATATTATTATTACTATAAATAAGTATTTAAATCTATAGTAGTAATAGGCTTTTAATTATTTTGTGAATAAAAATATTATATTATATTTGACTAGTAGTTAGACTATAGTAGTTAGACTATAGTAGTTAGTAGTCTAACTACTGACTACTGTAGTCTAGTCAGTACCCTAACTACTAACTACTGTAGTTAGTAACTATTGACTAATGACTACTGACTAATTTGCCAATTCTGCTAACTATAATAGTTAGTAAATAAAAATAATAACTATTTAAATAATTATTATTAGTTACTTTTAATTAATAATTAGTAGTAGTATATAAGTAATAATTATTATAAGTTAAATTAAATAATTTAATATTTAATTACCTATCTTTATTTATATATATTTACCTTCCAATAGTAATACGTAGTTAAGGAAGTGTTAAAATTTAAATAATGATTTCAATTATAGAAGAAAGGGAAAATGCGTTAGCATCAGCAAGCAGTAGTATTTGTAGCCTACTTATCAGTATTTTTAATTGTAAGTTTTTACGCTTAGTCGATTTTTGAAAGGGTATTTGAAATTGATATTTCCACTTTAACCTGATAGTAACTTTTTATACACTTTAGTTTCCAGGTATTTCTCAAAACTCTAAATTAACGTAAATGCTTAAGATAATTTGTATTAAGTAAAATATACTAATAGTAGTTATATATATTTATTTTTCATTTGAAGTTAATACGCTTATTAGCCTCTCAAACCTCTCTTGGAAATTGATATTATTATTTAACGCTAATTGGAACTTTTGGTACTTATGGATTTTAAATTCTATTTTAAAACTTCAGCTTACATAATAATATAAAACTAGCTAATAGATAGAATAGATAATGTTATAAGTATACCATATATACTTTTAAATCTACTTATGTATAAGATAAAAGCCGGTAATTTTATAGTTTTACGTTATAAGCTATATAAATCACAGTAACTTAAAAGCTAAGAATTTTAAAAATTGCTAATAATTTTATTTTAACAATATATTACCGCATTTTATATACAATGTTTCATATTTTTACTACTATAAGGATTTAAATTCACTGGCTTTTAATTATTTTGCAATTAAAAATAATATATTTTTTGACTAGTACTCAGACTACTGACTACTGTAGTCTAATTACCACCTTAACTACTAACTACCGTATCCAGTCACTACGCTAACTACTAACTACTATAGTCAGCGACTACTGACTAATAACTACTAACTAATTTGCCAGCCCTATTTACTATTATATACATAGTAATACATACTTACTATTATATACTTATTATTATATCCCTATTTATTATTAAATACTTTTTACCTTATAAATTACCTTTTTACCTTTTGTATGCAATATCTTCTTATTCTAAGGATTCCGTTTTTAGTAGTAAAGTTGCTTCTGAAGCTGCTTTTAGCCTTCTACCTACGAACCAGCAAAATATTATTATTACTACAATTAGTAATAGTAATTTAACAACTGATATATTCTTTTCGCCGTTCAACTAGCCCGATTTTAAATTAGAACCTGATTCTAAATCTCCGGTCTATATTTTCAAATACGGCCTATTTACACGTACTTTACTATTCATTAATCCTTTAAAGGATAAATAAGTAGTAGTTTAGTGTATTACGTAAGTATTAATTTTCAATATTATTTTTTTAATACTAATATAATTAAATAAGTATAATTTAAAAACAATAGATGTTATAAAGGGTTTTAATTTAAACCTTTGAATTATTCTCGGTACTATAAAAGATAGTACCCTTTTATTACTTTTAACGAAAAGTTAAAATTTATAAGAAGTAAAAGTAAGTTATTACTTTACTACTTATTATATTATTAATTTTATTACCTATTATATTATTAATCTAATTAATACTAACTATGAGAATGAAAAAAATTCCTACAGCGAGCGTGGATTTGGATTTCTTTAGGCTAGTTTTAGTTAAAGGAGCATATACTAATACCATTTCCGATTTCAACGGAAAAAAGGCTTTATTAAAGGTTTTAAGCTTCCTTATCGAAAATAACCTATTTTTTAACAACGTAAATTTTAAATCTTTTTAAGATTTACTACTTTACTTTATAAAGCAGTAATTTTATTAATTATATAATAAAATTTAAATTACTAATATACTAATTATTATAACCGTTTTAGTAAAGCGCTTATAATTTATCGAAAAAAAAATTAATCTTTACTTAATTTTACCTTTAATCAGTTTTTCTCAGTATTTAATACGGAGTTAAAAGCAAATACCGGATTATTTAATACTTTTTACTTAACTTTTGATATTTAAACTTTAAAATCCCAAAATAACTATTTAGGAATAATTATTAATTATATTAACTAAGATTTTAAATAAGTTTATAAGCTATCAAGTAAGTAATTAATTATACTACCTTTTAATAACTTTTACTAATAGTAATTTTAGCTTTTAAAAATATTTTAAATAATTATACCGGTTTATATATTTATAACGAATTTTTAAAGGCTATTAAGCTTTATCCTTCAATTATAATAGATATAATTTTAATATAAGTTATACTTATTATTAAGGCTGTTATAGTAATTATTTAATTTTTAAGTTAATTAATTAGTATTACTTATAATAACGTACCTAATAATAATACCTTTCTTTTGGAATTTTAAATGCTTAACTCAAAATTTTAATATAATATTAGGTACGGTGTTTATATCTTTAATTTAATAGCCGTAAATATATTTAAAGAGTTTATATTTATAGTTACTTTAAATGAGCAACTTACTTATTTTACTAACCTACGGCTTATAAAATTAAATAATGTAAACGAGGAATTTACTATCCCGGAATTTAATGGTAAGTAAAAGTTCAAATTTATTATTAATTAATCTTATATTAATAATTATTTTCGCTTTTACTCTACGAATTTAAAGGATTACAGTAATGGTTAAAAATATTCTCGAAATAAAGAAACTACTGCAAGAAGGAATTCGCTAAGTTAAAAACTAACGTATTTTACCGGATAACTTTAAAAAACGGGTTATTTTACTTGGTAAATTATTTATTAAATTTATTAAATTATTAATTACTGGTATTTTTTTTAAAATAAAGTTATAAGGTAAAATTTTACTGATTATATAATTAGATTTACCTTTAAGTTAAAAAATCCGTTAACTTATATTTATCGAAGTATTATAAATAAGGAATATTTAAAAAATATTTCTTATAGTAACTGAGTAGATAATACTTTAAAAACTCGAAACGATATTTATAGTATTAGTAAAGCCTATTATCCAACTACAAAGCAAATATTATATTAATATTAATAAGGCTTTATTATTTATTTACTAAATATATAACAAATTTAAAGCTTTAATTTCGGAATTTAATAACGAAGTATTAAAAGAAGAAGTACTAGTAAGTAAATTACTTAACCCTATATTTTTATTATTATTTATTAATTTATATTTTAAGTTAAGTAATATAGCATTTTTACTTTAGTTATTAAAGTTGGAATTGTAAAGTTAAATAAATATTTTCTACGGAAACTATTTTTAGTAAATCGGTTAAAATAGTTTAAACTATATCTTTTCGTTATATTTCTAGATCTATAATTTAAAATATAGCCTTTAGGTAAAACAAATATTTATATTTTAATACTTTTACGAAATACGAAGTTTATAAACTTATAAAGGAAAAATTTTAAAGTAAGTAAATATATTTTATATTTTTTATTTTATTAATACTAATATTGGTTTCTAGGGTTTAAGATGAATTAAATTTAAATCCTCTATAACAATAGGAGGATATATACAACGTTTTAAATGATGAACGCGATTTTTATATACTAGTTAGCTAAAGCTCGGAATACGTTGATTATATCCGTAAGCCTGTTATTAGTAAAAAGGTATATATTTAAATCCTTTTTATTAATTATTTTTATTTTTATTATTCTTTATATTATTTTTAATATTAGAAACTAATACTTTTTTTTTAAATAGGTTTAACCTTCAGAATATTAAAAGCTATTCAGTTTTAAGCTTGATAGCTAGAAGATATTTACTATTTTAGTAACTTTAATACTAGTAAAAAGGGTATTTTTGATAAGTGGTAATATTATTACTAAAAATTAAAATAGGTTAAAATTAAAAACGGTTAAACGGATAGTTTTATTCAGGGTTGGGATATTAGTCCTTAGTTATTAGTTTAATAGTTCAGACTACTGTAGTTTAGTAGTTAGAATTACGGCTGTGACTAAACTACCCGGACTAGAAGCTTAGACCCTATGCACGGACACCCCCTATATCCGGACATCGGGATCCGGATCTACCACCACCAGTGCCATTACTTCTAGTCTTTTCAATTCTATTACTTTTACTTAAAAACTATTTAAATTTGTAATATAACTCAATTTTACGAAAAACTAATTAAAAAAGCTATTTCCAAGGTACATGCTAGTACCAGCCTTTGGGCCGTAGCTTGTAAATATAATATCCCGCAATCTACTTTTTCCAACTGATTTTACAGTGTAATTAGTAGAAAAAAAGTAAAAAAATTACGCAATAATTATCCCCTTTATAAAAAAAGATCCTAGCTAACTAATATAAAGATTAAAAAGTAATTAAAAAGGCTTTAATACGTACGTAAGTTATAAGAATAACTAGCGCGATATTAGTCGAAGCTAGGATCTCTAAGCCTATTAAAATATAATAAATCGATTGCTTTTTATATTATAATCTCAATATTTATACAAAAAAAGCGAAGTTTTTAAAAACTACTTAAGTATATAGATTTACTGGTAGAATTTATTAAAATTTTTATATAACGATTTAAAGAAGATTTTTAATTTCAAAAATATTTTCCTAAGAAATATTGCAAATATAAACAAATATAACATATAAAAGCTAAAAATATAAGAGGAAAAGGTTATTAGTAATAACCTTATAGGTAGGCCCTTTATTTAGTAATTTAACGATATAACTTGGGTTTTTATAGTTAAATACGGGATTATAAAAAACCGAAGATTAACTTTAATTATAATATTTACAGGGGTATTTTTTAAAGATAATAATTCCCTTACAATTTTAAATTAAAAGATATTTTATTAACCTAAAAGTATAATTATAGTATTATGGGATAAAGTAATACTAAAATAGCTTTTAAATAGTTAAAAAGGTATATTTATTAAAAATAAAACTAAAAAATCATAACGAATAATATTTTCTTATTTTTAATAAATACTTTAACTATACCGATAAAAGATTTAAATCTACAATAGCTAATAATAAAATTTAATTATACTTTTTACTTATTTATATATTTTATATAATTTAGCTATTGAATTATAGCGTTTTTTTAGCTTTTAAAAATTATTTTCGTTAAAAAAACCCAAATTATAGCTACTTATTGCGCTTTAACCCTTATTAATAAACAATACTTTTTATTTATTTATAAAAAAGCTTTTAAAAGAAAAATAAAAATAAAAAATATTATTAACGGCTTTAAAAAGACTAATTTATAATTTTTTAACTTTATAGTAATAATAAATGATCCGAAAGTTTTTATAGAAGAAAGGAAGTATTCCCCTTAGCTAATAACCCCCTTTTTACGATTTCTTAACACTACCAACCCGCTCGCAATAACTTTTAAATAAAGTTAAAACTTTTAGAAGGCTTTAAAGGAGCTAAAGGATTTTATTTTACTAGGTAATTATTAGGCTAAAGTCTTTTTTTCTAAAGTAGGTAAAATCCTTAATAAATATAGCGTAAAAAACGCTATTTTAAAAGTTAAAAACAATATATACTAATTATAGGAAAAGTTTTAAAAGAAGCTTATACGCAAAAAAGTTGCAAATCTATTTATTAGCAAGTTTATACGTACTTAAAATATAGTAAAAGCTTAGAAAGTAAGTAAAAAGCCGCCTAAGCACGTATAGAAAAAAAAAAACGGCTAAACGCAGAGTTAATCCGTTAGCAAGCTAAGGAAATACTAACATATGGTTTATAAAGGTTTTATAAGGCTAGGAAATATAAATATCTATTTTTTACTAATAATTTATATAGTAGTTATAGATTGTAATATAGTAGTATCCCAAAGGTAGTAATGGGGATTATATCCGGTTATAGGGTATATCCGGATGTAGAGTTACGACGTCTAGTAGTTTGGGTAGTAATTAAACTACTGAATTAGTAGTTTGGGTAGTAATTAAACTATTTAGACTAATAGTCCGGATTACTAGATTATTAATCCGGATTACTAAACTACTTTGAAAAATATATTATTTTAAATTTCAAATTATTAATTTATTGATTTATTTATTATATTTTTTTTTAACTCTGTTTTCTATAAAATAAGCTTTTTAGGCATTTTTTATATAAAACCAAAGTTTTTACTATAATATAATTGGTTTTCCAAAGTAGGTTTAAGGCTTATAATAAAGCTTATAACTATATATTTAACTTATAACTTATTATAATATAATTACGTAAATTACAACTTTAATTAATAATTAAAAATCGATTTGTACAAAAAGTTACAATTGAGTTAAAATAATAACCTTCGTTTTTAACTACGTTTATTAAATTAAGGAACTATAATATTAAAAAATAAAAGCTACTACTTAGTAAATAATAATATAATACAATAATAGCTAATTTTACATTAATAATTTTATAACGCAATCTTGTAATAATAAGCATTTTAATACTTTTTTCGATAAAAAAGTATTTTTCACCCTATTTCCATACTACTTTTAAATAGCTTTTAAGATAAAAAGGTATAGTATACTGCTATATATAGTATCTAAAAGCTATTTTAAGTTAATTACGTAAACTCGATTTTTAATTAACGATCTAAAATCCTATTATATTAAAACTTGCAATTAGCTTGAAATAAGAACTTTGTATTTTAATCGATTCTAATAAGTCCAATAGCTATAATAATGCATAGTAAAAAATACTAATTAGTAAATAACTTTATACTAAACTAGTAAGGCACTACAAATATATTTTTACTAAGCCAGTTTCATAATATTTCTATTTTAACGTGTTTTGCACTTAAAAAAGCTAAAAAAAAATAATGAAAATCACCAGCTAGAAAACATATTATACTAAATAAATAGATTACTGATTTTATTAGCTAATATTAATATAATATATAGCTTATATTAGTAATAACAATCGAAATAATTAATTAATAAGTCTAATATAGTGATTAAAAATTAAAAATACTATATTAAGGGTGGATTAATAGTCCGGATTAGTGATTACTATTAGTTAGTAGTTCGGACTATTAGTTTAGGGGGTGATTAGACTACTGGACTAGTAGTTTGGATAGTAACTAAACTACCTAGACTAGTAGTCCGAGTAGTAACTAAACTACCCGGACTATTAGTTCGGGGGGTGATTAGACTACTGTGACTAGTAGTTTAGACTACTGACTACTAGTTTAGACTAAATCCCAACCCTGTTTCTACCTTTGTAAATTGCGCTTTTGTGCCTACTGGCCTGGCTGGCTTTATTCTGCTCAGCTTTAGGATAATCCCGTTCCACTTTTTCTTTTTAACCTTTTCCCTTTATCGATATGTATATAATAGCTCCCTTTAACGTTCCTGAGTATGGTAAGCCCCAGCAGTGACCGAGTACGGCAGCCAATCCTACCCGAACGCTATACCCCTATTGGTGCCCGTGCGCCGGTAGTAGAACGCTTTGCCCGAGGGATAGATTCGGTTAATGCTGTTGGAACTAAGCTGGGCATATGGAGATCTAATATCTGTCGTTTTCCGCGATCACGACCCGTTTTCTGATAGTACTACGGAGAGATTAGAGTACGCAGCCCTGTTGTATGTTTGGGGTTTTATGTAGTAATTTGCAAACTGTCTTGGTGAGATAGAACGCTTTTCTATCTGTGACAAGAACCCTTTGTGGCGTTGAAGAGGGTGCGATATGGCTCTTTGTCTTCGTATTTGTGGGAGGACTCGGTGCATTAACTAAAACGACGATACGGAGCTTAGCGGATAAGTGGTGAGCATGGCCAAGATTTATTACAACGCTAAATGCGTTTTGGTGTGGCTTGAGGAGGTTGTTGGGGACAGCGGTTTGACGATGACCGATAGTAGCCGAGTGTTGAGGGGATTGCGAGAAGCGGGATGGAGGAAATACGTTGAAACGTACAACGGCAATTAATCGGTATACAAGATTGAGAACAGGGATGGTTGGATATTAGGGGCTGCTTTCGAGGTCTTGGTTTTGGTGCGGCTGGGTGCTTTAAGAAGCCGCGGTGGCTGGGGGTGTCGATATGGTATCGCGTAAATCTGGATAGGCTGAAGTTCTGCTGGTATTAGAGATCGTGATCGAGGGTATGTTTAATATAGGTGTTGTGATCGCGTTAGCGGTTGAGGATGCGACTTAATTGTTGGTAGTTTACATTTTGAAGGGCGCGGTTGTCGAAGAAAAGCCAGCCACCACTCTTAACGGCCGGTTTATACTGGCCTTAAGTCCTCTTACCGAGCTCCTGGACCTATTCCACGATCACCAAACCACCCACGTAGTGGATAGGCTTTGCGCTTTTTTTGGTACAGCCTCGGACAACGTAATACTAGCCACTTTGCTGCCTTATGATTAGGGTCCCCTAGGAAAACCTAACTCTTCGCATCATTGTGTTCTTTGTGGGCCAACTGGAAGCTCTGATTCTGTCCGAGAAGCTCGGCACATTCATAGTAGACGACGGATTTCTCGGGACCTGACGATAAAATCGTCTCTCGGACTTGCCGCCGCGAACCCGGTGACCCCGAGTATTTTGACGACATTCACACCGCTCGGCCATGAAAGCCCATGTAACCGAGGCGTCCTCGAAGCGGCCTCAGGCCTATGACTCGGCATTCCCATCGATAAAGTTGTTCTCGGTGAGTCATACGATGGACGTCACCGAGAGGGTCATGAAAGGGGCAGCCTGGAATGAACCCGATAGACACACGGTGATCCGCTATCTCGACGCAAACTACCCAACCAGCCTCAGTGTGTGACAGATGCAGTCCTCAAGGCAGCCGCAGGGAACGAGCGATGGGGCCACAGCATCCTTGTGCTTCTTCTCAAACACCGGAGATACGGTGTTGACATTGGAGAGGGTTTGGTAAAGGTTGCCGTAAGGAATGAAGGGCGGCTGGGACGGGGCTTTTGAGCCTGCTCCTGGAAAATGGAGCCTCGGTGGTCGTCACGGAGGCAGTTTTTGAACGCGTGGTCGCGAACCGTACCCATGACAACCAGTTCATGTCGGGTCCCTTCCGCTGGGATCCCAGTTTATCAAGGTTTGCTACTGGTGAAGTGCTGGAAATTGCGGCAGCAAATAGGGGATGTGGTTTTGAGTTGGCGAACTTGATTTCCCACAAGTTGCGGAGGAGTACTGGTAGCTGCGGGAAACAAGGAGCAGGGCCCCAAAATACATTAGTCGTCTACGAGGTCGCTTCGTTCGGCGCGGCCCTACGCTAACGCTTCGCGGCAAACCGTGGCCCTGGCCAGCTGAACTGGTTGTATCACCTTGGCTCCCTAAGCTTAATTCAAGCCTGTTGGTCCGTTCTATACATTCCATCTATGCTGTTTAGAGGTATAGGAGGCTCTGAATCTGATACCTAACGGTCAAACTTAGATCTTACAGCTAAAGTAATAGTGGTGTGTGGTGTGGAGCGCACGAATAACCTTAACCCCTTTTAGGGTTATAGATCGGTTAGGGCCTCGGTAGGTACCCCCTATTAATTGCCCTTGTAAATTAGGTAAAGTCTCTTTGGATGAACCAAAGTGCCGGTCTTGAGTTTCGACTTTGAGGATGCATATATTGAAACTCGTATATGTATATTGTTAAACGTGTTTAGTAGTGAGTGTTGGACGGCTTTGTCGTCGGCGATTTCATCTGAGGGCTAACGATGTTTAAGCATGCGTCCCGCCGGTATGGTGTGTCGAATATCCGCCTGATGATCTGGTGATGTACGGGAGCTGTGTTAAATGTGTCGAGATATTTCGAAGAGGCGGTTCGAGCACAGCACTCGCTTTAGGAGAAAACCTGACAACATCTGTGGGGTGGGGGGGGAGGGTGGGGGTAGGGCACAACGACAACAGTGTGGCAATGCAACAGGCTGAGTTCAATTTATTACATGCTATTGCGTGGGTTGGGAGATGCTGCGATAAACGTTGCCATATTAAATCTCGTGCGGCGGATTGAGTTGACACTGCCATTGCCCGTGGATGACATGGTCGGATTGCTTCCAGTCGCGTGCGGGCATTGCAACCACAACCACTCCCTGATAAGTACTACCGTAATAGTGACCTGAATAGGCAAAGCCGCAGCCGTATCCCTCTGGTCCTCCGCCTACGCATTTTTGACATTCTGACCAAGATCAATCGCAAAATGTCAAGACTGGCAATAATGCAAGGAAGATATTAATGGAGAACGACCTGTTACTTAGAGAACTGGGTAACGTGCTTAGTGCCGGGAGGCGAAGACGAGGATGGGATAAAGAGGACGAAGCAAACCCCCGTCGTATATACTCACCGCGAACCCGATCTTGCGCAGCCACTCGCGCGCCTATTGTAAGCATCCGGTTGCAATGCTATAATGTAGGTATTGTGAATGTTAACGCCGAGGATATCCCGCCTGTCCAAAGCAAGTTCCCCTAGTCTTATTATGCACCGACAACCCGTATTTAAGCGAACAAAACAACAAAGTTGTCACTGCCTATCGCCCACCGGAACCCAGTCCAGATGATAGATCAAGTACATAGACAGCCTTGACTAGACCCCCGCTTTGCTCCCACCTGCCGGGATTTGCCAAATAAGGGCTGGAGAGACTTGTCGACGATGATGACCCTGTAATGTCAAGGGAATCTTCGCGGTAGCTATTATGACTTCTTCGATTGTGGCCATGGTGACCCAGGCCGTCTTTGGAGATATTCCGCGGCTTTTCCGTTCCTCCATTATATAAATCATTAGCTAAATTATCTCTACCCGTTGCGAATTGAGTGGTGCAGGCTCCTGCAGCTCGTGAAAAGTTAAGACCACTCGGTTTCCCCGGAAAGTATTGGTCGGCGAAGCATAGACGCACCTCGCCGAGACAGGTCCTCAGGTTGACCAGGACATCACAGCTGTGCTCGTCCCTGTGTCCCGAGTCTGTCCGCCTAGTACAGCGGGACCGTTGGTCGCGTTTGTATGGGATACTGGCCCGACCTGGTGCTCAGAGTGTGACTCTGCGGTTGCGGTTGGTTCTGTGGCCAGTTGACGCCCTGCTTCTTGACCATAAACCTTCCAAAAACACAAACACCCGGGCAACGGTACAAGGGCAATAGGGCACACCGGTACGACCACCCCTGGCGGGTGTACTAAACTGCGGAGGGCTCGCTCCATTTGCCCGTTGACGATCGTAGGGAGGAGTATTGGGTCAATTTCGGCGGGAAGAGGCTTTTGAAGGCTACGTCAAGATGGCTTGTTGAGGCTGCATTTTGCGCGGTTAAGGGCGGGGAATTATCCCACGCATCCGAATGTTGTGGACTTGATTGTTCAAACCTTTAGTAAATATAGTTTAACTATACCGTCAGATCGTTCCACCGCTATTCTTACTCCCAAGGACCTATTATGGCATATACATACTGATGGGCATATCTTCCTCCTAGGTATGGCTGTCAGTTACTGGTGGGATCGTTACAGGGAACGACCCCTACAGCCCCTACCGGGCCCTTGCCGGGGTAGCTATTGACAATAGCTATAATGTTGCCGCTACCGCACCCGGAGTTGCTGTAAGGAGAAAAAAAATTATACAAATGGGGAATATGGACATCCAGCCACCAATGCCGGCACACCTTTCATCCCTTGTGATGCGTCTAGGTCCACCAGCAGAGGGTCGCACAGAGCCAACCCGCCCAGAAGGGTGGCCTCATGTTGGCCTTTTCAGCCCAAGGAGGATATACCCAGCAGTTCCCAGGACAGCGTGTTTCTTTTGCCCTTGGTCCAAAGGATCGAGCGCGACCAGCTCGCGGGCTTGTTGGTGTTGCCGTCCATGGCTTATCCTGGGACGTACTCCACTAAAACGACGAGAGCTGAGGACCGAGCGAAGATGGAACCTATGTACTAGATGCTACGACGAAAGTTTGAGGCAGAGGGTAATTCTCGTTTGAGGTGAGATGGTACCCAAAGGGTTAGCTAGAGCTTGTAGCACCTGGTCGGGATGGGAAACGCATGTGTAATGTTTGCTTCATAGCGAGTCGTCGACCGGCTGCAAGTAGTTACCCGTTCTCGCTCTAAGCGGGAAGGTGCAGAGTAAAAATTCTGACGAGGGTCCTGGGCGGCGTATGAAGGAGAGTCACTGGGTAAATAAATAAGAATGAAAATATCATATTGCGGCTGCTTCTCCCTGGGCTTAACCAGCAATCGTGTGCTCCTACAGAGTAGAACTGTAACCAACCCTCCTAATTAGCCAAATAAAGTTGCGACAAATCAGGCCACCGAGGTTAATACGTGAATGGGGCTAAAACCACATAGGCTAATTATATCCATGTAGCGACGCCAGAAACCTTTAGTGAGAGACATTACAAATATAATGTCGCTCTGAAGACCAAAGCGCGAGAAGAATAAAACAGTTTATACTCTCCATAGACCATTTTCACCGAAGCCAAGTGCTCATTCAGCATCAGCATGCAGTTAGCCACCACCCTCGCAGCTCTCATGGCCGCGGGCACTGGCGCCTCCCCTATTGAAACCCGCCAGATCTTTCCTGGGAACGGCTCAATTAGCCTGTACTCTGAGCCTGACTGCCATGCCTCCAGTTTGTTAGCTGAAAATGTCGCTATTGTCTCCGGTTGCACGACCCTGGATATACCCGCGGCCTCAGTCCAATTCAATGGCGGTACTTGGATGGGGGGTTTAGGCTGGACAAGTGAGTTTCAATTATATCCACCATGCATAAGAGAGCACCGTGAGCTAACCTACCTACATAATAGTCAACACTTACGGTGACTCCAGTTGCGGTTATTCAAGTCTCAATGGTTACTTGAAGACCTCAACGTGCGCTATGAAATTGTCAGACAGCAAGATAAAGTCTGTGGCAATGATATTGATGACTCCGTTCTAGGTGAGCAAGACGAAAAGGGTAGAGAGGGAGGGAAGGGGTGATCTAGGGTTTATATTGTGGCTATAGGCTCAGAGTAACTTTTGAATTTATAAGATAGCGAAGTGCAAACTAAAAGTCATTGTGCTTGCCCTACGATCTGTAACCTGATGGTGGGCTTTAACTATCGAGATACAGGTGTGATAAGGCCTTCCCCCCCCCCCCCTATTTTCAAGACAACACGGTTAAAGGTTCTGTTGAGAAGCTTCGAAGCTGTTTTACCTGCCTGGACACAGTGAAGATTCATATCTCAGACCAGGCGTTGTATGTACTATACTTATATAATATACTGGTATGTTGAAGATTATCCCAGTTTTCGTACCAGGGTACTACTTAGGTACTGTCTTAGGAGTTAGTCTAATAACGGGAGACTGAAAACGGACCTCCGAGGCTGTGCAACAGCAGTGTGTGGGATTACCCTAGCTCAGGGAAGAATCGGGGAAAGCTCAGGACAAGCCAGCCACAGCTTACTGAGCTCAGGGCTACGAATGAAAAAGGAAATCTCGTGGGCCCAGATCCGCCGAAGACTACCAGGCTGTATCTATTGTAAAGTCGAGGCTCAGCGGGGCAGCGTGTGGGACTTGCGGCCGCAGAATGCTGTCGGGGCGCTTGGCCATCCAGTAGTTGACGACGGCCGCGAGGTAGTCCTTACCGGCCAGGGCGTCGCTGTTGGGGTAGCCGTTGATGGCCGTGGGTGCGGTTCACGACGGCAAAGTTCTCGTCGAGCTCCCACCCGTCGCACCACTGGAAGGTGACAGCCGAGTCGAGCAGCGGTATGTCGGTGGCGTTGTCGACAAACACGACTCCGCCTTTATGGTGCGCAGGAAGGACTTGATGTGCTCCTCCAGTCGGGGACATGCACTCTGTATCAGGGCGTACATGGCGTCGGTGGCTGTCGCTGTCTTCTTTCAGGGCGAGGTTGTAATGTGCACGCTATAAGTCAATCGGGCAGGCATGCAAGCACTGGTGTGCTTGCATTGACAGATCTTCTGGTCTATTGATGCAGTGGTTCCTGCCCCCGGGTTGCATTACAGATGTTGGCTTGGCGGGGGAGCTCGACACTGGGGCTGGAACTTTCCATCTGAGAATGCTGGGACTGGACGGATATGAGATGCACGGGGTGTCGTGAGGCAATGGTGGACTCGAACGAAGAATCAGTGACAGCCCGGCTTTTTACCGCCCGCAGGTAGGACTGGACGGTCGATCGGTAGGACTAGGATGGTCGGAGATGCGAATACCGCCGTCAGGGCAGCAACGCCAAACTCTAGGCAAATCGCGGCCGTGGGCCCCATTACCTAAAACCTGGGTGCTCCTGTGCAAACTTTTGCCGTTTCCTTATTTACATTGGTTCTCAAACGTAATGCCGGCCCGAGAAGCCCCTGCCGTTCCAACCTCATACCTGGCGCCGCCAGTCGACTCTTCCAGAGAGCCCATCCAATGTCCACCAAGCGTTCTTTTCACGCTTCATCCGCTCAGGCTTTTTGCTCTCAAAGAAACCTAAATGGTCGAAGTTTTGCCCTTTCACGGGCTGGTTTCAAGCCTTGCATGTGGCGTCCAAACGCACGAGTAGCAATAGTGAAAGTCGACTGTTTCCACGACTTCGGGGTAGTAGCAGATGTAAAGCAGCGTATGCAGGATACCATATTTTCGGTGGGGTGGGTGAAGCTGCAGATACATTTTACATCGACTGGAACCCCCGCTTGTAGCAAGAGTTTAAAGGCAACATCTGCGTAGTCCGTGGTCGGCGTTCGGTGGGCGCGACTGATAATGGTTTAAGAGCCTGCCCCTTGAGATGCTCATCAATAACAACTTCTGCACTTCCTCCAGTGAGCACTGGCCGTAGTACTGTCCCAACTGGGCCTACCCGGCCGACCCAAGCCTCTGGATGGTAGATCCTAATGTGGAGGTCACAGTGCTTATAATTCGGGAAGGCGTCAAACACACCCATATTGCAGCCGTCAACCGGGCATCTATACCGGTTGGGGTTCTCATGGAGGGATTGGGTGATGGGAGGAGACCCGGAGCGACGATCTGGCTTCTTGTTGGATTCAAGTCCCGACCGGATTTCAGACCTGAGAGCAAAGGACTCAGCGTGGAACCAATCTAAGATAGGCTTGCAGGCAACCCAACAACTCCGGCCCTTGTTGTGTACCTTCGTATTATGTCTTTTCAGGGCTCTGCTGGAATGGAAAGGTAGATATTGACACCCAGATTCTGTGCAAGGAAAGCTCGGGGTATGTCCAGCTTCATGCACAACCAGTTGTTCGATATTGTTGAATCCAGACGCGGAAAATTTGCAAGAAACAAACCCACAGAGGTATGCATGACCGCTGAAATTCTGCCTAAAAAGTTCGAATTCCGATAACGTTAGCTCTCAGCGTTCATTGCTGGTCAATATCTGCCATATGGATGTCTGATAATGTCGGAAAGTGTCTTGAATGCCTTTAGGGCATGGGAAACCTGCACGGGAAGTAAGTTAGCTCAACAATTGAATGGGATGGGAGCTGGTATTGCAAGACTTGCCGTTGGGAACTCCAGAAAGTCGATGCTATCCAGAGGAACGAGGTATGCTGCCTTACCTAGAATCCCGCCAAGTCTTTCTCCTCTGGATGCTGGAGTTGATTCTCCATCCGTCATATAAAGTGTCATCAACCAACCCCTGGACGCGAACCCAACCGATAACAAGTTCGTAATTTCAACCTACGAGGCTAGTGGATGGCGTTACTTGTCGTCCATTCTCTGTACTATTCATCCACACATTCTCACTGGGCCGGAAGCCACGTATACTCTTATTAAGTAGGGCTGGAATTGCCGGACAAAGCTGAACCGCTGACCCGCGGTTGGTTTGGGTCCCTGCACGTCCTGCAGATGGGCCTCTTCCAAAGCGAATCCTACATTGCCTGTGAGTTACGGATCCAAGAGAATGCGTGGTTTGCAGCGTGTTTGCCAGAAAGACTCGACCGGGAACGTAACCGCACGGAGACCAGGGAACGGCATAGGGAGGGTTATATTTCTGGTTTCTGGATACCTTTTGCAATAGCCTCGTGGAACCGCCTTAGATGCTTTATTCTCGATGTCGCCAACGTACGTCGGACTGCCGGGTCCTGGAGGCTATCCCATGCTGGGGTGTGTGTTGGTCGACGACGCCTTCAACGCCGTCCGCCGGTAATTGTGCGGTCTCAGGCGGTTATTGTGCGAAAGCGCGTTACTGCAACCCAGCACTTTGCTCGTAAAATCCGTAAAATTCCCGGTTTACGTTAAGTGCCTTGCTAAATGCTTCAACTCCATCGTCAAGTGTTGGGATGCCATATGTTACTCTAAATACTGCTTACCCTGCGCCAGGCTTTCCCACTTTGTCTGTTACTTGAGTTATTCCATTGGTTCCGGGCTTGCGGTTGGCTTTAGTTTTGGGTTTAGTTCGAATTTGGGTTTAACTACCTATTCTTGTTGGCAGTCGGCTCTGATTTGGGTTTCGGTTTTGGTTTCGAGTTCGGGTTTGGCTTCCGTTGTCGGGGCCGATTTTAGTTTGGGTTTTGATTTTGGTTTGGGTTTGAATTCCCTTTTTGAAACCGGGTTTTGGTTTGGGTTTGACTTTTGTTCTTCGCCGTGGCTTTGGTTCGGGTTTCGGTTCGAGTTTGGGTTTGACTTCCCTGCTTTTTTTGTCGTTCGCAGTAGCCTGAGATGTAAATGGCTCCCCTCCTTATACTTAACTATTTATCTTGAAACCAGATATTTGGGGGTTTTCTTTTCATCTACCTAGGTAAATATCTCGTTGAATCGACAAATTGTATCCGGCAAGTTGTTTAACAACAATTCTCCGCCGCACTCGAGTACGACCGGAGAAGTGAGCTGGCAGCCAAGAGGCAAGGCGAAAACAGGCACCCTCGGGGCGGAATAGAAAGGCGGGGGAGGGAGACGGCGATGGGCGGGAAACGATCTAGATTCGACGCACCCAAGGGACGGTGGAGCAGATCACATCGTGCCCACGGAACTACAGCAGATCATCATCGCTGAGAGCGGGCGGACAGCAGAACAGCGCCCAACGTGTAGTCACCCTTTTTTTTTTGTTGCATGTACAAATAATAATCTAAAGCGCTTCATTTTCCTCCGCTACGCCGTCCTCTCACCTGCTGTCTGCGGCTGAGAGAGTGCCTCGTCTTCGCGCCGATTGTTGTGTGAGGCTGTTGACGGCCTTGTCAAGGGTGATAATCTCATTATTGTTGAGAGATGAGGCCATGGACTCACAAGCCAGTAATGCTGACTCGGCAAGGTCGCCCAATTTCATGATACAGGGCGGAGTGGCTGTGACATATACGTGAGGGACGAGTGCAGTCGCGGCTGACCTTTTTTTTTAGCTTGGGGGCTGCTACTATAAGATAGGTACCAATAACTTCGCTCCGTGGACATCTGCTGAGCCCCGCCTCTTGTGCCACAAGCCGTTCGACAGTCGGACGCCATGGCAAGCTAGATAGATTGACACACGCAATAAAACCGAGGTTCGTCTTTGCCGATAGTTGTTGGTGACGAGTAGACGAAGTCATTTGACCTTTCAAAGTCGGTTTATCAGCCGGACCCGTCCGGCGCCGGCCGCACGTGCAACCCTGCGCGAGGCGCAGATCGTCCTCGTCGGAGGCCACGTCAAAGCGTTCTGCGTAGTTGCGGATAAGCGGAGGCATGGGATTCCGTGAGGCCTCCAGTTGTCGCTCCAATATTCGCAGGTAATTGCGTCCTGAGTTGTGGTCGGGTAAAACAGTCTGGTAATCTGCAACGAATTTAGGCTCATGAAATTTCTTTTTCTTTCCCTTATCCTAAGCTATGGTAGGTAAGTTGAGAACGTAGTAGCTGATTTGTCCTGAGCTTCCAAAAACAGCATTTTTTTGGAGTGAACGGTCAATATTGCTCTGGCGCCCAGGAAACGTCTTGGAGCATTAAAGCCTTGTCGATGCTCACTGGGATCGGGGCCTGATGGGCATTATTGTCGTCTACCGGTTATCTGTGAGGACGCCCCGTGGAGCATCTTCACGGCCTTGACTACGGAATCTCAGGAGAATGTCTATTTAACCACGGCTATCTAGGTATATATGCGGCACAGCAACAGAGGATCGGGTCGATGCAACCGCGTTGGGGCTCAGCATCGTCACTCCAGGGATACAAAAGCATGGTTGCGATTGCAAAACTCCTCAGATGACAAGCGCTTAGCCCTCGGTGACTAAAAAAATAACAGCAGCAAAAATGTTGTTCGAAACTCTAAGGAGCATTTTTGTTTTGGCAAGTTTTCTCAATGTCTCTGGCGGACACCCGCTTGGAGAGCCAGGACCGCCATTGTCTTGGACTCGGAGAGACGACGGAGAGCCGTGCGGCCAGCTGCGGGATGCAGTCGCCGCGTGGCTCCAGGAAAACGCCACAGGTATGTCAACAAGCACACTAGGCTTAGATCAACACGCAAGTTCCCTGACATGCAATAAAGAGCCCAAGAATCTCACCGAGGGCGAAGCATTACTCCCGAAAATTCCAGCGGTGCCGGTTAAACCGTCTCTCGCCTTCGACTGCCTCAAGTCCATCCCGCTTGACAAAGAAAGGGCTTTGGCACACATCAACTTTCTACGCCCGCTCTGGGAATGGCAGAGTACCATCGATTATAACAAGAACCCCCCACGTGGCTACCTGTCTGGCGCGGTAGACGTCCCCAGGGGGCTTGACAGCATTGCTAGCAAGCTCCAGACAACTTCCTCTGGCTATGCGAATATGTTCGAGTTCTTGGCGGACTTATACATTCTACAAGGACGCGTACGAGACGTGCATTTTAGTTCCTTCAGCATGTTATTCGACCTGTGGGATGTCCGGTGGGGAAGGCAATTTGTGTCCATCTCGGAAGACGGCCGGACCTTGCCGAGGATTTTCCTCTATGACGACGCAAAACATAACAAACACGGCTACCGGCCGTCTCCGGTGACGACCATCGATGGTGCTCCCGTCTTGGACGTTTTGCAGCGCGTCTCCTACCAAAACTGGGGCTACCACGATCCGGATGCGCGCTTCAACTCGCTGTTCCCGAGCGTGTCCAAGGATGCCAACATCCAGAATGCAGGACCCAACCCCTTTGCGCTTGGCCTCAGCGACAAAACCACCGTGGGATTCAAGAACGGCAGTCAGCTCACATTCGACAACATCGCATTGATACGCGCCAATGTATCCGGCATCGCTTCCGGTACCGATCTTTACAGAAACTACGGCGTCGAGGGCGAGAAGGCGCCGAGCCCGACTGCGGCCCAGTTTTACAAGATGGCCGAGAGCCGGTACGTCGCCCGCTTCAACCTAACGGAGGCCTTCCCACCACCCTTTGCGACATCCTTAGGTGGTGATGTAGCTGGATTCCTACCTGACGGTCCACTGCTGAAGGACGCGGCCGTCCTTGCAATCAACGAGTTCGTGAACTCCGTCAATATCAACGACCTGAACGACAGCTCCTTCCTAACCGACATTTACACGGTGCCCATTAACCTCATCACCAAAGCCAAGGCCGAAGGGCGGACTAAACTGATCATCGACTTGCAGGGCAATGGCGGTGGGTTGGTGAGCAGCATCTATACTATATATTCCATCTTATTTCCCGGCGTCAACGGCTTCCCTGTCCAGTCTCAGGCACGCGTCCATCCTCAACTTTCCTGGCTCCTGACCGCCCCACAAAACACCACCTCCAGAGACCTCCCTTGGTCCTTCGTGGGCTATCGCCAACTCGACGGCACCCCTTTTCCAAATCCCAAGTCCTTCCTCGGCCCTGTTGCCACCCCATTCGGTAACCTCACCGCTCCCGCACTCATGGATCCTGAATGGCTCAAAGCGTATAACTTCACAACCCCCTGGACCACTCCCCCTTTCGCGCCCGAAAACATCACCATCCTCACCGACGGCGAAGTAAGTGTCTCCCCCCTCCCCACCTCGTCCCCGTCCCCGTCCCTGGGCCACCAAAACACCCGCTCACAACCTTACAACCCGACAGTGCGCCTCCGCCTGCGCTCTCTTCACCGCCATCCTCACTCATGCCCACTCCATCCGCGCCGTCACGCTCGGCGGACGCCCCTTGTACGCCCCCATGCAAGCCGTCGGCCGCACCCTGTGCGGGCCCGCTGCCAACTTCGGCCGTTTCCCGGCCCTCCCTCCCCCCCCTCCCACTCTTACCTTACCCAGCGGTGCCGTCCCCACCACACCGCCGCCCTTGCGACTCCGCGTCCAGAACTTGGGCTCCCTCCCGGGGAGGTGGGGTGAGAATATACGATTCAGCCTTGCGAACATCACGCCGTTGGGTGATAAGATGGATGCGCTGCCGTTGCAGTTTCGCTATCAGGCCGCGCACTGCAAGGTTTTCTTCACGTGGGAGATGACGAGGTCGATTGAGAAGGTGTGGGAGAGAGTGATGGATGTGGCATGGAAAGGGGGCAAATGCGTGGACGGGTCGAGTACGGGGCCGGGAGGAACGATGGGTACAGAGACAAGGGGGTATGACAAGGAGGTAGAGGAGGAAGGTGTGATGTTGGGCTGATAGCGGTCACGGGTAGGGCGACTGCGAGGTTGGACTTGCCGTGCATCCAACTCATTAGTAACAGTATCTCATCGTGTCTCGCCGGCGTCAAACTAACCCCATATTATGACTGCCTTGATTAGTTTAAAATTTGAATCTATCCCCAGCTTGGACGGAGGCTCTATTAACCCTTCTCAAACTGATACCTCCCATCATCAGCAGTGCACGGCTACACCCTCAACCCGGTATCGCTACCAGGTATCTCCGCCGGACCATGTACAAGCCGATACTTCCGCGTACGGATTATCTCCCTCTGACTTTGCCCCCAATTACCGCTTATCGGTCGTCATGCAGCCCATTACACTTGGCAACTTGGTGTGGCAGCTCGACGCGGCATAGCGGGTTACGACGGGTTTCTACCTAACCCCTGAGAACTGCAATATCCGCCTCGTTTTCCAACTAACACCAGACAGTTCCTCCAGGATTCCTTTTAGCGGGCCGCTCGTTGGCGCGGTCTCTCCTGTTCCTGAAAGAACTTTGAAGCGTAACCAAGTTTCGTAAAGATCCTTAAGGAACTCCAAGGCGCATAAGAAACAGGAAACGAGAGAAAAGGGGGCTCAAAGGCTGGCTCTCCTGGTCTTGGAAGATTTAGTTGCCTGTGCGGCCACCAGCAAGACGGGAACTTCGGCTGCCATGGTGTGCAAGGCGGCTACGGAAGCACGCTGGGCAAGGAGCGAGAGAAGAGGATCACAACAAGAGCGACAAGACTGAAGCCACGACCGTCCAATAAGGCCGATAAGCGGCTGGTATTATAAAACCAGATATCATATACCTGTTTAGCTACCTGTACTATATATAGTCTACCCGTACCTGCCTTAGAACAATACTAATATGGGCGCTATAGCCGATTCTGATAGATAAATCCGACCTAAGGAGATAATCTTGGGTGTGTATAAATCTTAAACGCTATATCTACTCCATTTTATATTACTAGGTAGCTAACTACCTACCAACTACTATAATTTAGCTGTATAGGCTTTTTTGCGGTGGGGCCGAATATTGCTGGTCGCTCATCGTGACGCTGTTGTCTGGCAATGTGAAGAGACTGAGGTCAGTGGGATGCTGGCTTAAATATTGTCGGCGTCTGCTACTTCCCGAATCCAGTTTAGCTGGCACGAAGGATTAAAGTATGTCATTTCAGAAGACTTTGAAGTTTGTCTCAACGGTCAACTATAGTATCAGAGGTCCGGCATTATCTGCAGAACCGAGTTAACCTCCATCTAAACCGCCAGGAAGCTTAGGTTTCAGCTCTAACAACAGTTACGTTTTAGTAATCAGCCTAAAAAACATTTGGGCTTGAAGGTGCCTACAGTGAATTTGGTTTGCCTGAACGCAACTTCTGCGGCTCCGACAACGGGATCATAGTCCCGTTAGCGAAGGTGATAACGACATGGAAAAGGGGTCGGGCTAGGATATAGACCCGGTGAAGGTTCTGAACTTGGGCGGATTAGGCTGGCCAAGCCCAGGCATTGGGATTGTAAACGGGTTGCTGCTTAAGGGCGAGACGGTTTCCGGATTCGGGTTCGTCCAAGACTCGATCGCAAGGTTCGGTGTTGGAAACGTCACATCACGATGTCTCAAGGGCAGCTGCAGATCGAAGAACCGGGTGCTGATCGCGACGTTCAGGAAGTCTGCGTACATCGAACCGTACCTACCTGGGCAGATCGATGATCTAGGGCCTATTTGTGCTTAAGGAGGGAGGACATGCCAAGCTTGAGGATCGCTGTGGACGAGACCACGGTCGAAGTAGACATCGTGGAGATGGCCGTGATAATGTACGCGTGATGAAGTTTTGTTCAAGTGCCGGACTACTCGGATCGCTCATCGGGGCGACTTCCGTGGACATAGTCAAAACTAGGAGCGAGAACCTAGAGATGTTTCGCTTATAGAAAGGGCAGTCACACCCAATAATCGTAGCGCCGCACCCTGAGCAGCTCGTGAAAACTTCACGTGAAAACCACGAAGTTTGCGTGATATAGCATCCCGGACAACCACCCAAAACTTCCTCATGATCAGCGACGTCAACACTCCACATCGTGAGGGTACCCAGCCTGTACCTTCCTCTCGGTACCGGTATCGAATCGAAAGTCGTCGAGGAATAGTTGTGTTCTAGCGCAGAGATACATGTCTCAGCTGCAACACGCAGATAATGCCATACATGACATTCATCTACCTTGTAGTCCCGCTGTTGTCCGTTATTGGTAGCCTCTTACTACTGGCGACGACCGGCCCGTTGGGCAGCTTGGGGATAATCTTCTTCTCATTGCTGAAGTAGAAAACCAAGGGTTCCTTGCACCTTTTTATCTCCGTGGCCTGAACGCTCTATTCGATTGAGCCGGGCATGGATGTGGCGACCGCCATCTCCCTGATCTGGCTCCTGAGCTTCTGGTTATGTTAATGGTGCTTATTAGCAGATTGGGCTTGAAGACCTTCCCGGCCTTATCGATGATGCCCGGCATCTTAACTTCGTCGATTACCTAGGTATGTTCGTGTCCCTTGGGATGGGAGTTTCCCGACCATGAACTTCAGGCTGTGGGTGGTGCTCAGTAAGTCGCCAACCCACAGCTTCTTCGAAGACAGGTAGACAATAGCCGTGGAATAGCCCATATTCCTCGTTTTCATGTCATTAGCAGTGCCCTTGATCGCGGAGGCCTACCTGTACTTATCCTAGACTGTCATGACATGGAACCCTGATGAATCCGGACTTCCTGGAGAGCGGATAGTTCATGTGATAGAACCAAGCGAACGCCCCTGAGTTATTTGACACCGTGCAGACGCTCTCGGTATTGAGCGTCCTGCCCACAAACCCATCCGCGATACCTTATTCTTACCCAGGTGACAATGAGAACCTCTGGCGTGGACACGCTTGACAGCAAGGCGGTCAGCGGCGTCACTACCAGAGGCATGTTTTCGCCGATAGATACCATCGTTGCGTCCCCCTTAACCGGAGTAAGTGACAAGCCTTGTCTCAACATCTGCACCCGGAGGTTCAACCTGGGCCGGGCCGTCCTCGAAGTCTAGTGCACCACCAGCGCTATAGGGGAGAGGAACTGCTAGAGTGCCTCGTCCGGCTTGTGGGATGCGATCTTAGGCATCATCGGGGTACCCGATATGTGAACACTCCTCAAGTCCACGTACGGCCCCTGTAAGATGCACTCGCGTGCCGTCGCGCTCTGTGCTCGTCTGTATCTTCCACCTCACAGGCCTGGCCAAAGTTCCCTTGAGCGGTTGACAAGAACATCCAGTGACCTTTTGCTCTCTCCGCTAAACCCATACCGGCTATACCAAAACCTGGCTCGTGAGGTGCGAGGGCATATGTACTTTCGCCTCGGAGATGGCCGTCGTGATGATGATCGACAGATTGAGCTCGTACTGCGAGATCAGCATGCCCGCCCTACATGTCTTCAAGTATATTGACCACTATCTGCATTGCTCTGATGGTTCCCACTCTATTCTGGACCGAGAACGCTAAAGTACTCCCATTTCCGCTACCCTTCAAGCCAGGGTGTAACAAGCATCCAGGAAGCCCACGTGCTCCATATTCGGTACCTCTCTCTCCTTAATGTCGGGCTTCTTATCGACACCGGCTGCATCTCCTAAGGAAATAGTGATGTTTTCATTGATAACCCCGATGCACCCGTAGTGATACTTGACGTCCTCAAGGGGCTTGTACATGCTCTGCCAAAATGGCTCGTGGATGAGTGGCTCATGGACTGTACTACTGTGTGGTTGTAGTACACGGACAGGGGGCCACCTTCTCATACACGAGACATTGGAGGCCTTCGGCATTATGGTTCCGCCTATCGCCTTTGTCGGGAGGACTATTGTACGAGTCCCGACCGATCAGCCACTTGGAAGCGTTAATCTGCAGTCGTGAGGCTCTGGCACTCATTTCCATATCTTGGAAATTCGCATAAATCGACTTGCATGACCACATAATGCCATATATAATGGCGGCGTGACTAACTATCGGCAGGTGGCCACTGTAAGGATCCTACCACCGGCTACACCATCCCCGTCAGACTAGGGAGCAATCTTTGAGACTACGATTGTCAAGTCGGCCAATCGGTCCAGGTCGCGGATGCAAGATCCAGGCGACTGGATCTAGGCATCGAAGGACTGGATCCAGGCCATCGGATGGTTAATCGACGTTGCCACGGAGCGGGGTTACAGAAGGGTTATTGGATAGGTCTGCGGAGCTTTCAGCTCACAAGGACAGGATTTGTGCCCAAGTGCAGGCCTAGCTCACGCAGCGAGTAAACGCAAAGCCGGTCACAGTAGAGGTTCCAGGGAGGAAGAAGGATAAAACGGAAGAAAAAAGTCCTATATCTTAAATAGGCCAGATTTCAATATTGTAACCCACCCACCACCAACTGCTGTTCTTACCCTGGCTGTGAGCCCGGACTGCACTACTACCACCCCTTCACTCTGGCTTGGATTCCTGGCCTACCAAAGATCCTTCCCGCGTTGGCCTTGTACCGCTTCGTGGACTACTTGAGTGGCAGTATATAGTCGAAGGAGATCGGGAAGACCCTTGACATGCTGGGTATGACCACGTTCGTCATGGCTGTCTGAACCAGGTAATGTCCCAGCTTGGCCATGATGTAGCTATGGTTGCATTCCTCGCGGTAGATCTACAGAGGAGTTGTGCTAGTACCAGTTCTCAAACATAACGGAGACCACGTACATGAAGAGGCTGATCGCCTGATTGCATGCGGTCTACGAGCATACGGAATATCTAGACATAATAGGCGACCGGGGCCACAAGAACAAGATTAAAAATTTTCTGGACGAGTCACCTTCCATCTCACCGTCCAATACAGATGTGACGTGATGGGTAGGTGGCAACAGCATCATAATGGTTGTGGTGGTTTGCGTGGATCCGTCTGGTATGGAGGTCACCTTTCTGTCGAAGAATATGGTTATGACGTCCTCCATATTCAAGAACGCCTGCGGGTTGCTTGAGGTCACGCCCGCCACGGCGGCCTACGAGGGCAGAAGTGCCGGTCGTCAACAGGAAAGAGTTGATTTGAAGCTCCCCGGAGACGTCCCAGATTAGACTATCTACGCAGCGTAACGTCAATAATAGGTACATAAACCTGAGATTGTACATCACTACGATTTCATCTGACATACCTGCTTATTACCGGAAGATGCAAAACAACATAAACAGGATCACACAAGTCATCACGACAGAGTTGTCAGAATGAAGCTGATGGAGGACACTGAGATACCCGCGGTGGAGTTCGACAATATGTGTCGCATATTCGACGAGAGTATAAACGGGTACGTCAAGACCCACCGCAGATGTAAGAATTACCCGATGATTGTGATGATAGATATCGAGACCAATCAAATTCTCCTCGCACATCATAGGGATTTTCATGAGAATGAATATGGTCGCGTAGACGAGCGACAACATCGCAACGGCATGGGCCCTAGGTCTCTGCACTAATCCGTACAACGCGGTGGTGATATTATCTACAGACGTATGGGCTCACACCGTAGGCAGTTACCTTGAGGAAAACGACAGGATTCTCCACGTAGACGTATAGTTCAGCGTGATCTTGCACAGGAAGAGTAACTAGGCTGAACGTTTAGAACAGATGATTACATCAAGGTGGCCAACAACAATGCCTACCTTCGACATGCTGATCGTAACGCAATGATACACTTAGGGGGTGCTCACGAATATCAGTCCAAAATCGTACCAAAGATCATAGCAACCACTACATGGGGATGGTAAAGATGGGCACATTGAAACGCTAGATATACATCGCGGAGTCCGAGAGCTCACTATGGAGCCCGGGGTTGCGATAATAAGGTATGAAGGTTTCTCCAATGGGGCGCATCGAACGTTTTTGGGCGATAATTGATACTCCGGGACTCAGGTTTCCACGCCTTACAACAATGGCTTACCCGTAAGCCGGAGTCACGATCGATTTCTCCATCAGATGGACTTAACATGAAGTCGGTTATTTGGACCATCGATTCTTCGGTATCGCTGCCCCGCTGGTGTTACGTTTGATAGAAAGTGTATGTGAGAATCCGTTTCATTTTTTGTCACCAATGGTTATTCCTGTCGTTAGAAAGCCCGAATATTACCATGCAAGGTGCCCAAAAGTACATGTTACGAACTATGCTGCGCCATCACTTGGTATCCTACAAGCTCAACCGATTCACTGTCCATTAGGGCCAACACCCTTGTACCACTTATGCCCATCAGGACCACCACTGACCCCACGGAGATTGACAGTCTAGTCACACGAGCAGTTGGAACGAAATGACACCCCCGAGCAGGGCCTTGCTCGACGCCTCCTGAGAGCGTGAGCGGATTGCTAGATAGAACCGCAGCTACGGTCTTCTCGAAAAGTCGAGGGGGCGCCGGGTTTATACCCCTGACGAGGGTCATCTCGGAAGGCCGAGGAGGTGCTATCTTCACCCGAAGCTAGGGTCTTCCCGGACACACCGAGGGGGGCTCGGAGTCTGTGAGAGTCAGTGGTCCACAGATACATGCAATGACAGCGGCTTGAGCCATCCCGAGTTCCCAGCTTCAGCCGTCCCAGTTTCCCCGGCCTAAGCCGCCCCAATTTCCTAACGTAAGTCACTCCGAATTTCTTAACTCTAGCCATCATAAGACCACACCGAACGTCCGCTGCAGTCTCCGAGACCACATGTGTCGTCTCCCGGAGAAAACCCACGCCAATGCTGACAACCCCGGTACCCGACTTCCTGTTACGCCTCGCTCCTGTTCCGCTCACTCCACGTCGCAGGGTGATCAAGCCCGCGACCCCTGGGTGATCAAGTCAGGGTTGTGGTGCGAGGGAGTCGGATTGAGGTCGGCGACAAGGTCGCGGTCTAGGCGGGTACATAGATGAAAGACTGGGTGTGGCAGAAACGTGCCCCCGAGAGTCTGTGTCTGTGTGGTCACCAAGTTAGCAGGAGAACACGTGCAAGAGAGACCAGCCCACTCACTTGATTTGGTATCACTAACCGGCCGAGTCCATTGCGGATCATGCCGCTTGTCTCCTCAGAGACGGGAAAAGAAGGGCTGTCGGAACCCATTGGATGCTCAGCTGCGTGCGGATCGGGCAGCATCGCGGCCTTGAAAAGAGCGAGTATTGGTGAGACGAGAAAATAAATCACACGCACGACATATAGGATCCTTGGTGGGCTGACAAGTACACTGCAGCTGAGAGAGGAACTAGGGTATGTGTTCGATGTGTTGATCGCTGGGCACGCGACAGACGCGGTGACGAGCAGAGGAACGGATTGGAGGATCAAGTTCAAACAGACTTATTCCGGGGAAGTCGCTGGACTAAAGTGCACGCTGGCATTCACAAGATTTGGGGGGGACTCAGATCTTGCGACTGATGTCTCGCTGGGTCTTGCGAATTGAGCGAAGTACCGCGTGTCGACTGGATACTTGTAGTCTCGGAAAACTGGCGCCATCGCGCAATGCTGTTTCTCGAAGCCCATCGCGATATTGTCAGACAACATTATACGCCGGCCTCAGGGTCTGGCTTTAACATTAGTCAAGAGACCTTGTTTCTCGGAGCACACCGCCAGAGCAGTTTTGAGACATTGTTCTCGAAACACCATTGACCCATGTCGGAGCACTAATCCGGCTGTGACATCGGTCGCGGAACATTGTCTCTCGAAGCACACCGTAATCGCGTCATCCAACATACTGGAGACATTGTTTCTCGAAAACACACCGCCGCAGTGACAGGAGTCTCCCCAGAGACATTGACATCGCAGCGGTCTCAACAGTTTTGGGAGCGCGCTACCACCGTGCAATAAGGCACCCGCAATTGGCCGTCGCTGGAAACTCGTCGCAAAAAGTGCCAGACAGCGTGTTAGAGACATGCGTCTTCTCACTTTGATATCGCTTGCGCGTCCGCTTCGAAGGCGGGCGACATCCCGATTTCTCGGTGAACTGCGCATTCCGGAAGAGGTGCGATGTTCAGCGATGGACCCGGAAGATACTGGCTCGGCCGGGACTCGGAGCTATCGGAGAATGGCACTCCATCCGACCGTGGATCGACTTTGCCGGACAGTTGTCAGATTGCGGCCCGCAGTACAGACTTTTGGCTGTCGCGAATCTGGTAAAAGGCTGCTCGGAACATCATAGAGCTAGTTGTAATATTTAGCAATAACTCTGCTCTTGATGTGTGCAGCGACAAGTCTCTTCACTGGGCATGATGAATCAGAGCCATGGTCACGTGGTGTCACTTTCCAAGCACCAAGTCCAGAGCTGCCGTGGCGATTACCTAATAATAACCCGACCTGCTCGGGTTATTTCAGAGGAATGTGGCTGGTTTCCTGTGGCGGTGATCGAACACCGCCACCGCTGGGGGGTTGGCACGGGTTAGACTCACCGGTTGCCTCATAGATGTGCACATAGGACAAGGATCGCATTCTTATAGAATTTTGTGATTGGGATATCTTTGAATGCATTTTGGACGACTTTGCGCTGACGCGATCTAGGACTTCTCAGAGGACGCGCCACTTGACACGGCCGGCCTTGCCGGCGTATGACGGATGGCAGGATGTGGAGGTGCCGGCTTTGCGGGGTCAGATCACCCCCACTACCCCACCCATCCCCCACCTTCCGCTTTCGGACTGGGACGAGTGATGCTGAGCGCGCGTCCGCGTTTTGGCGTCGCAACACCATGGACACCAATCCCAGATATTTGGAAGAATGATGTGCCATCAATGAAAATGGCCTGGCCGGTGATTGACAGGCTCATTGGGGCTGCGACGTTGGTCGCGAGGTTACACGGGACCTTGTTCGCAGTGCCTCTGAAAGCGGCAATTCACTTTTTTCTTTGACCTGGCATTCCTCTCGCGCTGTTTGCAACTACTTCGGCTCTTTGCGCACCTCGCGTCGGCAGCATGGCCACGTCAATTCCAATCTGCGACCGTGTCCGACCGGTTCTGTCTCGCATCTCGAGCAAAATCCCACGGTCCGGCGTCGAGAAGGGGTTGCCTCGAAGCCTTGAGAGCGATGCATCTTGGGCCACGCCGCCATGGCCGGTCGCAAACCCGCCACCCCAGCTACTCCTCGCTTCACACGCGCTGCCGTCGCTGCCGGCCTCTTTCCCGCTCCAGATCCGCTATGGAATACTCCCGCGGCCGCGTCGTCGTCGGCCTCCTCCAGCGCAGGGTCGAGCGATGATGGTGCACAACGTGATTTCTGGCGCTTTAGATTCACCGTCAATCTAGAAGACCCTCCGGCTGCCGGGGGAGACGACTCCCAGCCGATCGAGCTTCGATTCCACCAAGACTGGCAACTCCACCCCGCCCACCGTGTTCCCATCTCCTTCTCGGGCGCCGGAGTCGTCGCCCGCGCCCCGCAGCCGGCGCAGTTCCCACCCCTCCCGCCCGGCGCAGCGGGCAACCCACTCGATCCAGTTCAGTTGTATGCCGACGACACAGATGGCGATGGTGGTTCTTCAGACAGCGGTTCAAACAGCGGTTCAGACAGCAGCTCAGACGGCGGGGACCCGCAAGATGGACGCGACCGACGGGGACTACATATCAGCCTTTTGGGTCTGTTTGTGTGCGCATGCCTGCTGGGTCTTGCTCTGATCAGCCGCAAGCCAGCACCGTGTCCAGACGAGACGAATGGTAAGGTTGTGGTCTGGCGGCACATGCGTGAGCCGGAGCGCATGGTGGAGCTGCTGGCCGACTTCGCCGAGGCTAGTGTGGCTGTCCAGTCAGGCATGGAGGGGAACCTGAACTCTGCCATCATGTACATCCACAGGGCCGTCCTCCAGCGATGCTACCACCTCCAGGTAATCAGCCAAGACGCCAGGGCCGTAGAGGTGTGTCGGGAGCTGCTCAGCCGGGATATCCCGTGGGACCGTGTGATCCACGATTGGTGGGGCAGCCTGGGTTCCAACACTTTCTTCCGCATGATACTTGCCCTTCTCGGTTGGAAAAACGACTTCACCTGGCTCATCGATCTGTGGCGGTGGGAAAAAGACCCCTACCCCGAGATGCCGGCCGATGACAAGTTTCCGTGGTTTGACCGGCCCGAGAATTGGACGGCGCTTGACCTGTTCAGACATGTCCGGGCATCGAATGAGACGGCCGGCTGGGTTGTTGGCCAGCTGTTCCTCGTTTTGGACGAGAACTCGGAGCGGACCGACTGGTTTCCGACTGAGCGCGTTACCGAGCTGCAGAACCTGTCCAGATGGTTGCACAATGTCACGACCCTCGGCGACGCCCTTCTGTCCCTACCCCTGGCGGCTTCCCCGCCGCTCGAGTATCAGCAGGATGAATCCATCTGGTGGGAGTACTGGGGCGTAGATAGCGACAAGCTGATCGAAACGCAAACCGCTCCCGCTGTGGAGATAGACCGGCTTCTCGGAGTTTTGCGTAAAGCTTCCTACCGGCTGGATGCCCATCTGGTCCACATCGGCAACATCCGAAAGGAAATGGATGCGATACGCGAGCGTCTGAGAGGAATGTTGGCTGGGAAGGGCTGGGACACAGTCTACACGGACGCTGACGGGGTCCGCATTATCGAGCATCTCTATGCGCCGCGCATCTCGGCGGTCAGGAACCTCATCATCACAACGTATGCTCGCATGGTGGACAGGCACAAGGAAGTTGTTGCCGGGGAGAACACAATCCTCAAGGAAAAGTTGAAGTGGGTGCTGGAAAAGATACGCGAAGAGCGCGACGAGATTTGGCGCGAGTACGACGACCTCCAGAGGAGGAGGCAGCAGTACTTCCGGTTGTACGACCCGTGGTGGCTGAACGACTGATCATCTTGTCTCATCTGATACCAATCTAACAATACATAAAGCAAGTTTCTCCCGAGCCTCGTTTCTCCCCTGCTCAACTGGACCCTGACTGTGCCATGCGATGTCTTCTCTTGCATCCCTCCCAAGTTCGCCGTGTCGCCCTGGCACCTGGTCTCAGCCACCCCGTTCCATCCGAGCCAATTCAGCTGCCAAGTCACGGACCTCAAAGTCCAGTGTGATGACATTGTGCACGGCCTCTCTCAGTTTCCGCCGGCGGAGCTGAATGGCCTCTCTCAGATTCTCCTTGTATGTCGCGATCTCATCGGCTGTCATCTGGCTCGGGTCGGGCGGCGTGTCGGACAGTGGGTCGCCGGGGCATGAAGAGTCTCGTGTGAAATCGCGATTTACCGGGTCGACGGCTTTGCCTTTCAGGTCATGGTCTGCGTCGGTGGCAACATGAGCGGAACGTTCTCCCTGTGCGCCGAGGTCGGTCTCATCGACATGAGAGTTGGCTGCTTGAGCGCTTGTTCTGACACCTTCCTTAGCTGCCTTGTACGCGCGGAACTCGTCTTGGGTCTCAGCGATTTTCTTCTTGATCTCATCGATCGGCACGGCGGAGAGATGCGAAGGCAGCACCGAGTAGAGAGACAGGTCGGAAGAGGCCGAGGCCACTCTCGCTGCGTTGCCACGCCTGACGAGGCGCTCGTAGAGATCTTTGGCCGGCGACGATGCCCGCGCTGCATCTTGGGACTGCGGTTCGGCCCGGTCCTTGCCCTTCTTGTTTCTCTCCATCGCGTGTCGATGTGCCGGTAGGCTCGAGTCGTTGCTTCAAAAAGAATTGGCAGGATATGCAGTGGTCGAGCTGCCTGACACGAAGGAAGGCACGCAAGGAGACGAACAAAGAGAGAGGAGTCAAGCGGTGGATGAAACATTTTGGTCTGCAAACAAAATCTGGAAGGCATCGCGCAGGGGTACCACGGAAACATGCATGGACACAGCAAATTCGCCAACTCGCCAGCGCACCAGCCCAAGCTTCCTCTTGAGTCGGCTCTCGCAAACAAAATTTCGCTCTCTCTTGTATCTCTTCCGTCTGCTGTGGCCTCCTGGTGTCCGGGATCCCGAGATTCTTCGAGGTCACAAGATGGAGTCACCGCCTCCTGAGCCGGGGCTGCGTGAGTCGCCGACAGTGAGTTTGTGGCCAACACTTCGTTTGTTGTCTTCCTTGACCTTCCCGTCATGCTGACCCGGTGCGGTGCTCAGACAGTTCGGGGGATCGCACTCGCCGTGCTCCAAGCCAAACCGACACAGCGCATCTACTGGACGCACAGCGACAACCGCATCATGGCTGCCCACGCAGCTCGTCACCGCCTGACGCTGAACAACTGCGCGACCACCGAGATGAGCGAGCTTCTCGACCGACTGGGACTGCGGCGCGGCGATGCCGTTGAGGATGCGGTGCGCCCCCGGGTCGTCTCAGCCATGAGGTACCTGCTGCAGCGGCTGGAGCAACAAGGGGTCCTCCGTGTCTCGGTTGATCTCGAGACAGGCGGCCGGATCACGCAGTGGCCTGCTTGGACAGCGGACTGGACAAACCCCGAATGGGACGGGAGCGAGCGCCCGCCGGAGGGCTGGACTTGGGCTCGCGGTCATGGACACGAACAACGTGACCAGCACGAACAGAGCGAGACAATAATGGCTTCCTTGTCAACGCAGCCCGCAGGCCCGCAGCCACACACATGTTCTTCTCGTTCGGCCCGCCCAAATATTCGGAGCCCGTTTACCCGACCCGCAGCTCCGACTCCCCTCGCCGGCCTGTCCCGACGACAGCAAGCATCGTCTCGACCGGTATCCCAGTCGCTTGCCCAAACCCGTCACGCCTCGCGTCTGCCATCTCTTCTTACGGGGAGCAGTTCCGGATTCCGTCCACACGGCTGGCTGGATTCGTCCCATGAACACGGGCAGACAAGCACTCCGCAACCTCCTGCCACCCATTCACAATGTCGACATGGCGGTTTTGGCCTTCGATCGCATGTACAGTTGTTATCCCAGCGTACCCGGATGATGTCCGGCGGTCGACATGCGGACCGAAGCCTTGATCCTACCATTTTCCCTGATGACTCGGCTTCTCATGCCGGGCAACCGTTCAGTGACCGATCGCGGCCGACGGCGACGACACCGACTGCCAAGATGCAGCAGGACACCATCGTTTCGGATCACGACCCGTCCACCATTGCTAATTCTTTCCCTGCTGTCCCCACCAGCCGTGTCGGGCTGCCAAGTTTGTTATCCCTTTGCGACGGTGACGCGGATACAACACACAACAGCGGAAATAGAATGGATAATTATCGCGAGCTCCGCAAGACGATGCACCAACTTCGGGATGTGGCCCTGGAGGAAGCAGACACCCTCCTCGCCGTCCACAGCCTGGCGGCCGAGCGCCACATACTTGGCGAGAGGCTGTCTCACCTCGAGTGCGAGGGGAATGACTCGAGTTTCGAGACCACCGTCATGATGCTCCGAGCCCATGAAGCCGTCCGCGCCGCATCGCCACGCATCGACAACCTCGCCGAACGGGCTAGGTCCCTGCACGCAAGGATCGTTGAGCTTGCTGTCGATTTGGGCATCGATCCGCAGATTCTTGGCTTCGATCGTCGTAATTACTACATGGGACTGCCGACGGCCTGTCTGTTCCAGTTGCTTGACCAAAACCCCAGTCGGGAGACTTGTGCGGGTTCTGACCAGACTTGACGAGCTCGAGGGACAAGGTGGGATGGTCAAACACAGCTTCTATTCATTTTCGATCCTGCATTACAATCACGGCATCCTTCGTCCATCGATCCTACCCCTTGAATGCATCCATTCCCACCACTCAACCAACTCGGGCGTGAAGGACGCGAGGTTATGCCTCCGCGCTGCCCTGACTCTGCTTGGGGCAACCTCGTGCTGATTTTCCAATTGCGTCCCTGCCATCTCAGTGATCTCACTGCCAATGGCGTTGCCGGTTCCAATTTCTGTCGCCGCCTCAGTCTCATCCCCCCCTTGCTCGTTGACCGTTTCCTCGGGACCTGTACCCTCAGGGTGGCTGTGTTCGCGCGATGAGCAACCAGTTTGCGGTCCGGGGTCACCGCCAGCGTCAGAATGGACCGACACAGATTCCACCTCATGCAAGGGCCCACCAACCGATTCTACCTCATGGGAAGGGCCGAGACTTGACAGGGGTATGCCTCCCCTTGAGGCTGGTCCCAACAAGAACGACAGATCCCCATCATCCCACTCCGCCGACTTCAGACCTGGTGTTTTTGCGAGCATGGCGCGGTCTGCGTCGCCCCCGATCCATGATTCCATGTGCGACTTCCACGGGCGCGCTGTCAGGGCCGATGCGAAGCTCTTGTCCAACCTGGACCAGTTGGCCGGCCATGCCTCGAGGTCGTGGCACTCCCCCAACTTGTACTTTCCGCCTGTGAGGGCCAGAGCCATGGCGTGATAGCCCAGAGTCATGAGGCAGGCATTCTTGTGGTGCACTGTGCCCTCTTTCGGCATCTTGGCTTCGAGGAAGTCGGCATATCGGAGGTACTCGCGGGCGCGCCGCACCGGATCGATGCGCGCAGTCGTCATGGCAGCCGAGGACAGCTTCGATAAAGGCAGGAAACCTGTGATAGGCCCAATTGGTCAAGGAAGGCTCCGGGTTGCATGAAGGTTTCATGGTCTTTATGACGGGTGTTGTCGAAAGCTTTGATCTTGCTTGTCATCTCAGACATGGCTTTCTTGCTCTTCGCCGGCTCAATGTATGTTGACATGTCTTACATGTTTTGCCTTCCTTTGCTCCTGTTTGTCATGTCTTATATGTTTTGTTTCAATCTTTGCATCGTTTTGAGTCAACACACTTTTGAGTCACAGAAAGCGCAACGAATTGCTTGGTCGTCATTTGAAACGGGGTTTACCTTCTCTTTGCTATGATTGAGTCAACACCAAGAGGCAAGCATCTGTTCAGAGTTCTTCGTGATGCGCTCTACGAAACATTTCACTTTCGTCATCTCAGACTTGGGTTTCCTGCTCTTCGCTCTTCTTGGGATTAGTTTCAAACATGCTTTCCCGCTCCTCTGTCCCAGTAGATCAAGCGCTAAAGAGCAGATCCTGTTCTTTCATGTTGTCATCTCAGATGAGTTTGCCTGCCCTTTGCTCTGGCTGACTCAACCCAACCCTTTGCCCTGGCTTGCTAGCGCAGGCGCCCGCTAGCGCAGACTGGATCCGTTTACTGGTGCTCTGGTTTGCACGACACCAAGGCAAAGCATTTGCTTTCGACCCATCTCAGTCATTATCCGTCATCCTCTTCTTGGGTCGTCGCCCTTAACCCTTGCCCACTATCCTCAGGGAGGACAGCAGTTCATCACTCTTGTTTTACCCCTGGCCCACCCCGCGGCTGTTTCTTGACACTTCAACTTGTCCGAACTTCTCCCAGCTATAGCAGAAGCCATGGCCTGCAATCCGCGAATGGCTGATCTTGGAAGCGAGGGTGTCCAGCATGATGACAAGGTAAATATCTGCCCTCATGACCATATCCCTTCCTCAGCCGATGGCGAATGCGCCCTGACGGCTTTGGGGCGCGACAGACCATTTGCGGCGTACTGGTGGCAGAGATCATGGAGCGCCATCACCAAGCTATCATCACCGGCAAGGTCTCGCGCCTCCACATCTGCGACGACCACAAGGCCAAGATGTATGTGGGAATGGCCCAGGTTAACGCCCAGCTGCCTGACCCGCGCAACCGGGACTCGGCCGACATAGTCGAGTATATGCGACTCTTGTGCGGCATCCATGAGGGCTTCGACTACATTGGAGGCGCCGTCCTCACTCGCAGCGTGCTGAAGACCAAATTCACCGACGCGGTGCAGAACCTGTTCAAGATTGCCCTGCGACACGGCTTGGTGCAGGAGAAGGACGGCAATTTTGTCTGGACGGATGAGGCTGTGGTCCTCGGGGAAGAGGGCTTCGGATGCTGGATCCGGGAGCTCCGGGAGCGTCCGCGCAACGGTGAGATTGGAAACTCGGCTGGCACACCTGCTCTAGATGCCGGATCGAAATCGTCATCGCCTATCGCGAATCGGGCCGAGAAGGATCTCAACGCCGCCATGTCGGCTCTTCGGGGAGCCGGCACGCCCCTAGCCCCGCTCTTGCAGTCGCCCGCAGCCACCGGACGACGCCGCTATCAGATCAATACACGTGGCGAGGCCCTTGGAGCACGCTCGCCGACGAAACAGCCCAAGCAACGCGGAAAAAACTCGTCCTCACCACCAACCACACCTAGCACCAAAGCGTGGTCGCCCCCGACTGCCGGCGTTTCTGGGGATCTCCCATTCCGCTCTGCCGCAGCCCTAGCCCTGCCTTCGGCGAGAATCTTGACCCCCCGAAAGTCCATTCCCGGCTCTGATATGCTAGAACCGGAATTCCCGGCAACCCCCTCCCCGGACGCATCCACCAGCATTCATCTGGATGTTGCGGACCAGGCTGGCGCTCACGTTCTGACTGAGGGGTCCAGAACATTGCTCATGGATGCGGACGAGATAGAAGCTACCATGTCTGACCTCCGCGGCACTCACATGGTCATGATGGAAGGAATGATGGAGTTCTTCGAGAACATGGTAAAGTATGATGAGGAGCAGAGACGGAAGATAGACAAGCTGGAGGAACTGCTGAATCAGGTCAAGCTCGACGGAGCAGCTGGAAAAAAGGTGGCTGTGACTAGATCAGCGTTCAGCGAGGACTTGATCTCGTTGGTGAAAGACTGAATCAGGACGGCGCTGGGTCATGGCGAGGGAGACATGCTTTTTGGACTATATGTATTTACACCGGTGATGATTGGATAGCCCAGCAGTACTTATCAATAGCATTTGCCCCTACGTGGAAAGATAGCAGCAGCATCATCTGCCACAGATCTGTACCAAAACTCTGCCCCGTTTCTCTCCTTGCACCACTCCTTTGCTGGACGAGCCCGAGAACCACTTTTTGTTCTCCATCTGCGACAGAACATACTTCTCGTAGACGGCGAACCACTCCGGGTTGGTCAAAATGTAAGTGGCGCCATCCAGGATGCGAAGCTGTGCTTCAGCATCGTCCTCCGCTTTGGCCATGGGACGTCCGAACAAACCACCCCCCGGGATGTCAGTCCCCGACCAGTGTGCACACGTCCTGCGGCGGAGCAGCCCGAGCGCTTGCCGCTCATATGCCGTCAATATCTTCTCATGAGCCCATCGGCGTGTTCTTGGGCCGACGTTTGGCTTGAGATCATCCCAAGAGAATCGGAGGGGAACGGTCAGGATATCGTGGACCAAGGGCACCGCCTCATCGTCGGTGCCGTGACTGTTGCCACCTATCTTATCGTGGGCTGGCCATTCAAACTTGGATGCTTGGTACATCAGAGTACAGATTCGCTCAAGCTTGACTTCACCGTACACAATGATGTCAGAGACGAAGATGTTAGAGGGGATCCGGGTGCTTACCGTTGCTCTTGTGGTCTTGTGGTCGGAGAACCCCGGAGGTTGGTGCTGGCGATGTTGTGGTCGAGGGCTTCTCCAGAACTGAAACCTCTGGACGTACCCACTGGGAACTATCTGCAGGCGCAGACGCGGGCGGGGAATCTCGAAGAGTTGCACAAACGGCAGCCATGGCGACGGCCAAAGCAAGTGCGAATAAGGCAACCTTGTGCCAGGTAATATCCACGATAAAGCGCGTCATCCCTTTTCCGAGATTGGGAGATGCTGTTTGGGTAAGAGTGGCTGTGTGATGGACTGGGCTGAATGATATTGGATTGAGGTTCCTTGTTGCCATGGAAATATGTAACCTCAGGTGCAAAGAAATCAGGACTGAAAGGAAGTGACATGCCCAAGGCCACAACAAGAGCACAGCAAGGCCAAAACAAAGGGTCAAAGCTGGGCAGGGGAGTCCTGATTTCTGCCACTTGCTGACCACAGCTGCTAACCCTCTGTTTACGACCCAACTGGGAAACCTGAATACGTCCCATCTTCAACCGTCCATCGACACGTTGCACAAGGGGATTTGGCTCGCCGGCGGCATGTCGAACATCGAGGATGCTCTGGCCGCGGCTAGGGCCGCAATGCCCCCCCGGACGGAGTCCAGTTCGGAGTCACCAACACATGACCGGCGCCAAAAGCCTCAACTGCCTTCTCTGCTTGAGCAACTTGAGGCCAGCACTAGAAAGCGGGCCGTAGGCAGCAGAACATCTAGCAAAAACCTAGAACCTCGAGCATCACGGGATGCGAGCGAAGCCGCCGCCGACTCCAGCATCACGTTCTCAACACCCCTGGGGACCCCGAATGTACCTAAAGTGCCGATAGCTGCGCGACCGGAGCAGTCACAGCAGAAACGGGGTTCACCATCCTCAAAAACCTTTCCAGTCTCGACAGATCATTCAGTTCCTGTCCGCCGCACCGCTGGGGCTCTCACCGCCTCATCTCCAGTCAAGCCTGCGGATAGCGACAAATCCAGCGAGTTGACTTCTGATGAGCAACAAATAACGCCGACAAAAACGAGGCGCGCTCGGCTGAGTGAGAATTTGCCCAAGGTCAGAAGTCAGCCGCCTCTGAACCCTTCCGCACCTTTGCCTTCGTCTCGTAGCACCATCGTTGACAAACCTGCCAACGACATTCACCAACAGCCCCCAAATCCGCCTCGGCCGTCAACCAAAAGATCTCCCCCTAAATGCTCATTTACAATGCCCATTGCCACATTAGCTCCGGCGAGTAGCGGCGCCGCCCGCGACTCCCCTGATGCTGCCGTCCAACCGGCGGGCGACCAGACTACAGCACGGCTAGTGGAAAAGGATGCTACGGCCAAGACGTTTTCGTCACCACAAAATCAGACGCCTGGCGGGACCTTACACGCGGACCGGGGATCGAAAGAAATCAGGAGTCGCGCTCATTCCATCTTAAAGACCGGGTCTTTCTTTGATGTGGATGAGAGGGATGACAACGAAACACTCGATCCTCCCTCTATTCAGCGCCTACTTGCCAGTAGTCGAATTCTAGAAAAGAAGATGCCAGCCAAGACGACTGGTGAGGAACATCGCAAGAGGACCAGCAAAGAAGACACGACCCAGGGTCCAATACTTGTGTTGCAGAACGAAGCGGCCGACGCCCTGAGACCTCAAAGCCGGCGTTGGGCTTGGATCGTCACTCTACTGGAGTTGATCCTCCTGGGACTCCTCATCCATACCGTCTTGTGGCTGTGGGGTGACGCAATATTTCGACTGGAATGGATCAACGCCGCAGGCCGCTTTCTCGGTTATTACATTCCCATGACATTGCTTCGAACTCTTAGAGATGTTGCAAGTGACTGGTGGGCCGACTTGGTTTCATCTGCTATGGGGGGTGCTGCCGTCGCAGCCCTTGCTGCCTGGTACCGCCCGGGCATGGAGCCGCCGGGACCGCCAAGACTCAACGACACGCGACTCAGTCCGGTCATGGAGCATACCGACTATATGCGGATGGGGGCGGAGCGCATTGCCGAGATCATGACCGATCTCGCCAGATTCGACGCTCATGCGCTCGTCCGAGACGGCCAGTCTGTGTTTGAGACGGACCAAGTCCGTGTGCAAATGACACGTGAGCCCAGAGACTTTCTCCCAACTCGAGAGCTCTTCGAGGGGTTCTATAACTTCCTACAGGAATTCGAGGCCGGCATGCACCTGGGGCTGCTAGAAGAGGAAGTTCACATTCTCTCCTTCGATGCACAAGCCGCCAAGGTGTTTTCACACATCGAGGATATCATCCGTCCTGCCAATGGCGGCAAAGGATGGCAGGAATATTGGGCCGGCACGGGCCTCAAGAGACTCGAGAGCCTCGCTGGCCTGATGGCAGATCACTTGGACATATCCGTGGCTCTTCGGGGTCGTCTCCTTGACCAGCTGGGACACGGCGGCGTCGAGCGGAGGAGCCGCGAGCAACACGAAAACATCTGCCTCTTCAGTGGGAAGATTGCAACTGAGCACGATCAGGGGGAGCAGCAACTCGCCCTTGCGCGCGAGTATTTCGGCAACGGCGAGGGCCAAGACGTGAGCGCTCTCGTCGACTATCGCAAGAGCGAGGATCTCATGACCAAGGTCTGGCATCTTGTGACGTCCTTTCATGCGTTGTGTCAGATGATCAAAAGCGACGCAGAGAGGCTGAGGTCGTTTCTCATCGCTTTAGAAGACGACCTCAAGTGGTTTGGGGCACAATCGCGCTTTCTTCGGTCTGACGTCCTGGTCGTGATTAAGCAGATGCGCAAGGACAAGGTGGTGCTAACAGAGGATACGGCGGCTCGTCTTCGGGTCGAAGCGACTATTGACTACTTTCGGAGAACTCGGGATGAATGGCAGAGGAGGAGAAGCAAGTGGTTTGTGAAGAAGGCCGGGAATGAGCAGAATTAACGGTAGGGTACTGGCGTAGAAGAGGGGCTGGATGTGCGGGTCGAGTTCGGATATCGTTCAGACACCGTTGTTAGTGGTGTGGAGTTGGGGCAGATTAGACTGACAAATAGATGTACCTGAAAAAGTGGCGTCGATTACATGTAGAGATAACTGAGCCTGGCAGGGGCAGTAAGTGTTGTCTGCCGTGGCATGTCCCGCTGTTCCCGAACTCCTCGATCGTTATCCCAACCCCGACTACCCTGACAACCTCAGCTTTGAAAGTCCCGGTTTCGACTCCGAGAGCTGTACTGCGTGGCCATGATCTCGAAGACTCGATGTAGAGGACTCGATAACCCGTCGTTGACAAACTCGACGTTCGTGGCCCGACTTCTTGTGTATTTGCGCACCCCTCCTTCAGTACGAAGACAACATCGGGGGTAGTAGTAGTAGTATACAAGGTCAGGTATCATCGCTGATAATAATGGTTAGGTGGGTGAACGGCAAGGGAAAAGGAGATATAACCAATCGTAATAAACACCAATAATAACAAATACAGGACGTTCACCCACGTATATTCATAGTTGGGACCCGATTATCGTATCAAAACACCGTATTAGTTGGAAGTTACACTTGTAACCAGATCGAAGTCAATACATTAATTCCCGAGCCAGAGGTTCCCGGCGTGTCACCAGGCGCCGAGACTATTTGTCACGGCAGTTGACTTCCCCAACACAACAATACTCCTCTCTCGTTCTCAATCTTGTCACTGCTGCTGGGCAAGGCCCCGTCGCTAGTTGCCGACTGGCCATGTATTATGGAGTCGATCAACCAAACTGCTTGTGTCCCGCCACCGCTGAATGCCGTGGAGCTGCAGTCTATCACCAAAGGAGAGGGCAACCGGTCCTGTATTACGGAACGGCCGAGCACTTTCCGTGACGCCTCGACATTGCACCCATTCTCCGTGTCCCGTCTGTCTGGATTGTGGCCTGCAGTCGATCGCACTTTCACACCAAGGCAGCAGTGCCAAAAGCTGACAGGCAGCCACATGACGAAACAAACATCATGTTTGTTCCCTTCTTTGGACTTCCTTACAGAAATTGGTGGTTGCCTTACACAAAGAACTCCACCCATATGTTGCCTTAGAGTAACCCTTGACTGGTTTGCGGTTCTGCTGCTCCGTTTGCTCATGGCCTCGTCAGGTTCAATGGACGGGCGACAGCCGTCCACGGTTAAGCTCAGCGTCTCTGACTGCCATTTTCATTTAGACCTGATGATCTGACCTAGTATTAAATAGGGCACGCCCTCACCAGGCTGGATGGGCCTATGGAGCTTGATGGCATGTGCCCTTTATGGGCGATCACTCACGGCAGGGCATCTGCGAAGTCGACCCCCGCTTTCTGGCCTACCTACCTAGGAAGCATGCTGGATTGTGCCAGAGCATCCAATTCCTCCGTATTTCACACACAAATTTACCCAAGATCCAGGGACACACTGTGGCTGTCAAAACAGCAATGAGAACTCCGATCAAGTCGCTCCTGGGAAGCCTTACCAGTGGTCTTTTGGGTGAGGTTTTTCCCGTGCTTTTGCAGCCTGGCACACTGCGTCTAGCGTGCTTAGGTTCTCAACGTACGGGACGCCGCACATGCTTGGAAGGTTCATTTACGGGCAGAAGCACCCGGTGGTCCAAAGACTGCCCTTTGGCCTCTACTGAAGTGCCATGAAGAATCCGGGCTGCGCAATGAGTTCAACGCACTATGAAGAATTCGCTAGAACACATTTATTCTAACACCATTACCATTGGACGTGGTGTTTATAACAATGCACCAAACCGGATTCAATCTCGCAGCCTCTCTTCTGACAGGAGTTCATGGGCGGCCGCTACTTATTTAACTGTCTTCACGTGCCGCCAGAGAGCGACTGTAACGAAATAGTAACGTTGGTAAACGATTACGTGAGCTAGCCTAGAGAAATACAGCGTTCTTCCTTGCTTAGCCTAGACAACCTTATAAGTAATATGCTTGGGGAGGGGTGCAGAGACCTACGCATCCGTGAGGCTCAACCTATCGGGCCTTCTGCCGACGAGGTAGGGTTCAGCTAGATCCTGCAATTCTCCGACGAGCCCGCCTGCCGCGGACCCAATATCGTTCTTACTTATGCAGATCTGAATCCCGGCAAGATATTAGTCGACCAAGCCACTCGGTTGGATGGCGGTTCTGAACTTCTGGCTGGCGATAACAGGTCCTGTCGACCGGGAAAGTATAGGATCGACCCAAGTATTGGGTTACATCAAGGTTATATTTAAGGGACTTAGATGGCCACAGCCTTCAGTTATACTAGACGCCTGGCAGGTCGCTTCGTTCGGCGAGTCAGCGCGATCCTATGCTAAGGCTTTGGGGCGCTTCCTGGCCTTACTTGAAGCCAAAAAGTCCTTTGTGAGCTAGATTTGATCTAGATTACGTACTGTAAAAAGTTTTGTTATTAGCTTCTGCGATTTTGGAACAGCAGTATGGGAGGCAAGTCAATAACGTATAACCGTCTGATGATAGGATAATTCGCGACGTATTTGCAGAGTTTGGCGACTACCTGATCTCGAGAATAAGTGTTGTCTAGAATTGGGCCTGGAGAGGGGGGGTGGGAAGCTGGCGATGGGGTATGAAACAAGTTAGGCGCTTAACTAATGGTATGAAGGGGGCCTTGGTCTTGCGGGCTCCCCTCTCCTCATAGCCCTGATCACCCCCAGGATCCTAAAAAGACATCAAGGCAAACTGCGTTTCCTCCATTTAGACCTTTTGGCTGAGGTGGTTCGAGTTGTCAGCTTTCTTTTGAACGGTAAATATCTGTCAACAAGGGGAAGTGTGAGGAAGCGGCAAATATCCCGGCCCATCTCAGTGTCATCTTCAGGCCATTCAATAGTGCTAAGGCAAACACGCTCTGGCACCCATTTCTGAACTCTTCTAGCCGTATCTGCCGTGCATTAACAGCTGAATACAGGTCGAAAGGAATGTTACACTTCTGGGCCAAGACGTGGTGTATCAAACGACATCTGATCCTTGTACGGCTCAGAGGTACCGTATCGATACTAAATGGCAACACCTAAGTCCGTTTGGTGCTGCTTACGTTTAATCAAAGGTCGATTATTGCAAGAAACACTCCTCGAGAAATGAACATAAACTGGCGGGAAGCGCCGCAAATTGACTTCAACTTACCAGAGATGTTAAAACATCACAGCTTAGGGTCTCACACAGGTTCCTAGGTACAAAGGTATGGCGATATTTTGCTCCCATCCTCCATTATTGTCATCAAAATGCCGCGAAGACGTGCGTTACCTCCCACCTCGCGCAGCCGCACTACTGTGCGATTTCTCCCTATCGTCGTTCTGTTCACTGGCAACTGCGTCTCCCGGACCTACTCATCCGCCCCATACCCCCATCGGATTCACACTCTCTAAATTGTGCTACTCGTGGCAAGAACAATCTGTAGCGGGGGGTCTGGATGACCTCGTGCCAGCTGCGTGCGCATTTCGTGGTGAGGAGGCGGATGCCGAAAGAGGAGGATTTATCGAGGCGGATGCTGTCGTGGCCGTTGGCGCCAATGACGTGCGTTGTTCCGTGGCCGTGTGTTTTGGTGTAACGGGAGTCAGAGAAGAAGAATTTCATGTACGAGTTTTGTTTGAGGATGAAGTTCACGACGAGGGTGGGTTATGATGGCAGCGGTGGCATTTTGCTTGCACAGGTGAATTCAGTCTAGATGGGCTTTGGGGTTGTCCTTGGTGGCGACATTGCGAGATCAGGTGGACCCTCTGCTGGAAGTGCGTTCTTTATTTGCTTGGATTTATTTCTTGGCCGGCATTTGACATAGGTTCCTCCTAGCTGGGCCTAACCCTCAGATATTTCTAGAACTGGGTTGTGGAGCTGCAAAAATCGGCGTACACGACCGCAAGCGTTGGCCAGCGTCAGAGCTATTTGGATAGTCTGGTTCTGGATTCTCTTGATCATTGAGTTGTAGTTGACAGGAATTTATGTACACTTTTCTAATGGCTATGCGGAAGGCGGCGCATTCAATTCCTGCGTGTACATTAGACCCATAGTTTGCTAGCTACCTATATAGCTTTTCAGTTGCACAACAAGATGCACTGTCTCTTCTTATCTAAGCTCCTACTTCCAGCCTTTGTTGCCCTTTTTCTCAGGCTCCTCGTTTTGTAGCCTCTCCAAGCGCGGTTTGTGGCGGCCAGAATCTAACACGCGATACACTAAACGAGTGCCATATATAGTCTTGAGCTTTTCCAAGCAACTTTTCCCAGCCTCCTCATACGTCTTACCATGACGCAGAGGTCATGAGGAACATTCCCCAACATTTCAACAGCTTCCCCGACATTTCCCGGTCTAGGTTATATATACGGTAGAGACCGCACAATCGAGTGTAGCTAGCTGAACGAGATAGCCGCTGAAACAAACTGGTTTTACGCGACGAATTTGGGCATAGGACATTCCTTGTTCATTTACAACCCTAAGCTTGGGTTATATGCTCGCCTAGGACACAGGGGCCAAGCGGAGTTTAAAACTTGATGTTCTTTACTTGTCATCTAACCAAAACCAAAAGATCCGGTTTTCTGACATTCAACCAACGTCGGCATGAAAGTAAAAGTTAAAGGGAATCGTAAAACGGTACAAAAAAATAAACATATCTTACGCAAGATAAGGAAAAAGCATCTTTGTACAAAAGGGATGGTGAATCAAGGATACAGTAGTAGTAGGGTCGAGGGTAAGCACAACACCGTACTATTAACTATTGCCTGAATCTTGAAGGAGCAAGATTTCAAGGGGATGGGGGCGGTGATAAGGCTCCAAATGACAAGCGCGGGGGGGGGGGGGGGGGGGGGGGGGGGGGGGGGGGGGGGGGGGGGGGGGGGGGGGGGGGGCGGCGCGGGGGGGGGGGGGCCCCCCGGCCCCCGGCGCCG
>MU839853.1:0-241557 GCA_030411725.1 Echria macrotheca | reverse complement strand
GACTACAGTAGTCGTAGTCAAGGCAGTGACTAGACTACAGTAGTCAGTAGTCAGGGTACTGACTAGACTACAGTAGTCAGTAGTCTGACTACTGATTATAGTAGTCTGACTAATTCCCAACCCTGAGTAATAGTATATAGCTAGTTTGTAAATAAGATATATACTATTAGAAACATACCTTAATATTTTTAGATTTATTAATTAAAAGGGAAAAGGCTGTTAGGTTTTTTTTTATATATAAATTACGATAATATTTATTGGAAAAAATGATTATTTTATGTATTGTTACCTTATATACAGGGTTAGGACATTAGTTCTTAGTTATTAGTCCAGTAGTCCGGACTACTGTAGTTTAGTAGTTAGAATCACGGCTGTGAGTAGACTACTTGGATTAGTAGTTTGGGTAGTGATTAGACTACTAAACTACTTTACAAATATTCTTATTTTAAATTTTAAATTATTAACTTATTTGATATATTTTTTTCCAACTTTACTCCCTATAAAATAGGCTGTTTAGGCACTTTTGTATAAAACCAAACTTTTTACTATAATACTGTTAGTTTTCCTAAATAAGTTTAAGGCTTATAATAAGGCTTTTAACTATATATCTAGCTTATAAGTTGTTTTTAATATAATTACGTAAATTGCAGGTTTATTTAATAATTTGAAATCGGCTTGCACAAAAGTTACAATTGGGTTAAAATAACAACCTTGGTTTTTAACTACCTTTATTAAATTAAGGAACTATAATATTAAAAAATAAAAGTTACTACTTAATAAGTAATAGTATAATATAATTATACCTAATTTTGCATTGATATTTTTGTAGCCCGATTTTGTAACAATAGGTATTTTAGTGTTTTTTCTTTGATAAAAAAATAGTTTTCATCCTATTTCCATACCACTTTTTAAATGCTTTTTAGGGTTAGAAGGTAGCTGATATTACTATATATAGTATCCAAAAGCTACTTTAACTTAATTACGTAAACTTGATTTTTAAGCAACGATAGAAAATTCCGTTATACTAAAGGGTGTAAGTAGCTCGAAATAAAAACTTTATCGATTTTAATAAATTCAATAGCTATAATAACTAAAAATGAAAACCACCACCTAAGAAATAGCGTTTTACTGAAATAGTAAGTTATTTTAGATATATATTTTACTACGCCAATTTGAGATTATTTTAATATTAAGGGGTTTTGTACTTGAAAATGCTAAAAACAGAAATTTTACAAGGGAGAAAACTCGTTATACCTAATGAATAAGATTATTAATTTTATTATCTAATATTAATATAGTATATAATCTCCATTAGTAATAATAATTAAAACAACTAATTCGTAAGCTTAATATAGTAATTATAAACTAAAAATATTATATCAAGTGGTGGACTATTAGTCCGGACTAGTACCTATAGTAGTTACAGTAGTCGGACTACTAGTTTAAACGGTAACTAAACTGCTAAACTAGTAGTCCGGACTAAATCCTAACCCTAAGTACATAGTTCATATCATATAAAGCTAAATGTCATGTAAAATACTTATTTCTATCGCTTGATTGTATTACATTTTGAATATATTTCCTATATTATATAAGCGTTTAAAACCAAACAAAATATATTTTATTGTTATAGCATAGCCTAATAAATATATTAATTATTATATAAACTAATATCTATATTCTATATAGCCTATACTGGTAATAATAGTTAAAATTATTAATTTATAAGCCTTATATGGGAATTAAAATTAAAGATATTATATTAAAGGGTGGACTGTTAGTCCGGGGAGTGATTAGACTACTAGGCTAGTAGTCCGGGTGATGACTAGACTACTCTAACTACTAGTCCGGACTAAATCCCAACCCTGCTTGGAACCTTTGAAAACGGGTTATTTTAGTAAATTATTTAATAACCTTTTTAAATTGCTTATTATTAATATGTTTTTATGAATAATGCCATCAGGTGACGTTTTACTTAGTATATAATTAAATTTGCCCTTGCGTTAACAGAACTATTAGCTTACATTTACTAGAATATTATAAATAAAGAATATTTTAAAATATTTCTTGTGCTAAGCGAGTAGATTACGCTGTAAAAGCTCGAAACAATATTTGTAATACTAGTAAAGACTATTGTTTAGTTCCAGAGCAAGTATTATATTAATATTAATAAAACACTACTATCTATTTACTAAATATGCAGTAAATTTAAAGTATTAATATTCGAATTTAATAACAAGGCTTTAGAAAAAAGATTTAATAAGTATTACTTATATATTTTTTTATAAGTATTACCAATTTTGTCAAGCTAACTAGTATAAATTTTTTACTCCAGTTATTAAACCAGGAATAGTAAAGTTCAATAAATACTTTTTACGAAAGCTTACCGTAAATTGATTAAAATGCTTTAATAAACTATACTCCTTCGCTATATTCCTTAATCTACGATTTAAATCCTAACCCTTCAAATAAAACAATTATTTATATTTTGAGCTTGCTGTGGAATATAAAGTTAGTAAATTTATAAAAAAAGAATTCTAAAAATAAGTGGAGCCTTATTTGTTTATATAATCAATTATATTAACAATATTTATTTAAAGATTTAAAAGGAATTAAATTGAAATTTTTTATAGTAATAAAATAATATTTAAAACGGTTTAAACAATAAACACGATTTTTATACGCTAGTAAGCTGTAAGGTGAAATATACTGAGGTATTTACGTAAGCCGGTTGCGGGTAAAAAGGTATTTATTTAAACTTCTAATAACCTTATTACAGGATTTAAAACTAATATTTTAAATAAATCTTACATTTAGAATATTGGAAAATAAACGTTTTAAATACTTAGTTTTTAGCCTAATGGTTAGAAGATATTTAGTAATTCCGGCAATTTTGGTACCGGTAAAACGAGTATTTTCTTTCAGTAATAATGGGTTGGAATTAGATATAGTTAAACGATAGTATTATTAAAGAGCTGGAAGATTGAAAGTTTAAAGGAATTGGAGCAAAACTTCCAGAATAACGCAATTATAAAGGAGGAAGAAGAGGAATAGTCAAAGTTAGCAAATTAGTCAGTAGTTATTAGTCAGTAGTTAGCGCTGTAACTAGACTACAGTAGTCAGTAGTCAGGGTAGTAACTAAACTACAGTAGCTAGTAGTTAGACTACTAACTACTGTAGTCTAACTACTAGTTAATTATAATATATATTTCTTAATTAGAAAATAATTAAAAGCTTACTAATACTAAATATATTTGATTATTCATAGTAGTAATAATAGGGAATATAACATATAAATGGTAACAGTATATTTATAAATGATAACAGTCGAAGTAATTATCAAGATTATTAGCTGTTAATAACGGTTATCGTAGTTTATTATATACGTTATAATATAAAATTAACATTTACCTGCTTTTCCCTTGTAATTAAGTACTTTCAAAAATAGATACGGTTTATTTATAGTATGATATATCTTACTTAAAAGCCAGTTTTATATTGTTATATAAGCTGGATTTTCAAAATCATATTTAAAACCCATAAGCACGATGAGTTCCAATTGGCGTTAAATAGCACTATCGATTTCCAAAGAGATTTTTCAAGGCTGATAAGCGTATTAACTTTAAATAAAAAGCAGTTAAATATAATTAGTATTACTATGCATAAGTTGTTTCATGTACAAATTCCTTTCGTTTTAATAGATTTACTAATAGAAATTACGGTTTTCACTATTTTACTCCTAATACCCATTAAGGTAATATTTAGTAAATAATTTTTAGCCTTGCAGTAGAAATACATGCTCCATATAGTATATACAACTTACTTGAAGCTTTCAGGTTACTTTGGAATTTTGAGGATCGATTACAAATCAAAGTGTATTAAAAGTTGCAATTAGGTCTAAGTAGAAATCTCAATGTTGAATACCCTTTTAAAAATCCATTAAGTATAATTACTTGTAATCGAACAAACATATAGGTAGCTTGCACATATTACTATTAGCTAATGTTAAAATATCTTGCATTTCCCTTATAATTGAGCAGCGTTGGGACATTAGTCCGTAGTCAGTAGTCCAAACTACTGGACTACCTCAAAAAAATATATTATTTTAAATTTGAAATTATTAATTTAGTAATTTATTTTATATACTTTTTTTCTAACTTTACTTCCTATAGAAATAAGCTTTTTAGGCACTTTTTATATAAAATCGAAGTTTTTACCATAATACGATTAGTTTTCCAAAATGGCTTTAAGGCCTATAATAAAGCTTCTCACTATAAATCTAGCTTATAACTTATTATAATATAATTACGTAGATTTGCAACTTTAATTAATAATTAGAAATCAACTTGTACAAAAAGTTACAATTGCGTTAAAATAATAACTTTGCTTTTTAACTACTTTCATTAAATTGAGGAACTATATAATATTGAAAAGAAAAAGCTACTACTTAGTAAGTAATATTATAATATAATAAGACCTAATTTTGCATTGATATTTTTGTAGCCCAATTTTGTAATAATAAGTATTTTCGTACTTTTTCGATAAAAACATTTTTTCCCTTATTTCCGTACTACTTTTAAATGAATTTAAAGGTAAAGAGGTGAATTATACTGCTTTATATGATATTTAAAAGCTACTTTAAGTTAACTACGTAAACTTGATTTTTAATTAACGATTTAAAATCCTGTTGAATAAAAACTCGCAGTTAGCTCGAAATAAAAACTTTGCATTTTAATCGATTCTAATAGATCCAAGAGCTATAAATTCATAATAATGAAAAGTCAAAAATAGTAACTAGGAAATATGTATATACTAAATTAGTAAGGTACTTTAAATATATTTTTTACTAAGCCAATTTCGTAATATTTCTATTTTGAGTCATTTTACACCTTAAAAAGCAAGAAAACATAAAGCTTATTGAATAGAGAACTTATTATACGGAAATAAGGAAATAAGGAAATAGGAAAATAGGAAAATAGGAAATAAGAAAATATAGGGCTAACGAAAAGCAATAAATGCTAATCTTTATCCTCCTTTTCCTCTTTTACTATACTATTTTGGAAATTATCCTCCAGTTGTTTCAAATCCCTTATTTCCCGGCTCTTTAATAAAACTATCCGCTTAACCGTTTCTGGTTCCAGCTTATGTCAATTTTTAATCATAATATTACTACGTATCGGAAATACCCTTTTTACCGGTACTAAAGTTGCTAGATTACTAAATCTCTTTTTGTCATTAGGTTTAAAATTGGATATTTAGAAGCGTTTGTCTTCCAGTATTTTAAAGGTTAAATCTATTTTAAAAAAAGAAAGTATCAGCTTTTAAATTTATTAATAATAAAATAAATAATAATAAAAGTTAAATAAATACCTTTTTATTAGCAACCGGTTTATGGATATAATTGATATCTTTTAGTCTTTAGTTTACTAGGGTATAAAAATCGTTTTTTATCGTTTAAAGCGTTATATATATCCTCATATTATTCTAGGGGGTTTAAATTTAACTTTTTTCGAACCCTAGGAATTAATATTAGGATTCATAAAATAAAGAATATAAAATATATTTTACATGCTTTAAGAATTCTTCTTTTATAAGTTTGTAAACTTTATATTCCGTAATAGTATTAAAATATAAATATTATTTTATTTAAAAGGCTGTGTTTTAAATTGTGGATTTAGGAGTATAGCGAAAGGGTATAGTTCAAGCCAGGGTTGGAACATTAGTTAGTCCTTAATCATTAGTCACGTAGTCCGAACTACTATAGTCCAGTAGTCAGAATCACGGCCGTAACTAGACTACCCGGACTAGTAGTCCGGGTAGTGACTAGATTACTAAACTAGTAGTCCAAAGGGTAACTAAACTACCTGGACTACTAGTCCGGGTAGTAACTAAACTACCTAAACTAGTAGTCCGGACTACCAAACTACTAGTCCGGACTACTGGACTACTTCAAAAAATCTATTATTTTAAATTTGAAATTTGAAATTATTAATTTATTAATTTATTTAATGTACTTTTTTTCTGACTTTACTTTCTATTAAAATAGGCTTTTTAGGCACTTTTTATATAAAACCGAAGCTTTTACTTTAATACAATCAATTTTCCAAAATAGGTTCAAGGCCTATAATAAAGCTTATAACTATATATGTGGCTTATAGCTTATTATATTATAATTACATAAATTGCAACTTGAATCAGTAATTAGAAACTGAATTGTACAAAAAGTTACAATTGGGTTAAAATAATAACTTTGATTTTTAACCACTTTTATTAAATTAAGGGTTAATAATATCGAAAAATAAAAGTCACTACTTAGTAAGTAATAATATAATATAATAATACCTAATTTTACATTAATATTTTTTACAGCCCAATCTTATAACAATAAGCATTTTAGAGTTTTTTTTAATAGAAAAATATTTTTCACCCCATTTCCATACTACTTTTAAGCAGATTTTAAAGTTAAGAGGTAAAGTATATTGCTATATATAGTATCCAAAAGCTACTTTAAGTTAATTATATAAACTCAACTTTTAATAACCCATTTTAAACCCAGTTATATAAAAACTTGCAATTGGCTCAAAATAAGAACTTCACATTTTAATCAATTCTACTTAGTCCAATAGCCATAATAACTAAAAGGAAAAAATACTACTTAGTAAATAACTTTATACTAAATTAATAAGGCACTTCAAATATATTTTTTACGAAGCCAATTTCGTAATATTTTTATTTTGAGGTGTTTTGCACTTAAAAAGGCCAAAAACAATAATGAATCTTACCAGCTAGAAAACATATTATACCTAATAAATGGATTACTGATTTTCAGTAGCTAATATTTATATAATATATAGCTTATATAAATAATAATAATTAAAATAATTACTTAATAAGCCTAATATAGTAATTAAAAATTAAAAATACTATACTAGGGGGTGGACTACTAGTCCGGACTAGTGACTACCAGTAGTCAAGTAGTCGGATTACTAGTCCGGGGGGTGACTAGATTACTGGACTAGTAGTCCGGACTACTGACTACTAGTCTAGACTAAACCCCAACCCTGGTTTAAGCTATTTTAACCGATTTAGTAATAATAGTTTCCGTGGAAAGTATTTATTTAACTTTGCAATTTTAGCTTCGATAACCGAACTAAAAATACTATATTACTTAACCTAAAATATAAATTAGTAAATAATATATAAAGTTAAATAATTTACTTATTAATGCTTTTTCTTCTGATGCCTTGTTATTAAATTTCGAAATTAAGGCCTTAAATTTCCTATATATTTAGTAAATAAAGAGTAAAGTTTTATTAATATTAATATAGTATTTACTTTACAGCTGAATAATAGATTTTACTGATACTGTAATATCGTTTCGAGTTTTTAAAGCGTAGTTTACTTAGTTTAATTTACTTAGTTGGCGTAAGGAATAGTTTTTAATATTTCTTATTTGTAATATTTCGATGAATATAAATAAGTTGACGGATTTTTCAACTTAAGGGTAGATTTAATTATATAATAGGTAAAATTCCACTTTATACCGTTATTTATAAAAAGATATTATTAATTAGTAATTACTGATTTAATAAGGTTAATAAATAACTTACTAAGTAAAATAACCCGTTTTTAAAGTTATCCGGTAAAATACCCTAGTCCTTACTTAGAAAATTCCTTTTTATAGTAATTTCTTTATTTCCAAAATATTTTTAACCATTACTATAATCCTTCAAATTCCTATAGTAAAAGCTAAAACAATGATTAGTATAAGATTAATTAATAATTAATTGAAATTTTTACTTATTATTAAATTCCAAGGTATTAAATTCCTCGTCTTGGATTTCCATATTTATATTCTTTAATTTTATAAGTTGTAAATTAGTAAAAAAAAGTAAGTTACTTATTTTAAGGTAGCCGTATATATAAAATTATTTGAATATATTTACGGTTACTAAATTAAGGATATAAGTAACGCAGTAGATATTATATTAAAATTCCTGATTAAGCTTTTTAAATTCCAAAAGAAAGGTATTATCATTAGGTGCGTTATTACGGGTAATACTAATTAATTAAGTTAGTAATTAAATAATTACTATAACAGTTTTAATAATAAATATAACTTACGTTAAAGTTGTACCCGTTGTAATTGAAGGATAAGGCTTAATAGCTTCTAAAACTTTTGTTGTAGATATATATAAACCGGTATGGTTATCTGGAATATTTTCGAAAACTAAAAGTATTATTAGTAAGAATTATTAATAATGAAGTATAATTATTCACCTAATAGCTTATAAATTAATTTAAAATGCTTATTAATATAGTTGATAATTATTTTAAAATAGTTATTTTAGGTTTTGAAGTTCAAATATGAAAATTTAAGTAAAAAGTACCAAGTAATTTAATATTTACTTTTAATTTAGTATTAAATACTAAGGAAAACCGATTAAAGGTAAAATTAAGTAAAGATATTTTTTCCGATATATTAGAATTGTAGTATATATAATAAAACTACTAATGTATTAAAGTAAAATAGTAAATCTCGAAAAGATTTAAAATATACGGCGTTGAAAGATAAGTTATTTTCGATAAAAAAAGTTAAAATCTTTAATAAAGCCTCTTCTTTGTTAAAATCGGAAACGGTATTAATACGTACTCTTTTTGCTAAAACTAGCTGTTGAACGATACAGGGTCTGGCTGGTAGCCAGGGTAGCGGAAGCGACTAGGTAGCGCTGCACAGGTCAATACGACAGCACTGCTGAAGGAAGTGGATAGCTTACTATAATCGATTTAATAGTAGGAAGATAAGATAATAAGATGCTTAACTATCTAAGGCTATCTACAGGAGCAAGGAAAGGGCCTGATATAGGCGTATAGTGGCTGCAGTAGCCGAAGGAAAGTGCCGGAGCAAGTGGAAGGAAAGGATCGTGTGTGGGGAATCCTTCTGGGGTCGTGGATCCTACAGTGGGTAGGATCCCCTGTAGAGTAGGTTCCCCAGTAGGTGCCAGCCCCTGACCCCTGAGTCAGGGGTGTAGATCCCCGGAAGGTCCGGACCACAGCAGGTCTAGTAGCGGCCCTACAGGCAGCACAGGTCCCTATAAGGATCCCCTATAGCAGTGGAAGCACCACTGCCACGAGCCACTAATAGCTACACTTCAACACTAGCCTAAAGAAATCTAAATCTAAGCTCACTGCAGTAATTTATATTATTATAATTAATATTAATAAAGCTAATAATATAAAAACTAATAAAATTAATAATATAAAAAATAATAAATAATAACCTATTTTTACTTTTTTATAAATTCCGACTTTTTATTATAAGCAATTAAAAAGTACTATCTTTTATAATACTGTAAATAATTTGAAGTTTTAAACTCCTTCATCATCTTTATTACTTTCCAACTGTACTTGTTTTATTGTATTATATTAGAAGTTAAATATAAAATATTAAGAATTAATATTTATATAGTATACTAAATTAAAATTTATTTATCCTTAAGGGGATTAATAAGTAGTAAAGTACGCATAAATAAGCTGTATTTAAAAACGTAAACGGTAAATCTAAAACTAAGTTTCAATTCATAATCCAGCTGGCTATATAGCGAAAAGGATATATTAGTTATTGGATTATTATCAACTATAATAATAGTATTTTCTTAAAAGGTAGAAAGCTGGAAGCAGCTTTAAAAGTAACTTCACTATTAAAAAAAATCATTCGAATAGGAAGATATTGTATATATAAAGTAAAAGAGTGGTTTGTAAGGTAAAAGTAAGTATATACGAATAGTTTTTAATAATAGGTTGTAATAATTAATTGTAATAATAAATATATAATTGTAGATTATAATAATTTTAAAAGTAAAATTTATCTTTAAGGTAACGAAGGCTCTTTATATATCTAAAAAAGAGAAACTTTTAATATTTCTACAGTCTTTTAATAAGGTAAAATAAGCAATAGTAATTTATAAAATAACTTACTAGTATTATAACCTTAAAAATTAAACTATCTTGCTATTATAAGTTACTTTACATTTTTAATTATAAATTTAAGATCTAAAAATTCTAAATCGTCGATTCAGCTTAATTTGCTACTTTAAAATTTAAAATCCTCTACTAATGTAATTATTAATAAATAAAAATATAATAGGATAATAAGTAAAATATATAAGTTTACTACCCGGTGGTTGTTACGTGATTATTACTATATTAAGAAATATTTGGATTTATAAGTACTTTTCAAGTTATAAGTTATTTAAAGGATATAAGTTATATTCGATTTGATTTTACCAGTTTCCAAAGGCTTTTAGTATATTCCAGTACTTAATTTACTAATAATAAAATTATTACGTAATAGGTATTATCAGGATTGGCAAATTAGTCAGTGGTTACTAGTCAGTAGTTACTGACTACAGTAGTTAGTAGTCATTAGTCAGGGCACTGGCTGCAGTAGTCAGTAGTCAGCGCAGTGACTAGACTACGGTAGTTAGTAGTCTGACTACTAGTCAAATATAATATTATTTTTAATTACAAAATGAGTAAAAGCCTATTAATGGTATAAATTTCAGTACGTATAATATTAAAGATATGGAATATAGTATATAAATGGTAGCAATCTATTTATTAATAATAGCAGCATAACTAATTATTAAACTTATCTGCCTTTAATGAGGGTTATTTTAATAAATACACCTTATAACGTAAATTTAAAATTTACCAGCTTTTCCCTTATAATTAATTCATACTAGAAGTCTATATCATTTGCTTACAATACCACATATCCTACCTACAAGCTAGTTGTATCCTATTATAAAAGCTGAATTTTTAAAATAGAATTTAAAATCCATAAGTACGAGAAGTTGCAATTAGAGTTAAATAGCGATATCGATTTGCAACAGGGTTTTAAAAAGCCAATAAGCGTCATAAAGTTAAATAGAAAGCACCTATACATAATTAGTATTCGTATACTCCATTTAGCATAAGAATATTTCTACTTTTAGTTGGTTTAGGAATTAGAATCACGGCTTTTACTAATTTTACATCTTAATACCCGTTACACTATTATAATATTAATGAATATCCTTTCACCTCATATTAGAAATGTTTTTTGTCTAAATAACTTATTTTAAGCTTTTACGTTAACTTGGAATTTTGAGAAATGATTAGAAATCGAAGTGTATAAAAATTTGCAATTAGGTCAAAGTGGGGATTATCAATTTTAAATACCCTTTTCAAAATCCATTAAGCGTGATAACATATAACTTAAAATACTTATAAATTCATTACAAATATTACCAACAGGTTGGCAACACTCGATACTAAACATTTTATCTTATTCTATAATCGTTATTATTATTAAGTATTAATTCTGCTTAACTACTTATAAGCCTTATACGGTAAATATATATATAATATAATTCAAGATAAGTAGTTAAGTGTTTCATAACTACTCCCTATATACTACTATGAGTTATTAATAAAAAAACGATTGATAATTATTATTTAAAATAATTATTCTTTTTATTTAGTGACTACTGTAGTTAGACTACTAACTACAGTAGTCAAAGTAGTCTAGTCAGTTAGTAGTCAAGGCACTGACTAAACTACAGTAGTCATAGTAAAGGTAGTATCTAAACTACTGTAGTTAGTAGTCTGACTAATTACCAACCCAGGGTATTATTAATAAAATTTTTAAAAATAAATAAATATTACGTAATTGTTCCCCTACAGAGTAATATTTAGCTTTCTCATAAATTTTGTTATTATTTGTCATTTTCAGATTTATAATGTAAAAATAACAAATAAGTATAAAGTAGCAAATCAACTTGTAAATAAAGAAAATCAATAAAAATAGGAAAATGGAAAATTTTAGGGGCCTTAATTCTAGTTACCTAAGCATCAGTGATTTAATACATAATTAATTATACTTATAAATTAGTATACTACCTTAGTTTGATACTATTAACTGTACTGGACTTTCAACTAAAGATTTAAAATCGGATATCCTAAATCGTCGATTTAAGTCGATTTACTGCTTTCGATTTCTAAAGACTTTTAATATATTCCAGGAGCGTAATTACTACGATTGAAGTGGCCTACGTAATCAATAGCTATACTACTACTAGTTATTATTAGTAACTATTACGTAACTACCACCTTATACAGTAATATAAGTGCTTTATATAAATTTTGTAATTTTAATAAAGAAATGACAAATAAGTAGAAAGTGGCAATTTGCTTATAAATACAGGAAAAGCGGTAAAAAGTAGTAGCAATAAGCTTAATAAATATATTATTAATCTCAGTAGTTAATATTACTATAATGTATAGCCTATACTAGTAGTAATAAGTAAAATAATTGATTAATAAGCCTAATATAGTAATTAACAATTAAAAATACTATATTAAGGGGTGGACTACTAGTCCAGACTAGTAACTACTAGTCTAAACTAAATCTCAACCCTGCTCTTATTATTAATCAGGGTTGGTAATTAGTCTGACTACTAACTACAGTAGTCTAGTCACTCACTACCTTGACTACAACTACTGTAGTCAGTAGGTAAAAATACTGAAAATAATTCTTATTTTAAATAACAATTCTAATTCTGAAACAAAGTAAGACTTTCTAGTACTGCTGAATATTAATATTTGTCAATTACTTATCGATATTTTTAACTATATGTTATTACGCTTAGAAGATTTTAAAAAGGATATTTAAAATCAACATGTCGGACTACCTTTACCTAATTGCAACTTTTTATACACTTTGATTTCCAATCATTTCTCAAAATTCCGATTTTGAGTGACACCTTGTTGTATATACCTTATTTAAAGTATATTGCAAATATAATGTAAAATGACATCCGTCAATTACTACGCCAATGGGTATAAAGAGTAAAAAATAGTAAAATCCGTGATTTTAATCAGTAAACCTGCTAAGGGTATAAGTATTTTTACGTTGTATATAGCGTAATAACACTAATAAGATGTATTGTTTTTTATTGAAGCCAAAGCGCTGACTGGCCTTTTAAAATTTTATTGGAAATTGATATCGCTATTTAACTCCAAGTGCAACTTTTAGTACTTATAAATTTTAAATTGTATTTTTGTTGAACGGTATAGGGTCTGGCTGGTAGCCAGGGTAGCGGAAGCGACTGGGTGGCGCTGTACAGGTTAATACGATAGCACTGCTGAAGGAAGCGGATGGCTTACTGTGATCGATTCAACAGTAGGAAGATAAGATAACAAGATGCTTAACTATCTAAGGCTATTTATAGGAGTAAGGAAAGGGCCTGATATAGGCGTGTGGTGGCTGTAGTAGCCGAAGGAAAGTGCCGGAGCAAGTAGAAGGAAAGGATTGTATATGGGGAATTTTTCTGGGGCCGTGGATTTTATAGTGGGTAGGATCCCCTGTAGAGTAGATTCCCTAGTAGGTGCTAGCCCCTGACCCCTGAGTTAGGGGTGTGGATTTCCGGAAGGTCCAGATTATAGTAGGTTTGGTAGCGGTCCTCTAAGTAGTATAGGTCCTTATAAGGACCTTTTGTAGTAGTAGAAGTATTATTATTATGAGTTACTAATAGCTGTACTTTAATACCCTTTTTGGAGCCTTAGGGGCTTATGCTTAGCCTTTTGTAGGGCCTGGGCCTTTTGAGGTTTAGGAATTTAAGGAATTTTGCGTATTTAGTTGGCGTAAGCGCTTTAGTAAGCTTATTAGTAGGTATTTTAGCGGTTAGGATGTATTTTATAGTGATTAGGCTTATAGTAATAAACTTACGGACTTTTTGGAATTTAATAAGGGTATGTTTAATTTGGTTATAGTACTTGGGGTTGTAAGCGGTATTAATAGCGCTTTGGTTATTTCCCTTTAGGGGGATAAGCCCCTAAATTAAGTAATTTATTTTTTTATATAGTTCCCTAAGCTAAAGGGTTTTTTTTACCGTTTTAATTAAACTAGTATATTTGGCTTTTAGTATAAAAAAGGTAACTATTATAAACTTTTTTAACTTTTAATTTATTAGATTTGAACAAAAACTTTGAGAGAAACCGGCACCCGCGCATCTGCTCGAGGAAACGTCTAAAATCGAAGCGGAAATTTGGAACGAGTCGATAACTCAATTATCTTAGCCCCGATGGGGTCGAAGAAGTAGCGTAAGCGTAATGCTAACGGCGTAAGGTTACTTAAGGATAATTGGGTGATTGCCTTTTTTGTACCTTTATAAGGTAAAAATCCTATAGATATAAAAATGGTAAAACGTTTTTACCGCTTATTACTGGCTAATTAAAACGGTAAAAGTGCTTTAAGTACGGGGTAAACTTATAACGATAGTAAAATAAAAAAAAGTAAAAACGACAATATTATTAGTAACAATAATAGATTTAACGATAACAATATAGAAGATATTACTTTATTATAATAATTTATAATAACGGTTACTTTTTATAAGTAAGCCGCTATATAAATATATATTCGTAACAAGGGCAAAGTGGATTTAAAAGCGTTTAAAATAATCGTTTACTTTTCGGAATAAGTAAAGGTTACCTATAAATTTCTAAAGCGAAAATAGTTTAACGAAAGCTAGAAAAAGGGTTTAAGGAAAACGATAATAATAATTTTCGAGAAACTTAAAACTATTAAGAAAAAGATTAGTATACGTAATAAAAACGCTATAAAAAAAAGTCCGATTTATACTTACTTTCGTTCCAACGAAGAAAAAAAGGTAAATTTAGGCTTAAATAACGGTAAAGTTAATATACGTAAAGTATATCCCTAGGGCGTTTATACTTAAAGTTACAATATAAACTAACTAAAAGAAAAAAAATAATAAATAGTTAAATAAATAAATAGTAAAAATGGTTAATAAGGCCTTAACGGTAGGTATTGAAAAAGATATAACCCTAGTACGTATATACATTATACACTATTTACCTAATAATAACTAAAAGATTATATTTAAAACTAAAGATAACAGAAAATATATAGAAACTAATATAGCGTAAGTAAAAAAAGCGTTTAATAGCGTAATAGTTATAGCTTGTAAAGGTTATATAATTGTTATTTACGGACTAAGTTTATAACGTATATTTAGTAAAAATATACCTTAATACCTAAAAAAGAAAATTTTAATAAAAAATAACGTTATAATAGTTAAAGTAATAGTTTTAAAAACTATAAGGAAGAAAACGAGAATCTCCCTTTACGTTATGATAAATAGTATAAATAAAGTAAACTTACTTTATATATATAGCTTAATAGTAAAGGGTATTTAATATTTTTACGAGCTTTTTATTAATGGAATAATACTTTAATAATACTATTAATATTATAATTTTAGCTATATAGTAAAGATATACGTTATAAAGTTAGTACGATATAAGTATTACGGTTATTTATATAAAAAAGTTAAGTATAAGGTAAAAAAGTAAGATAACGATAAAGTTATTTGCAGTGGTAATATTACGGGTATATAATATATACGGTACGTTAACTACGCCGGTAAATATACGGTATAATTAAAATAATATTTAAAAAGGGTAAAATAAATTATATAAGTAAAGGAAAGGTAGGTAAACTAGTTTCGTTACTTCGTATTATTAAATTACTTAAAGAAAATAATATAATTAATTAAGACTAGCGTAGTTGCTTTGGAAGCGGTACGACTTTGGAATAATAACGTTATAAGGAAACGTAGAGTAGTAACGGTAGAGGAGGATTGGACCCCCTGGTTAAGGGGTTACCTATTAGCCTTTTTTATACTGGTATAATAGGAGTTTAGTATATAAGATATTAGTAAGATGTTTACGGTTATAATTAGGTAGGCTTTAGCTGAAGAAATAATAGCTTTGGACCTATAAGTTTGGAAAACCTATAGGAAATAATACGAAAGCGGAGCGAAGCCGCAATACGTACGCTGCGGTAATATAAGGTATTTTACTAATTAGGTGAATAGGAAGATATAATAACGGAAGCCCGATAGCTAGTATAAGGCTTGGTTAGGATTAAGGGGTTTTGTACGGCTTAGGTACGTAGTCTTGCCTTACTTATAGCGTAATAGTAGCGTTTCTACCTAAATAGTTACGGTAGAAGTTCCGCATAGGCCCTAGGCCTAGGGACTTGGTCTATATTGAGTAACCCCTGCGGGGTAAGAGAAAAAATAATTTATTAGATTTTAATTAATTATAAAAAGGTAACCGTAAGTTAACCTTTTTATTACTTTATAGCCGTTAAAGTTGCTATTAAAGTAGTTTAAAAGGGGGGATACCGGTTTTAGTTTAAATTATAAGGCTAATTTATACGTACTGTATATATTATTTAGCAGGCGCTTAATAGCTTTAAGATAGTTAATATAAGGTTTTTGAAAATATTTTAAAAGCTATTTAATCAAATAAGCGACGTTAAATTTAATTTAGACTATAAGGTATATTTTGGTGCTAATTAGCTACTAATATTCCGTTTTTCCGGTGTTGTTAAGTATTAGGGAGTTAGTTATGGAAAAAGTGGTGAGGCTGGGGGAAAAAGGTACATTTAGGCCGTTAAGGCTAACGCTAAAGTATTTTGCTACTTAGACGACATAAACCCTTTAATAAATTTATAAAAGGCGTTTAAGCCTATTACGTTTAATTTAAATACTAAAAAAGTATTTTACAAGCCCCAAATCCTCGATATTATAGGTTTTAGCGATATTACGCTTCAAGGTTTTAATTTTAAATAATAAGGGTTTAATTAGAAGGTAATTATTTATATAATTAATTATAAAGATATAATTAGTATAGTAATAGTAAATTGTAATATTTAAAGCTAGCGGCTTAAAGCCTAGCCTTGTAAGTAAAGTAGTAACCTTTTACTGCTATAGGTATAGTACCTGCTTTAAACTATAAAGCGATTAACCTAGTTATATAATTTAATCTTTAGAAGGGTTTTAGCTATAGTACTTTAGTAGCGTTTGCGCTTTAGGGCCGTTAATAGTAAAGTTGTATAAACCCTTTAAAATCTCGATAAAAATAGCTACGTTAAGTTTAATATTTAAAAAAGGCGCTAATAAAGTCGATCTATTTAATCTCAAGGTCCTTTATAGCTATTATTATAAGGATAACTTGTTAGGTAAGCGCTATAGTAATTGTAGTAAAGGTTTTAGTAAAGTCAACCCCTAGTATTTAAAAAAACCCTTTAACTATAAATCGGGCTTTTTATCAATTAATTAGCTTAATAAAATCCTTTTTCTTTTTTATAACCTAATATATAGTAATAGGCTTTTTATAAGCCTTATTGCATTTTATAAAAAAAAAGGTATAAATAGTTAAAAACTAATTAAGTTTTTTATAAATAATTTCCTAAATTTAAAGCTTTTTAAAGCTCTTTATCGCCTATTTATAAGTGGTTAGCTTAAAGCTATTAGAAGCCTTAGTATATTTAGCTTTATAGTACTTCTTTATAGTTTATTTAATTAACTAGTAAATTAAATTGCTTATATTTATTAAATCCTTATTAGAAACCCTTTAAAACTAATTACGTTAAAAGAAAGGTACCTAAAGCAATAAAATCTTAACTATAATAAAGCGTAGCTTAAAAATAGTTAATTTAAAAAGTGGAGGTTACGAAAGAGTAGTTTGCGGCGTTAAATTTATAGGAGAAGCTTATAGCGTAAAATTTGGAAAAAAAGCTTACAGCGCTAGGTTTATAGGAGTAGTTTATAGTAATTAGTATAAAGTAGTAACTTACGGCGGCGAAGGGTTTAAAAAAGTAAAAAGGTATATATTAGATCTTATTTCCCTAAAGGTAAAAAGGGGTTTAAGAAGTTAAAGTCCTTTTTCCTTAATAACGTTAGAAAGTTTTAAGGCGTTAGTTTATACTTTAAGGCTGTTTAAATAGGTAAAAAAATCCTTATATAGCTTAATAAAGCTAATTTAAACTACCTTTTTATTGCTAAGCTATACTAGGTAGGTCTAATGCCTAAGGACCGTAATGAGCTTTCCTTTTTCTCCTTTAGGGATTAGTTTATTATTAATAGCGCGCTTTTTAATACGTATATATATTAGGTAGTTAGAATTAATAGCTTTATAATTTTTAAGGTTTAATATATATAAAGTTTGTATTAAAAACATTTTATTTATAAATAGCTAGTAAGGGGTAAGGTTTTTAGTAGTATTAGCTATCCTATTGATAATTTTAACTATTAAGTTAATTACGTAACCTTATAAAAAGAAAAAAAGCCCTAAGGCGATTATAATAACCTTAAGTTAATTTAAAATAACTTTAATAATTTATTTAAGTAAGTTGTTTTAATTGTAAACGTAGGGGCTTAATTTGCTAAATACGGTTCTAATTTCAATTAGGAACGGTATAAGGGGTTTAATCTTTATACTATTATTATAGTAAAACTTATTTAAATAGTATTTATATTTATTATTAAAGCCTTATATAGCCGATTTAGCCGCTAAAGCTACTTTATTTTTAGTTCTAAAAAAATAAAGAATTTAAAAGTAAGTTTTTTAGTTAATTAGAATTAATCTATATAACTTACCGTTTAATAGCGTAAGCTAAATTATGAAGATATTTTTTTCATTTAGCTTAAGGTATATAAAAAATCTTTAATAACCTTACGAAAAAGTTATTAAAGGATTTTAGCTATATTACAGCTTTTATAAATAAAGTTTTAGGGCTTAACCTTTTAAAAAAGGGTATTTTCTTTGTAATTAGGGCTATTTGTTTTAGTAGGTTAAGGTTAATATAGCTAAGTTTAACGTACTAAAACCTAACCGTTTTAATTAGGGCTTTAAAAGCTATTTTTAGCCCTATTAGGGAAGCTATAAGGTTAATTCTTTTTACGTCAATAACCTCTTTTAGAAATATATTCTTATTATAAAGCCCTAAGTCGAAACCTATAGTTATTAATAAGGATCCTAAGTTTAAACCTATAATAATTAACAAAAACCCTAAGTTAAAGCTAATAATTATTAACGATAACCTTTAAGTTAATTATTTAAGCGTTATAGGGTAATTAAAGTTGATAATTATTAATAATGGTTTTAGATTAAAGCCTATAGTAATTAACGATAGTTTTAGGGCTGTTATAGTTAATAATAGAATTATTTGGGCGTTTTTAATAGGGTTAGGGTTGTTTTAGTAGTATTATTAATCGGTTTTAAAGGCCTTAATAGTAGGAATAAAGGTGTAGTATACTTTAATAAGGGCCTTTAATTTAAAGAAGAACCCTTTTTTTAAAAAGTTTAATATTATAATTAGTTTTTTAGCTTTAGAGAAAAGTTTCTACTTAATTAGTATTTTTTTAAAAGCGTAAAGCCTATAATTATTAATTATATTAAGGGGGAATTTAGGTACGAAAAGTATTACGGTAAAGGTTAATATTTTATATAGCGCGTTTTTATTACTATTATCGCTAATATATACACTAATCTTTATTATACTTATACCCTTAGGGCGAATAGGTTTACCCCTGATTTTAATAATATTAAAATTACTATTAATTTATAAGTTAATAAATAGGGATTTATTAGTATAAATATAAATTATAAATTTAGTATTAAAAAGTTATTAGGCTAAAGGAAAGCCTTTTCCTTTATATTTAATATAATAAGTTACTAAATTATAAATTTAAGTAAGTTAATAGTTAGGTATAGCTGTAGATTAAGTAAATATACGTTTAAAGTTAGAAATAACTATAGGTTAAGTAAATTTGTATTTAAAGCTTGTTAAAGGCTAAGTAAACTTATCATTAGAATTATAGTTAAAAATAATGCTGGTTTTAAGGTTATAAGCGATAATAAAGGCTTTAGGGTTACTATTATCGCTATTATTACTTTAGTTATTAAAAGGTTTTAAGAAAGAAGCGGTTTTTTTAATATTAAAGGTATTATTAAAGCTATTTCGGTAAAAGTACGTATTAACCTTTTTAGCGGCTAATATAATAATATTCTTATAACGATTAAGTTATTTATTAAATATTAGGTTATATTATTTTTAACGGTTGCCTTAATAATTAAAGCGGTAATAATATACGTTTTTACTCTACTTATATTTAGCTTAAAGAATTAAGAGTTATTAGCTTATAAAAGTAAATTAATTACGGTTATTAACGAGTAGGTCCTTTTAAAAATATTAAAAAGTTAGATAAATTAACTAGTTAATTATTTTTAAAAACTATTTCTTTTAATATATAAGGGTTTTGCTACGCTTAATTTAATTAGGAAAAGCTTTTTAAATTATATTAAAATAGTAGTTAATTTAGTTAATTTAAGTAATATTAGCCCTTATATTATATAATTAACTAATTAAAGCGTTAAACTTAACGTTATAGTTTATTATTAAGATATTTTCTTTAAAGAGGAGATTATAAAAGGTTTTATACAGTAAATACCTAAACTAGTTTTAAAAGGAGATATATTACTACTATAGGTATATAAAGGCTATAATAAAATTAGTTTTATAAGTAATAGTTAATAAAAAACCTTTTTTAAAAAGATTTTAAAAGGTTAAAAAGAAAGTTGCTTTTTAAACGTTATTAAAGCGGCTAGTAATTTTATAAAGGTAATTAATAAAATTAGAGATTTAAAAAATTTTAAGTTAAATTATAATAGTTAAGTACTATTATTAATAGTTTTTAGGGCTAATAAGGAGTTTTCGTTTAGGAAAAGAAAGGGATTATTTAGTAAGCTTTTTTATAATTATAACCTTATAGTTATAGTTAATTAACGTTAGGTTTATTATTAACCTAGTTAAAGGAGGAGGAAAAGGTAATTTAGCTAAAAAAGTAGTAGGAAATAAATTATAAAAAGGTAAAAATTTAGTTAAAGAAAAGCTAGCTAAAGGGTAATTAATAGGAAAAGTTAAGGGAATTTTGTTAGGAGGAGGTATATTATAATAATTAACGAAAAATTAAATTTATTTACTAAATAGTTAAAGATCTTTTTATAGGGTTTAAAGGTTGGTTATAGTAACGATACTAGGGTTTTGGAAATTGTTAGCGGTAAAAAGCTCCGGGTAGTTACTTATAGTAATATTTTCAGCTATTTTAATATAGAAGCGTATAGTAAATCCGGTTCGAAATAATACTAACTAGGCTTATAACCTATTAAATAGTATAGGGTTTAGCTAGTAGTTAGGGTAATAAAAGCGATTAAGTAGCGTTATATAGGTTAATACAATAGTATTACTAAAGGAAGTAAATAGCTTACTGTAATTAATTTAATAATAGGAAAATAAGATAATAAAATGCTTAACTATCTAAAATTATTTATAGAAGTAAGGAAAAGGCCTGATATAAGCGTGTGGTGGTTGTAGTAGCCGAAGGAAAGTGCCGGAGCAAGTGGAAGGAAAGGATCCTGTGTGGGGAATCCTTCTGGGGCCGTAGATCCTATAGTGGGTAGGATCCCTTGTAGAGTGGATTCCCCAGTGGGTGCCAGCCCCTAACCCCTGAGTTAGGGGTGTGGATCCCCGGAAGGTTTGGACCACAGTAGGTCCGGTAGTGGCCCTGTAGGCAGCACAGGTCCCTGTAAGGACCCCCTGTAGCAGTGGAAGCACTACTGCTACGAGCTACTAATGGCTGCACTTCAACAATTTTGAAAAATCCAGCTTACGTAAAATTATAAAACTAGCTTATAGGTAGCAAATATGGTATGATAAGTATATGGTATGGGTTTCTAAATTTATTTACTTATTAGGCTTTAAGACTAGTAAAGTTTAATTTTACTTTATAATGTATATAAATTACGATAAATACTATTAAATACGATAATTTTAGTAATTATTTATGCTTTATTATTTATAAATATATAAGTACCCTTCATATATACTATACTTTATCCTTGTATTGCTATAAATATTGCAATTTCTAGTATTAATAGGCTTTGAATTATTTTGCAATTAAAAATAATATATTATATTTGACTAGTAGTCTGACTACTGACCACTGTAATCTAGTTAATGCCTTGACTAATAACTACTAACTAATAACTACTGACTAATTTGCCAACCCTGCTGTTAGATATAGTAGTTATTAATAGTTATTAAAGTACTAAGCTTTATCTATATCGCGAAAAAAATAATTATTATATTATTATTATTTGTCTTAAACCGTAGGAAGCCGAAGGCTTCCACCTCTAAGGGGTAGGCGGTCCCTTTTCTATGTAGTTATCGCACATAAGTACCTTCTATCTAATCTTGGTACGTATACGCTCCGAATACGTATCGAAATGCTCCTTTGCAATCCACTTAATTAGGCTTTTCTGCGCTTAAAATACAATTATAATAAAGGAAAACAAAAAAAGTAAAAAATGTGAAAAATGTAAAAAATAGGGTTTTTAAGGGAAGGTATTGCCCTATATTCGGTCTAAAATAAGTACGCTCTTTTTACTACTTAAGGGATAACTTAGGTTTTCAATCTTAATAAGTCATTATCTCATCTTTTACTATTAAGGTCCTTAAACAATAAATAAGGTAAATAAAAAGGGTAAATAAAAGTAAAAGAAAAGGTATAGTTAATTCGTAGTAAGTATATTTCCTTTTAGCTTTTAATTAGCTTAAATTTTGATATATTTTAGTAAATTATTAAGGTTTTCAATAATAAATAAAATAAATAAAGAAAAAAGTAAGGTATAATTAGTTTTAAATAAGTATGCCCCTTTAGTAAATTTCGGTTAATTAGTTATATAAAGAAAAATTTAAACGAAGGAAAGTAAAGCCTCCGGCGCAATTACGTATAAGCTACTTAGCTATATATAAATAAATAGCTTTTTTTTTACCCTAATTTATTTCTTTCCTTTTTACTTTATACTATTATTATTATAACTACTATTTTTAATTTAATACCCTTTTATTATAATTATTAGATTACTATATAAGTACTAACTTTAATATAAATACGTTACTAACCCTTTAGTTTAAATAACCTTTTTATCGCTAATTTATACCTACGTTACGTTAATTAATTATAACTAAATAAATTAAGGGTTAATACCTATTATAAATATATATAGGGGAGAAGAGGGACCGCCTACCCCTTAGGGGTGGAAGCCTTCGGCTTCCTACGGTTTAAGACAAAAATATATATATATATATATATATATATATAGGAGCTTTAGCCTAATTTTCGTAAATATAAAAAATATATTAAGGGATACTTTAAATATATTACTATATATATTTATCTTATACTTACTTTGTTTTTATATTAAATTTATATAACTAAAAGGCAAGGATTACTTTTTGGCTCTTTATATTATTGCTCAGTTCCGGGAATTAACTATTACCCCTATTATTACTAAGGTATATTATTTTATTAATATACTTATTATATTTAATACTTATTTTTTATTTTTAACTTTAGGCTGCTTTTGCTACGGTATGATCTCTTTAGGTAATTTACCGTTTTAGTAGCTTTAATGCTACTGTTATAACTTTTACTTATATTTTCGCTTTTGCTCTAACCGTTTCGATTCCGGCTTAGAATTATATTAAAGTTATTATAACCTTATTTTAGGTATGTTATATTGAAAGTACTGTAAAACCGGTTTTTAGTAATTTTTAAACAGTACGGTCAGGGTTGTTAATTAGTCAGACTACTGTAGTCAGTAGTCAGACTACTAACTACTGTAATCTAGTCAGTACCCTGACTACTAACTACTATAGTCTAGTCAGTGCCTTAACTACTAACTAGACTACTGTGATTACTGTAGTCAGTAGTCTAACTACAGTAGTCAGTAAATAAAAATGATAAAAATAATAATTAATTTAATTATTAGTAATCGCTTTATAACTAAAGTATAGTAGTAATATATTAGTAATAATTATTATAATTTAAATTAAAGGGTTAATTATTCAACTAACCCTCTTTAACTAATTAATTATATAATTAATATATAAAGTAGCCTTTTTTCCTACCTTTTTAAATTAAAATATATTTGCAAATAAATAAAAAGTAAAAGGGTAATGCTTAAAAATCGAAATACTACGTAATCAGGTAATAATTCTATAATTAATATTAGGCAATTAGTATATATATTTTCCTTATATTAGGCTATATTTTTACTTATTAATAATTAAACTACTAAAGGGTTCTAAAAGCTTTTGGAAATCCAAAGTAGCAAATTAACCCAAATCGACTTTTCGGAATTTTAAAAATTCAAATCGAGTATTAAAAATTCAATACAACTTACAATTTCAAAAATCAGTTATAGCCTGGATTTCTAACCAACATAAGTCATTTTATACCTTATTGCCACCTTACTAATTACAGTAAAAGGCTTTAGAAAAAATACATTTTGCCATTTTGCCACTTTACCACCCTAATTTTTTTATTTATAAGTGGGTAAAAACTACTTAAAATTCCAAATATACTTAATATAGTAATTATTACGTAATCATTACTAATTATATAATATATGTATTTTACCTATTATTAAGCTATATTTTTAGTTATTATTAATTATTGCTGTAAAATATTCTAGAAGCTTTCGGAAACCTAAAGTAACAAATAGGCCTAAATTAACTATTTAGAATTTTTCGATTTTAAATCCAAGATTAAAAATCCTATATAATTTATAACTACAAAATAAGTTTTAGCTTCAATTTATAATTAAAATAACTTATTTTACAGTCTATAATTACTTATTTAATTATAGTAAAAGGCTTTGAAAAAATAAAATTTGCTACATATTTGCCACTTTATAGATAACAAATCGAAAAAAAACGCTTAAACCCCAAAATATTTCCCAATATAATAATAATTACGTAATTCTTATTAACCTTTTAGTTTATCTACTTTACCTATTATTATATTATATTTTTAATTATTGTTAATTATAGCTGTCGAATATTTTAAAAGCTTCTGGAAATTTAAAGTGGCAAATAGGCTTAAATCGACTATTTGGAATTTTTTAATTTTAAATCCAAGATTAAAAATCCAATATAAGTTACAATCTTAAAATAACTCACAACCTAGATTTTTAATCAAAATAAGTCATTTTACACGTTACAATCACCTTACTAATTACAGTAAAAGGCCTTGGAAAAAATAGATTTTACTACTTTACGGCCTATATAAGCACCCTTTCGTTTTCCTAAAAATATATTTTACTTATTATTACATAACTACCTATTATCACATAACTATATATTATTCCATGCTTTTTACGCTTTAAAAAATATTTTTTAAGGATATTAACCTTATTATCTACTTTATATATAATATCTTTTTACTTAGTTTCCAATAGTAAGGCTTCCTTTAAAAGCCTTTTTACTAGCCTTTTACTTTCCAATTAGGAAATTAGTAATTGTAATCCAATTACTAAATTTTCCTCGTTGCCTTTTAACCAGCTAAATTACAAATTAAAGTCGGATTCTTAGTTATTGGCTTAAATATTTAAATATAGTTTATTTACTCGTACCTTATTACCGATTAACCCTTTAAAAAAGACATATTTTAGTATAGTACACATCGTATGTTTACTTATCTTTTTAAGTAGTAAACTTTAATTACGTTACTAATAATTCCTTTTAATAATAAATGCAAATGGAATGTAATGGATATTTTAAAGGGTTTTAAAACTTTAAATGATTCTCGGCATTATAAGACAAAACATCCTTTAATTGCTTATAACGAAAAATCCAAATCTACAAAAAGTAAAAGTAAGTTATTTAGTTAATTATTATTAATAATTATACTAACCCGAAGTAGAAACAACCACTGGTACAACTAGCTTAAATTCGGAATTTTTTAAACCGGTTTTAGCTAAAAGAATATAAACTAATATGGTTACCGATTTTGACGAAGAAGACGCTTTACTAAAGGTTTTAACCTTTTTTATCAAGAATAATATATCTTTTAATACTGTAAATTTTTAATCTTTTTAGGATTTAATATTCTATTTTAATAGGTAAATAATATTTCTTATATTAATTTCATTTAGTTACTAATAAATTCCCTTTTTAGCAAAGTATTTATTATTAATCAATAAAAAGTAAAGTCTTTATTAAACTCTTTTTTCGATCGGTTTTTCTTAATATTTAATACTAAATTAAAGTAAAATATTGAAACCTTTAGCACTTTTTATTTAACCTTTAATATTTGGACTTTAATATTACAAATTAGCTATATAAGCCCAATTATCAACTATATTAACCGCGATTTTAAATTAATTTACAAGTTATTAGGTAAATTATATTGTTTAAAAAATATTAATAGTAGAATTCTATACTAATATGATTTTAGCTTTCGAGAATCTTCCAAATAACTATACTAGTTTATATATCTATAATAAATTTTTAAAAACTATTAAGCCTTATCTTTCCGTTACAACGGATAAAGTTCTTACGTAAGTTAGGCTTATTTTATTAAAGTAATAAGATTAATTATAATTATTAACTTAATAATTAGAATTACCTGCGATAACGTACTAAATAATAATACCTTTCTAACCGAATTTGAAAGGTTAAATCCGGATTTTTAATACGATATTCGTTACGTTATACATATCCTAAATCTAGTAGCTTAGGATATGTTTAAAGAATTTATATCTTCGGCTACCTTAGATAAGTAACTTACCTATTTTACTAACTTACGGCTTATAAAATTAAATAATATAAATAAAGAAATTAAAGATGAGGAATTTAATATCCCGGAATTTAATAATAAGTAAAAACCTTAATTATTAATTTCTAATATTAATAATTATTTTAGCTCTTACTGTATAAGTTCAACAAATTACAGTAATAGTTAAAAACGTTTACAAAATTAAAAAACTACTGTAAGAAGGAATTCGCCGTACTAAGGATAAGGGTATTTTACTTAAAACCTTTAAAAAACGGATTATCCTACTTAGTAAGCTATTTATTAGCCTTATTAAATTACTAATTACTAATTACTAATACCTTTTTTATAAATAACGCTACTAAGTAGAATTCTACCTGTTATATAATTAAATCCACCCTTGAGTTGAAAGACCCATTAACTTATATTTACCGAAATACTGTAAATAAGGAATATTTGAAAATATTCCTTACGCTAACTAAGTAGATTACGCTTTAAAAACTTGAAATGATATTTACAGTATTAGTAAAGTTTATTATTTAGCTATAAAGCGAATATTATATTAATATTAATAAGGCTTTACTATGTATTTATTAAATATATAGTAAATTTGAAACTTTAATATTGAAATTTAATAATAAGGCCTCGGAAGATAAAGATTGAATAAGTATTACTTATTTATCTAGCGTAACTATTATTAATTTTATTAAGCTAAGTGGTATAGGTTATTTATTTTGGTTATTAAAGCCGAGATAAAAAAGTTAAATAAATACTTTCCACAAAAACCTATAGTAAGCCGGTTAAAACGCTTTAAACCTTACCTCTTTGCTATTTTCCTTAATCTACGATTTAAAATATAACCCTTTCGGTAAAACGGTTATTTATATTTTTACCCTATTACGGAACACAAAGTTAGCAAACTTATAAAGGAAAAATTCTTAAAGTAAGTTAAGCTTTATATATATATATATTATATTAATACCTACTTTAGGGTTTAAGAGGAATTAAATATAAATCCTCTATAGCAACAGGAGGATATTTATAACGCCTCAGACGACGAAGACGATTTTTATACGCTAGTAAGCTAAAGCGCGAAATATATTAAATATTTACGTAAGCTAGTTGCTGGTAAAAAGGTAAATAATCTAATTTTTATTATTATTAAATATAAAAACTAATATTTTAAAATAAATTTAACCTTTAGAATATTGGAAAATAAACGCTTTTAAATATCCTGTTTTAAGCCTAATGGCTAGAAAATATTTAGCAATTCTAGCAACTTTAGTACCGATAGAATAAGTATTTTCTATAAGTAGTAATATTATTATTAAAAACTAAAATAGGTTAGAACCGGATATTATTAAACGGATACTATTATTAAAGAGCTGGAAAATTAAAAGTTTAAAGAAATTAAAGGAAAATTTCCAAAATACCGCAATTATAGAGGAAAAAGAAAAGGAATTGTAAATTTCTTACTTTAGTAATTTAATTTATTTATTTTTTATATTTTTTTACTAAATTTCTTATATTACTTTATATTATTTCCAAATTAGTATATCTAAAATATTTACCTTTAAAAGCCTATTATTAGTAAAAATATTAAATAGTTAAATAATAATTCTAATTATAGACAAAAGTAAGGTATTTTGGTACTAATTAGTAGTATTATTTATAATTTACCTATAAGTATTTTTAGTTATAAGTTACTATGCTTAGTAAATTTTTAAAAAAATATTTAAAATAAGTGTTTTTACTTGGACCTAATTACAACTTTTTATATACCTTCATTTCCAATTATTTCTTAAAATTCCAGATTTACGTAAAAGTTTAAATCAAGACGTATATATATTATATAGTATAGATTTCTACTATAAAGCTAAAGGATCTTCAATAATTATTATATTAACGGGTATTAAGTATAAAAAATAGTAAAAACCGTAATTTTTATTAATAACGCTATTAAAAGTAAAAAGGTTTTTTAAGTAAGTAAAATATAATACTATTACTTACTTATAACTTTTTTTTATTTAAGGTAAATAGATTTATTAGCCTTTTAAAAACTTATTGGAAATTGATATTGTTATTTAACTTTAATTACGACTTTTCCTAATTATAGATTTTAAACTCCATTTTAAAAAATTAGCTTATATAATAATATATAATTAGCTTATAGGTAGGGTATATAGTATTATAAGCATACGGTATATACTTTTAGAATTAATTAAATACTACGAATAGGCTTATAAAGTTCAAATATACGTTAAAATATATATAAATTATAATTACTCTTATAAAAAACCGACAATTTTAATAATTACTTATGCTATTATTATTAATTCATAATAATATAGTACTATACTGTTATCCTTTATATAATATATTAAATTAGTATATTTTATATTATTATTATTATAAATAAGGATTTAAATTTGTAGGATTAATAAGCTTTTAATTCTTTTGCAAATAAAAATAATATATTATATTTGACTAGTAATCAGACTGTAGTAGTTAGTAGTTAGACTACTGACTACTATAGTCTAGTTACAGGCCTGACTACTAACTACTATAGTCTAGTTAGTACCCTGACTACTGACTACTGTAGTCTAGTTACTGCTTTGATTAATAACTACTGACTACAGTAGTCACTGACTACTGACTAATGACTACTGACTACTTTAACAACCCTGGCAGGGTTGGCAATTAGTCAGACTACTGTAGTCAGTAGTCAGACTACTGACTACTGTAGTCAGTAACTACAGTAGTCAATATATAAAAATAATAAAAACAATAATTATTTTAAAATAATTATTATTAATTGCTTTTTAATTAATAATTAGTAGTATCATATTATTAATAATTATTACAATTGAAATTCAAGTAGTAGATACTGAAGTACTTAAAATACTTGCCCTATAAGGCTTAAAAAGAGTAAAAAACATAATCAATATTAAAATAACACTTCTAGTAATGAGAAAAGGCAAAATGTTTTGAGATTAGCTGATAGTAGTATTTGTGGCTTACCTATAAGTATTTTTAGTTATAAGTTATTATACTTACCGGATTGTTAAATGGTAATTTAAAATTGACATTTCTACTTTGACCTAATTGCAACTTTTTATGCACTTCGATTTCTAATCCTATTTCAAAATTCCAAAATAACCTAAAAGCTTAAAGTAAGTTATAGATACAATAGATAATATACATCTCTAATAAAAGGTAAAAATATAGTTATTTATTACTACGGTAGCGGGTATTAAGAGTAAAAAATAGTAAAAACCTTACTTTTAATTAGTAAACCACTAAAACATAAAAACATTTTTACGTTACGTCAAATATAATAATACCATTTATATATAACTATTTTTCATTTAAACTTAATACGCTTATTAGTCCTTTAAAAAATTATTAGAAATCAATATTACTATTTAACTCTAATTGCAACCTCTTAGATATATAGATTTTAGAATCTACTTCAGAAATCCAGCCAATATAATAATACAAAACTAATTTCAAGGTAAGATATATCGTATGTCAACCGTCCTATATATATTTTTAGGGTTAGTTAGTTAGAAGGGAATAGCTAGTAAATTTTCAATTTTACGCTATAACGTATATATATATTTTAAAATATATAACAAATACTTAAACTTAGTAGGCTTTAATTATTTTGCAATTAAAAGTAATCTATTATATTTGACTAGTAGTTAGACTATAGTAGTTAGTAGTCAGACTACTGACTATAGTAGTCTAGTTAACCCCCTGACTACTGACTACCGTAGTCTAGTCACTGCGCTGACTACTGACTACTGTAGTCTAGTTAGTGCCCTGACTAATGACTACTGACTACTGTAGTTAGTGACTACTGACTAATGACTACTGACTAATTTGCCAACCCTGAGTACGGTTATATATATTTACTTTCGCTACTTTTAAGGTTATTATTATTTAAAGTTAAAGATATAAGTTATTTAATATAATGTATTTAGTTTAAGTTTAGGATTAATAGCTTATTATTTAGAATAAAAAGAAGGTTAAGGAGGCTGTTGCTGGGGCTGGAAAGGGTGGTAAGGGTGGTGCTGCTAGTGGGAAAGGGGGTGGAAAGGGGGGTGGAAAGGGCGGGAAGAAGGGTAGCTAAAAGTAGATAAGTACCGCCAGGGGTTTTACCCTGGTCCGTAATCATCGCGCCCTCGTACCGACTGGGCTGCTAATTCGTTGTTTTTCGTTTCCAACGGTTTCCTCGTATACTTAATTATTATATTATTACTTTCTATAAAGTTGATTATATAATTAAGGATATATAGCAGGCACTTATATGCTATAACTATATAGAAGAGAGACCGCCTACCCCTTAGGGGTGGAAGCCTTCGGCTTCCTACGGTTTAAGACAAATAATAATTAAGGATAAAAAAATTAAAATAAAGGGTTTAAAATAAAATAATAAGGAATTTAAGGATACGGTTTAATAAATAATTTCTTTAATCTATAATAAATATTATAATATTTTTAGTAAAGTTGTATTAAATAAATTAATAAAACTGTAATTTTATAACTATAAAATTACATTAACCGTAAAATCCAAACCGGAAAACCTAGGGTATAATCTACTTTATAAGATATCTTTAGAAACAATAAAAGGTTATAAAAATATTATAAAAAAAGTTAATAAAAGGGTTTATTAAAGCAGTATTACGCTTTAAGCTGCTTTAATCCTATTTATTAGAAAAGCCAGTAAAAAGTGAGATTTTACGTTAATTACCGCAAATTAAACGTATTTACGTAAAAAAAATTAATATTTACTACCTTTAATCGAGAAAATTCTATTTAAAATTGGGAAGGCTGAAATCTTGTTAAAGATTTTAATATCGTTTTATTTGAACTAGTTAATAGTTCCTTAACGTTTTAGCGCTTTATTTATATTATAATGATAGAATACTTAAATAATTTCTACTTTTTATATATTAACAATATCTGTTAGGGCGCCGGTTGCAGTTAGGCACATAGGTGAGGTATAGCAAATAGGCTGTATTGTGGAAAAATAAGAAGCTTGCTGGGTGGAAGGATTCTGGCTAGCAAGGAAAACTTTCTATACCTTTTAAGTGTGGGGCCCCTACAGGGGGTTATATAACCTGGGCACCTAACCTCTGGTCAGGTTACGGACCAGGGCCGTAACAATATCCTAATTTACTTTAATAATTTTAAAAAATAAAGATTTATGAAAAACAATCCTAATAAAGTTACGTAGTATTAGACTATATACAAATATCAACAGGTACAAATCTTACGATAAAAAGACAAAATATTTTAAATTTGTTATCGGGAAGAATAAAATAAATGTAAACCTTATTAAAATCGTAGTAATTTGTAACTAAATATCCTAATTATAATAAAGGCTATTTAATTATTTCTAAGGTTGTATAACTTCTACTATAGGTTTATTAAAAGCTATCGTTGCATTACAGTGTTGGGATTTAGTCCGGACTACTAGTTATTAGTCCGGACTAATAACTAACTACTAGTCATAGTAGTCTAGTCACAGCTCGGACTACTAGTCCGGTAGTTTAGTCACGACCCGGACTAGTAGTCCACTCCTTATTATACTATTTTTAATTTATAATTACTATATTACGCTGATTAATCACTTATTTTAATTATTATTACCAATATAACCCAAATACAATATCAGTATTAGCTGATAAAATTAATAATCTATTTATTAGGTTTAATAAATATTTTAGCTTGTACTTTTCAGTATATTTTTGAGTCTTTTCGGTACAAAACGCCTTAAAATGGAAATATTACAAAATTGGCTTTGTAAAATATATATTTAAAATGGCTTACTAGTTTACTATACCGTTATTTCCTAGTTAACATTTTTTACTTTTAGTTACTAAAGCTAGGGTTGGGACATTAGTCCTTAGTTATTAGTCCAGTAGTCCGGACTACTGTAGTCCAGTAGTTAGAATTACGGCTGTGACTAGACTACTGGACTAGTAGTCCGGGCCGTGACTAGACTACTGGACTAGTAGTTTAGGGGGTGACTAGACTACCCGGACTAGTAGTCCGGACTACTGGACTACTAGTCCGGACTACCGGATTACTGCAAAAATTAAATTTTAAGTTATTGATTAAATGGTTAATATTTAATACTTACCTACTATATAGTTTTTGTATTTTTTGAAGTTATTCTATCTTATAAAATCGGCTTTTAAGGTACTTTTCCTATAAAATCAAAGTTTTTACTATGATACTATGCGTTTTTTAAACCCAATTTAAGGCTTATAATAAGGCTTATAACTATTTATATAACTTATAAGTGATTATAGTATAACGACTAAAATTAGACCTTTAATTAATGATTGGAAATCCATTTGCGCATAAAGTTACAATTAAATCAAAACAACAACTTTAGTTTCTAATTAATTTTATTAAATCGAGGAATTATAATACTATAAAATGAAAGTTACTACTTATTTAGTAGTAATATAATATAATAATAGGCTATTTTAAACTTATACTTTTCTTGGCTAATCTCGTAATAATGATGTTTTTATGGCTTTTTTTAGTAAAAATATACTTTTCTCCCTATTCCTATATTATTTTTAAATAAACCTTAGTGCTATAAAATAGCGTATACTACTTTATATAATAGGTAGAACCGATTTTAGGTTAATTAAGTAAACCTGATTTTAAATAAACAATTTAAAATCTAGTTGTATAAAAAGTTGCAATTGGTTCGGAATAAGAACATTATTTTATAATCGATTCTAATAACTCCCATAGCTATCTTAACTAAAAGTAAAAAATACTAATTAGGAAATAATATTATATTAAACTAGTAAATTATTTTAAATATATATTTGATACCGTATATAGTAATATTAATGTGTTTAGTAAAGTTTGCTGTTATATATATTATTATTTTTGTATTTATAATATTTCAAATTCGCTTATCGGTACGGGAAAACTCGTAGAAAGTATTAGAAATAAGCCTAATAAATGTATTATTAATTTTATTAGCTAATATTAATTAATATATAGCTTATTACTAATAATAATTAAAAATAATTAATTAATAAGCCTATTTTGGTAATTAAAAATATAAATACTATATTAAGGGGTGGACTAGTAGTTTGGACTAGAGACTATAGTAGTTAAATAGTCCGGACTATTAGTTTAAGGGGTGACTAGACTACTGGACTAGTAGTCTGGGTCGTGACTAGACTACCGGACTAGTAGTCCGGGCTGTGACTAAACTACTGTGACTAGTAGTCCGGACTAAATCCCAACCCTGACTAAAGCTATTTGACTTATTATAATCGATTAAAATATAAAATTTTATTTCGAGCTAATTGCAACTTTTTATACAACTGGATTTTAAATCGCTAGTTAAAAGTCAGGCTTAGTTAATTAACTTGAAATAGCTTTTAGGTAGTATATGGCGTTGTATACTTACGTTTTAGTGGTAAGGCGTTTTTAAAAATAGTATGGGAATAGGGAGAAAAGTATAGTTTTATTTGAAATTTTCTATAAAACGACGATTATTACGAAATTGGTCTGGAAAAATATAGGTTTAAAATAGGCTATTAATCTATTATATTATTACGTGATAAGTAGTAATTTTAATTTTATGAAATTCTAAATGATCGATTTGATAAAAGTGGTTAAAACCTAAAGTTGTTATTTTAGCCCAGTTGTAACTTTTTGCATAGGTGGATTTTTAACTACTAATTAAAAACTTAGTTTATATAATTATATTATAATAACTTATAAGCTAAATAGATGGTTATAAGGCTTATTATAAGCTTTCATCCTATTTTAAAAAAACCTATTGTATTATCGTAAAAAGCTCGGTTTTATACGAAAATTGCCTTAATATTACTAAATTTAATGTAAAATTTAATTTTCGCAGTAGTCCGGTGGTCCGGACTAGTAGTCCAGGTAGTCTAGTTATTCCCCGGACTACTAGTCCAGTAGTCCAGTTACTATTCGGACTACTAGTCCGGGCAGTCTAGTTACGGCTGTGATTCTGACTACTGGACTACAGTAGTCCGGACTACCGGACTAATAATCAAGGACTAATGTCCCAACCCTGTTGCATTATAAAGCTATTAACAAACCTAATAAAAACACGAGCCTTTTAGATAAATAGAAGTATACTAAGCGGTTTTTAATCATTTAAAACAAGGATATTAAATGTACTAGTTCTTATATGCTTTAAGTATAATTAGCTTATATAACTGGAAACTAACTCGTTTAACGGCGTAGTTATAGAAATATTATTATAAAAAGTTAATAAAAAATAGTATTTTATTAAATACTTTTTAAGAACAATATAGTAAGCCAAATTTAATCATCCGATTTTTTTAAAAAAAAGCTTCTAACCGTCGTCCACACTTTTATATTTTAAAAAGCAAAACTTATCAGCTTATAACCAAAAAAACACTATTTCTAATTATTGCTAACTATAAAATATTAAAGTATTTTAGTATAAAATAGCTACTTAATATATAATAAACTAAATAAGTTGAGCTACTTTTTAATATTACTTTAGGATTATATACCAGCTAAGTAAGGAAAATAAAACTACTAACGCCCTTTTTCGTAAAAAAAAAAGATTTTAAAACCTATAAAGCGCGAAAAAAGCCTATTGAACGTTATAAATTTTCTAATTAAAAAGAGGGAAAGGACTTATAACTTTAAAGTCACTATCACTTAGATTATCTATATTTAATACAAAAACCCCTTTACCTATAATTTTCAAATACGAGTTAATAGATACGTTATTTGCTGCTAATAAAATTAATAAAAATTTTAAGGTATATATATATATATCAAAAGAAAGTTTATACAACGGTTAAAAGGGAGTTTTTACTCATAAATAATAATCTTTTTTTATATAATCAATAACTAATAGTACCTAATTAAAACAATTTAAAAATACGTATAATTTAGGAATTATATATTAAAATTACTTACGTATAATTAGGGAAAAATAAAATTAAAAAACTAGGAAAAGCCTAATACTAATAGCTAAAACTTAACCCTGATATTAACTAATAAGTTACTAACTATTAATTATTAAAAATATTACGCGATAAAACTTTAAAGCTTTTATAATTATTACTATTACTTTAACGTATTAACCAACTTAGTAATAAACTTTAAATCTTTTCTCAAAGATAATAATAAATATAATAACATATTAATAATAATCTATTAAGTAAATTATTTTAAATAACCCCTTATAACATAACCGTTACGGTATAAAACGTTACGTAAATATATTGTAAGGGATTATACTAGGTATATAACGTTTTATAATTTATTATTAATAACCGTTAAAAGTAATTTATCTTCAACTTTAATAATAAAATATTTAAAATCCTAAAAATTAAGTGGCAGTTAGCTTTCTTAGGGTATGAGTAAATTATTAAATAAGTAAAAGTTATAAATAAGTATCTTGACTAGCGCTTATAACCTCTTATTAACTAATTTCAAAATAATTAATCCTAAGTTACCTTAATAATAAATATAATTTAAGTATTGATATTATATAATAATTTTGAAAAATTACAATTATATAAAGTTATAAAGGGGTTTTTAATATTATTACTATTTAATTAAATTATAAAGATAAAGTTTAATAAATCGTTAATGCATAAGTAGTTAAGTTATGGGAAAACGTAAAAGTATATGTAAATTGTATAATAATAATATATTAACTTCGCAAAAAAACACCTTAAATACATATAAGAAATTTAAGCTAAAAACGCTAATATACATCATTAAGTTCCGGATTTTAATATAAGTAGTAAGGTATGTATTATTTAAAAAAATAGGCGAATTAATAAACCGCTTTAGCAATAAACTTAATTTTCCTATTTCCTAAAACTATTACAAAATCTTAAAGTAAATTAGATTAGCTACTTACTGATTGAAAGTTTTAAAAAGCTAAAAGAAATATTAATTTATTCTACGTTAATTACTCATAAAAGTTCCTAAATAATCTATTACTAAAATAAAAAGTAAAATAGTTAAAAGGAAAATTTATTAGTAACGATTTTAAATAAAAGGTTAAAAAGGTATTAACTTTACAACTTTATAGGTATAAATTATAATATTAGGTATTGTAAAAGGGCTAGAATTTAATATAATATAATATAATATAATATAATATAATATAATATAATATAATATAATATAATATAATATAATATAATATAAAAAACTTTTAAAATAATATATAACTTTTAAAAGCGTATTATAATTAGTATCCGGATATAGTTGGCCCTTTAAAGCGCTTAGAAACATAGCTACGTACTAGAAAAGAAAATAGGGTAGCAAAATTATACGCAAAGGATAATATAGCTATCAAAATAAATATAATTACTAAAGGAGAAATATAAAATATAGGAAGTAATAAGTTATATTTTCGATAAAAATTAGAGTAATAATCGTAAGTACATATAGTAAAGTGGTTTAAAGATTAAAGGCCCAGGAACAACGGATCTTTACTAATTTTTAAGGTTACCCCTCCTTTACCTAAAAAGCAAATCCATTATAACCCAGACCTTTAGTTTAATTTAGTTTAAAGCTCGATTTTTTTATTATTAGATAAATAAAAGCTGTTTAGATTCTTTATTTATCTATTTTCTAAAAGGCTCGCGGTCAAACCTTTTTAAAGGAAAAGGTTACCACGGCCTTAACCATACCTCTTAGTTTATACGGTATATAATAGTCTATACAACCCTACAAACTATAACACTAAATATCCCACAATACGCGTGGAGTCTATATTTTCTTTTCTTCTTTCTTCTCTAAACTACAATTAACCACTTTCAAGTACTTTTACCACGTGGCTCGCCTCATAGAGACTTGCCCCCTTTACAAGAATAATCGTTAAATACAAAATTATTTAATTAAAAATGAAAAATTAACATAGCTTTTAGTTTTTATAGTGGACCACTAGTTCGGATCAATAGTCTGATAGTCCGGATTATTCGTCAAGGTGTTTAAGTTACTACTTAGATTAATAGTTTAGGTAGTTTAATTACAAGTGTAATTTTAACTACTAAACTACAGTAGTTCAAACTACCGGACTAATGATTAAGAACTAATATCCTAATCTTAGCTATTACTTAAAAACCTATAGATTTAAACTAAATAATCACTATATTATATTATTAATTAATGGTTATTATCCTTTTTTGTCTTGTATATTTAAAAGTCCTCAATATAACAAAAGTAATTAAAACCCGCAGTTTTCAATTTAAGCTAATTATTGGGTTTGTACAGTTAGACTTCGCATCTTCAATTAAACTATAGTATTATAGTAAAAAGTTCATTGTTAAATGAAAAGGAATTTAAAACTATATTTATAAGAAATAAGCTTAGTGAAATATAAATGATCAAATAATCGTTAAATTTAATTATTTAATGCTTCGAAATAGTAATAATTTAATTTATATAGTAAACTACTAGTGCAGATTAATAGTCCAGTAGTCCGGATTACTAGTCCGGGTAGTTTAGTTACTACCCGGATTATCAGCCCGGGTAATCTAACCACTGCCGTGATTTTAATTATTAAACTATAGTAGTTTAAATACTGAACTAATAACTACAAACTAATGTCCCAACCCAATGTAAACTATAGTATCCGGGTATATTTAACCTAAGGTTTCCCGCTATAATGAAGTTGAGTATAAGTATGTAACTTCCCATTTTCATAGTTTTCTCATTGGATTATATTTGGATATATTTTTTAATTTTATCAACGAATAATAGTTAATATTAGTAAGAAAACTGAACTAACCAAATAGTTTTAAAATTTAAGTAATACTTTTATAAGGATCCTCGCCGGACCGAAGCTGCTGGGCTCGGGTTCGAAACAGGGACTGGGTGGGCGTTATAGCTGAACCGGGTCTCAAAGCTCATCGGCTCTGGTTTGGGTTCGGGTCCCAGATAATTCCAAGCCCGAACTAGATCTGTACAGAAAAAATTATATAGGTAGCCCAGTCATAAAGTTGCGAGCGACTTGCATCATCCCAACGTAGAAGACTTCGCTTGTCGACCTATAGTCGTAGGTGAGAGACCTAGCCTGAGTTAATGATGTTGCCGTCTTAGGCCAGAGAATGCTGGTTCTCTTGATCCTGTCCATATTCAACCACGAGAACACCATAAAGAATACATTGTACTAACTTTGCCGATTTCACTATTACCTTCGTCTGAACACAGAATTCCACCCACTGGTATATATCTGTTGTTATTCCCAACGGACATGCGTCATTTCTATCGGCTTTCTCATGATGACTCTCTTTCAGGGTCCTGTAGCCTTGCCAACTCCATCAGAAACTTGTACAAATAAATTGCCTGATCAACTGGTCGCAATGCCTGCCGATACCAGTTCCGTCCTTGTTCGGCAATCTCCTTTGCTCTCCTTTGCCCAAACCCTGTCGATGAGAGCCATAACCCAACTCTAGTAAGTCTTCCATTCCCTGACTCACAGGTATGTAATGGACCCAGGAACTAGTCAATCATCGTGCCACTCACGAAAAATTGTTTGCTTGAGCACCACTGACCTTGGGCGCGAGAAACTTGTAGTACCTATCACTGATGTCGTTCCCATCGAGGTCGAAAACAAGGACACTGGCTAGCCGGTAGTTTTCTTATCGCTATGCCCCGTTGCACCGCTTCAGCCGTTGATACGCCATGTGTATGCCTATATTCGCCATAAGTGAGCACATGCATTCGATCCGGTTGCTGGATTTCCACTGGGTTGTGCCTCCCAGGGACTTGAGACACAGATTTCCTGAATGGTGCTGGAAACATAGCCTGAGAATTGTCCCGTACCGCGCCTCATCCCTATTTGGGCACACCAACCGTTCTGATTGACCCTGCTTATACAACATGTACGCTTGGTGGCTAGATTTTCGTTAAGCTGTTAGCATATCGTGAACTCTTCGCACACGAACAGCCCTGGCATCGTCACCGCAGCGTTCTTTAGCCTTCCTATAGTAGGAATGCTGCGTGAGTGGCCGCCAGTTGAACCAAGGCTACAAATTTGCTCGTTAGCCACGCTTCAACCTGGTGATTCGTCAAGGATGTCTTACCAAAGTCCGACGAACCTCCACATTCTACCGGCCCTCCGCAAGATGCATGGAAAACCCAGACCAACCAGCCAACACACTTCGTCCCCTGCACAGGCAGCAACCTGTGTAAAACCCACGAAGCTATGCCTTTGCGTTCGAAATAGTCTATTCCCCGGACCTCGGTCGTCATTCGCAGCAACGCCCTCTCTCGTTGGCACCCACGTCCAACTTTCTTCCGGTGCTCTACCCAGGACCGAGCCCCAGCGCTTCTCCACCTCGGATACACCCTCCTTTCCAGAGGCTACACGATCCAATCGGTCACGGTAAACCGGTAGAGCACCCTCCGGCTTCGTCGTTGACGTTCCAGATATTGCATCGTCAATATTGTCCGAGATTTCTTGTATCTTGTCAACCCAGAATCCCTTAACGGTGATCGTCTTCTCGACTAAGTCAAACACACAACGATGCTCTTCACCTCCTGCCCAATGTTGAGCCCAGGACTCGCGATATTGCACGGCCGTATCAGCCAGCCTGGCCCAGGAAATAGGCAGCAGCCTGTTGGGCGCGGCAAAGTCCGGGGTCCACGACGGCAGACCAAATCTCCGCACGTAGTCAACGACTCGGTTGTTTTCGACCGACTCGAGGAATGAGAGGTCCCCTGTCTGGTCATATATAAGCGTGGAAGCACGCATATAAACCTCACACACCGACATATCATCTCTAGGCTGCATGGGCAGCGTGGCGCCAAGCCTTTTCAATATGCCAAAGATGCCGTAGACCTTGTCTCTCGGATTCGTGGCTTTATACCGGAACGACCACCCCAGCAGGGTCATCACCGACAAATCTAGAGCCGCAATTCTTGCTCTTGTCGTCGTGACTGCCCCTGAATCGGTAACGACCGAGCGGATCCTCTCGAGCCCGCGCACTCTCTGGAACCCGGCAATCGCCGGCCAAATATGCGCAAACTCCCCCGTTGTCAGCGTTCCCTCGCATAGCTGCTCGTAGAAGTTGTCCTGGTAAAACATCTCGGAGGCTTGTACGAAGCGTGTCCAGGTTGTCCCGAATGGCCCGGTTGCCATGATGATCCGGCGGGCGAGCGCAATTTCTTGCACAATCCACATGCGTTCCCACCAGTCGTTGTCTGCGAAGAAGTGGCCGAGTGCGATCCAGAAGGGAGTAAAGGCGGGGTTTGTGGCTATGTGCTGTCGTGCGGATGTGATATACGCGCCTCCGTCGTTTCCTTTGGAGCTCTGGTCGTAGTCTGTGCTGATTTCAGACGAGGGGATCGAGGGGAGATATTTTGCGAGGTCGGCAAACCCATGCACCATTCGCAGGGCATGGGAGGTATACTCATTTGATGGCCCTAGCCAAGCGATAACGGTGGTGGCTTTGGTGTAGATCTCGTCCATGAGCGAGACTTGTCGACTGCGCTCGTCGAGGTTGGACTGGTCGATACACACGGCGTCAATCCAGAGGTTGACGGGACTAGTAAACTGAAACTCATCCGTGGGGTGAGTGTCCTGGTTGTTGTCGCCTGTCTGGCAGGCGCAGGTAAGGTCACAGCACGTGACGGTATTTGTGCGCAGCTGGGAGAGGGCAGCGGCGAGGTTAGGGCGGATTGGAATATGCTTTGTCTCGTTATCGTTGCCCACCACCAGGAGCGGAGATGGGGGTGATTCATCTCCCCAGCAGTAGGATAGAGCGTTGTACTCGATGTCAGAGTCATCCAGCGACTTGGAGTGCAAGGAGCACATGAGAGCGGCACCAGGCGCCCCGGCATGTAGCCGAAGCAGCCGGATGCTCCTGGCCGGTAGGGCTGCGTACTCGTACGTGAGGTGTTGTGCCATGGATCGAACCATGGATAGGACGCGGGTGGCTGCACGCAAACACGTTCGGCAAGACGGCTGGTGCCTGGGGTGTTTGGGAAAGTTGACGTCGGAGGTGCTAAATGAGGTGGCTGGCCAAGATGCAGGTCGACAGGGGGGGCAAGTATTCGCTTTGATTGGTCTGACCGATCGCTTCGGGATATGGCCACCATTGAGACTCGTGGAAGGAACTCTGGCTTGGTTTGGTTGGAGGGGGCAAGACCCCTCTCTGAAACTCGGAACCGACTTGATGCTCCGGAGCACAAGGGCAGGCTGCCTATCCGTAAGCCCCGTAGATGCAGGCACGCATTTTGGAGAAGGGTTGCGACACGAGTTTAGCTAAGCCAATCAAAACCAGCCCGAGATGCCAACAGGCCACCAACAGCTCCTTCGATTTGAGATTCCTATCTGCCATATGCTCCCCTGGCTGCCATCTCCAAGCAATGCTCAATCCAGAGCGTTCCAAAAAGGATGCTGTGAGAAGTTTTGACAAGAGATCACCAATGTCGCAAGTAAAACATACGGGGTCTTGGTCCCAGATGATGGCCATATTATTCATTATTTCTAGGGGTGTACCCACACCCTATCGATGACGTCTCGCTTTGGTATCTTGGAGGTCGCTGACGGGAGGGGACATGTATAAGAGCTTACGCATCGTGAATGGAAAACCTCACCAACGCACAATTGTATTCCTTTCATATTCCGGTCCCAACGAAGAACAATATTCACACAATGGCTCCCAAAATACTCGTCATCCTCACCTCTCATGGCAGGCTCGGCGACACAGGCAAGCCCACCGGTTGGTTTCTGGTAAGATCCAGTCTCAACATCACTGATTTACCTCTCGTCCTTATTCGGATAGAAATCTCGCAGCCTATAACAACTGACCCTCCCATTCCAGTCTGAATTCGCTCACCCGTACGACGAATTTAAATCCGCCGGCTTCGATATCATCACTACCTCTCCCGCCGGCGGGATTGCCCCGGTAGACCCCATGTCCATCGAAATGTCCAAAGACGACCCCACCTCCGTCGACTTCCTTCTCTATCCAGACTGGCAAGTGACGGACAAGCTTTGTAACTACCTCGGCCGCGCAGACGAGTTCGCCGCCGTGTTTGTCCCGGGCGGGCACGGGCCGATGTTCGACCTCGCGGTGGCTAGGGTTTCGCAGAAGGTGATTGCTGAGTTTGCGGAGAAGGGGAAGGTGCTGGCGGCGGTGTGCCATGGGCCGGGAGCATTTGTAAATGTGACGTTGGCAGGGGGGGAGCATTTGCTGAAAGGAAAGGAGGTGACGGGGTTTTCGAACGCAGAGGAGAATATCATGGGATTGTCGGAGGTTGTGCCGTTTTTGTTGGAGGATAAGTTGAAGGAGGTAGGGGCGAGGTACGTCAAGGCAGAGGAGCCGTGGGGGGTCAAGGTCGTGGTGGATGGCAAGTTGATTACAGGGCAGAACCCGGCGAGCGCGAGGGAGTTGGGAAGGGCGGTTGTGAAGGCCGTGAATGAGGCTTGATAAAGGTCTGAGTTTGATTTGGAGCTGTGTTTTTGACTCTTTGGCTGTGGTATAAAACTGCCATAGTGAGACTGAGGGTAGTACTGTTTCCCCAGGTTAATTTCGACGGTGGTCAATGATGAGATGTAGAGCACTCCAAGACGCCACCACACCCACTGAGACGCTCCGTAGGTGGTTAGAGCTCGTAGGCAAGAAAATAGATATCCTCTTTCTCACGTCAACCTGTTTTTATGCGTAACAACGACGGTTAGCAAGCAAGAGAAGGAACGGGTGTCCCAAACTCGATAATTGCTGCTAACCGTACACCGGGCAGTGATGAAGTTAGCATTTCCGCATCTGGCATGAATGCAACCGATTGGGTGTTTGGGGTGGCACGCTGTCGATCAGAATGCCGATCTTCGTAATTCGTATTGCTCGTAATTCGCACTGCTCGGCTGAATTACCCGTCACGTTACAACGCCGGCCCGAACCGAGACAACCCGACCTTGGATCATGAAAAATATCTTGTGACAGCGCGGTGAATGCAACCTACCCAAAGGTGCAGACAAGGACGTACTTTATGGACGACGCATACTCAACGAGCGACGCGAGATACGATACTCCGCCAGAGTTCGCAGAAAATCAAGTATTTAAATCCCTTCACATGTACAATACATACACCTACACTTGCGACGATGCACACCCGACCAATCTTACCCAAAATTTTGTTACTGCCGAAGCTGTTGCTGGAGTGTGAAGCACTTCCAGCATTAATACGCCAATGGTTAAAATATCCTCCCTTACTCTTTGTGCCGCTGGGGCAGCGGCCGTACAGGCCTTAGAGTGCCACCCAGGCGGGCCGTTGTTGCCGCGGCCGCGACGGATAGAGAAGCTCGATGCCGTGCGAAACGCTCTCGCCAACCTGACATTGACACTAGATAACGCATTTGAGGGTGAAATCCGGGCCGGGTTCAACGTGGAGAATACCTCCATCTCCGTTGGACTGGTCAGCTTCGACCAGGCCGAGCCATCGGTCCCGGTCTGGGAGTACCACCGCCTGTCGCCCGCCAACGTCCGCGGCACCAAGCACATCGACCGCCATTCGCAGTACCTGATCGGTTCGGTCACCAAGGCAATTTCTGATGCTATTCTGCTACGGCATAATCTCAACCTCGACGATCCCATCACGAAATACATCCCCGCTCTCGCTGATAAGAGTTCCTTGATCAACTGGGAAAATATCACTCTCGGGGCATTGGCCGGGCAGGTCGCGGGTGTGGTCCCCAACTGTGAGTAATTCGGGAGTCTATTTTATGGAGGCTGCAACTGACTCTGGGTGACAACTTAGATGGTTTCTCGGTCGGTTATTCCGCTCACTGCCTTCCTCCCTTATTTTATCTCGCTCGTTCTTGCTCTGACTGGCGGAAATAGGAGTATTTTTATCTCAAAGATTGGCTTGAAACGCTTGGATTCCCCCACATCGAGAACAGCAGCTATCCCGAGTGCGGCGTGGTTGCTCTAAACGGACCTTGCGACAAGGAACGTACGTTTTCGCTCGTTACGTTTTACTCGACTGGTTTCTTTTCTAATATAGCCCCTTTCAACGAGGTGTAGAACTTCTCAAGGGCATGCTCCTGTCCAATCCCATCGCCCCGCCATATGCCCGGCCGGTTTACTCTAACGTGGCCTTCACCTTGCTCATGTACGCGCTGGGGTCCGTCACCAACCAAACCATTGCCCAACTGTTCGACGACATCACAGTTCCCCTCGGCATGACCTCGACGCGTTCCAGCCCCGGGGACGAACCGCTGGCTGTCATTCCGCCTGTAGACAACAGCTGGGGCGCTGACTTTGGTGAAAACGTCCCAGGCGGGGGCCTGGTTTCGACCCTGGCCGACCTCTCGGCTTTTGTGCACGCCATCCTCTCCCGCAATCCAGTTCTTGGGACAGAAACTCAGATTCGGTACGCAGTATCGGAACTCCTTCTCTCATTGTCTTGCAATGTTCCTTAACATGCTGATGTTTTATGCATTAACAGCGCCTGGATGCAACCCGGCGCCTTCACTGGCTCTCCAGGAAGCACAGTCGGCTCACCCTGGGAGATATACCGCCCAGCGCCCTCGGTCCTTTTCCCTTCTGGAGGTGGGCACACAGTGACAATATTGTCAAAGGACGGCGCCTCATACGGCTACCACGGTATGTTGGTTCTTACCCTGCTCTGTTCTTGCGTTTGTTGGTCTAGAGGCGAAGTGAAAGCCATCAAGGAATTATATTTGTCCCTTTCTCGGATTGGTTTCAGCAATTTCATCATTTTTGAGATGACTTGGGCAGCTAGCGGCTAATATGACACCTTTACAGCACGCATCTCACTGCTCGATGAGTATGGTCTGGGCATCATGGTGCTCACGGCCGGCGACCAGAGCGCGCTCGGTGCGGTTCTGAACGCTGTGGCGAGCACTGTGATTCCCGCCGTCGACGCTGGGGCGCGAGAGCAAGCAAAGTCATTATACGTGGGCCGGTTCGGGAAAAAGCCACCGCCACCCGCGGCGGCGTCAGTGACCAAGCAGGCCCAATCCCGGGACAAAACCAAGAACAGTGTCGATGACGAGGAAATCGCAATCGAGGCTACGACAGAAATTGACGGTGAATCGCTGAAAGTCACCCGCCTCACGCGGGATGGAAAAGACATTCTGGGCGGACTGGAGGAAGTGTGGGCCGCGACAGCGGGCCAGTTCCTACCGGCGGAGTTACTCAACCTGACCGGAGTGTGGCGGCTGTATCCGGCCGAGATAGTTCGGCAACGGGAGCGGGTTGTTGGCGGCAACGGTGGCGAAACGGAGAAAGTCGGCATTGTTGAAGAGGACTGGAGGCTAGCCTGGGGTGTCCGCGTTTCCGAGAACGGCAACCCAAACTCGGACCTCCCTGGCGGCGTTATCGAGGCCGGTGACTGTCTGCTTTGGACTCTTGCCGACTGGCTGTATTATGGCCAGGAATCGGTTGATCGCTTTGTATTTGTCAAAGATGGGAAGACTGGACGTGTTTTGGGCCTGGAGGTGCCCTTCTTGAGGAGCGGATTGATGGAGGCTGCTGACTGAGGGTACCCAACTTAATTCTCGGGATGTAATCTCCCGGGTTATTCTCAACATATAAAATACCTATCAATGGTACCGCTCGAGGAGGTAAAACAGATCCTAAACTAGCATTCCTTTTCTTGGCGTTCGAACTAGGAAAGACACAATAGGAAACAGCGCATATCTCCAGACGTTTCGCACCCAAAGTTTGAACTACCTACCTACGGCGACTTGTTACTCCAGAGCTCGCCTTCGCCTGTGACAGCGAAGTAACCATCGTCCAGTACCTCTAGTGTCGCGTTTTGGAACCTAGTAGAACTCCTGCCAACCACATACGCTGGCTTCGACTTTTCCTTGGGACCCAACCCTGACGGCCGGCCGACGACCCAGAGCTCGCCCGAGCTTTGCAAGACGGCCGAAACCATGATCCTGCCCATTGATCCACTCGGGGTCGGTGCGCCAGACACCGACTTTCCAGACTCCCAAGCCGAGCTCCCAGCGTAAAACAGAGTAAGACTGCCGTTCTCGTTCAGCCGAAGATAGTGGTGCCCTCCTGGAGCGACCAAAACATCACCGGCGTTTAGCGTCACGCCGGCCGGCAGCTTGCTCGTTGTCTTGGTTTGCGTTCCGCTAGGCATGGATGTGGAAGACCATTTGGAGGCCTTGACCTTGATGACAAAGTCACCGTTATCCTGCAAGATGAGCGAGGCTGGGTCGCCAAGAACGGGACCGTCTTCACCCGCGTCAAAGATCATGAAACTGGTGGAGTTCCAGAGTTCTTTCTCGTGCTTGTCAAGTACCCTCAGCTGGGCGAAGCCGCCCCAGTTGTAGGGGGTGATGTAAGCGGCGCCGGAGAGCCCCTGGGCGACGTAGTAGTACTTTGGTGCGCCGCCGTCCTTGGGCTTGACGACAAGGTTACCGTTGTCCAAGAAGCCGAGATTGAGCTTCCCATTCTTAGAGGCGATGAATTGGCCAATGGCGAGGTACTGGCCCTCGTTGAGTACTGCAGTTGTGCCGGTAGCCGCAGCGGGGAACTGTGAAGGGAGCAGACGTCAGTGGTGTTCTTCGAGACGGATGTCCCGACTACCTACCTTATTTGGTGCAGAAGGCGCCATTCTGATGAACCCAGATGGTATTTCTCCCAGATGGTATTTCTCAGAAAACAATAGGTGAGACGGGGTGGGGAGGTGCTCGAAGAGGGATTGCTGGGCTGATCTCATGCGGACGTATCAATGTTGATGCAGATGAGAGCTTGGCAAGTATATATAGACATGTCGAGAAACTCACCTCTGTATTCCTGTTGGAACGAGGTGGCTGATTGATGACACGGCGGAACCGAGCGCTTGCATGAAATGAACGGAAAAGGCCCGTAAGTCCATGGTCTAGGCTCTTCCAAACCCAAGAATCCCGCAAGTGTGATATGATCATGATTTGATGGTGCCCTGGAATGGATTCCTAGTGGCGGAAGAGGCGTTCAGCTCTCAACGTGCCGGAGGCGTTCGTTATCTTGGCGGAAGGCCCAATCCCGAAGCTCCTCCTAATGCAAGCACCCGCATGCCACACAATGTGGCGTGTCTAGACCGATCCTCCAAGCTGGTTGTCCAACGAGGCAACACATGCCCATTTTTGGAGTCCGACGAGAGCCGTCTTCCTCCCCGTACGAGCCTCTGAGAATAAGCATTGACCGGGATTTGTGATCGCGATTGTGGCTGCAAGCTTTGCCGAGCTTGACATGCGAAAATGTACTCTTGAGATTTTGCCCATCCTTGGCGGAATATTGTCTCCCTTGGCCCCTGCCCATATGGCATATTCGTCACAATCAAGATCTATCGCGGGAGTGTGGGTGCCTGCCATGGCGGGAATCGGTGTTGTGGAAGACTAGCGCATCACTCATGGGACACCAACCACTTGCGATTTATGCCTCGTCGAAGTTCACTTGCTGATAAGCGCAGCCCAAGAAAAGCATCAAAGATGGACTCGCTCTGGCCCTTTCGGCCGTATGGGGCGATGTGGCCCGTATTAGAGGGAATGTTGGTGTTGTTGAAGTGAACGCTACCTATCCTCAGATGATGAAAAAAATCGTTGCGGTGACGCCATTGTGCGCCAGGCCAATGGTAACTGTACTTGAGAAGCGGAAGGCTCAGTTTGCTCCCACTTCGCGGGTTTCCTGCAAGTCTTCATCTGGTTTCCGCTGTGATTTTTGCTTGGCAACCTTGACCATTTACAGTCTGTCTCAGATCTTTGGGGTGTATGATATGTAGACGTTAATGTTCCTGAGCGAGTGACGTGCTAAGCGTCCACTCAAGCCATGGTTTGTCCTTTTGACGATGGGCATGGCTCAAGAAAGGGAAGATATGTCATGCCATGAACTCTCACCTAGAACGGGGAGATGGAAAATATCTATATCTGGGTAGTAGCCCGGACGTGTGAGGCATGCGAGGCTGTCGGGGACGGAGAAAGTGTTATTAGCCGGCATCATGTTCGGTTTTGCCAGGGTGTTTCTCTCGAATATAAAGATATTCGGAAGACTAAGTCTAGAGATTCGTAAGCATGGAAGTCAAGTTTCGCTGGACGTCTGACTAAGGTAGCTGCTCTGAGTGTCAACCAGCAGACGTGGATGGTAGGGGGCGGCGTCGCTCTTTCAGAGAGTATGAGGGGGTTGCGGATGAAGTGGGGAGATTACGGGCCGCCTGTGCCGCTGTCAGAAATCGATAAAGCGTATAGGGTTACACCATGGGGTTAAGAACTGGGGGGTTATTGGGATGCAAATCCGCGTGTCGGTGGTGTTTTTACCACAAACGAGTTTGTGGGTGTGAGACTGGAATGCCGGCTGGTATTTGCCGAAAAGCACCTGCATTGTGTCCAAATCGATTGGCTGCTCTGTTTGCATCGTCTGATAGTGTTGGTTCGGGGCCGGGTAGGGCGTCCCTCTTGGTGGCTCTGCCACGAGACTGTCAGGGAAAGACGACCTGCCGGCCAGTATTTCAGCTCGAAAGTCAATCTTGGTAGCCGTGTGAAAGGTCCATGAGAGCGAAATGACTACCGCAGATTATGGTCCTGAGGTGGAACTGTATGAGCGATGGCAAATGGCAGACGAGCCTCGATACAGTGACGACAGAGACACAATATCGGCACAGCGAAATCAACCAAAACGCGAATGAGCCTGTTCAGCCCTACAACTTCTGCATTGAAGACTGTATGGAGTGGGCGCGAGTTCTAGATCTAGTAATCGTTGGTGAAGCCCTTCTCAGCGCGTGAAACATTCCAAGACTCCAGCACCGGTGTGCATTGAACGTGACGAATTCTGTGGAAGGCACTGGTACAAGCACCCCCGACTGCTTAGTCTCCTGAAGAGAACTCAGTCCGAGTTCGCCTCACTTGGTGCATGTTCGCCAGGCAATTTCCAGCTTTCCATCAAGGGGGTTGAATATCTCCATACTCGCGGGCCGGCTATTTCCGGAGCCCAGAGGCGCTACGCGGGCTTCAGAAGTGAAATTCAGCGAAGCCTCTGAGCCACATGGAGACCACAGCGTCGTTGTATTATCGAAGCGGTCATTTCTGAAGTAAAGACCGTTGTAGGGGCCATCGAAGTAGAATTGTTTGAATGTCTGCATCTATACGTCAGCACTTGGCTTATCTCATGAGAGAAAGAAAAACCGTACCGATTTTGTATCGCCAGTGAAGGAGTAAGTGGTCCTTGAGGTAGCCTCGGCGCCTTTGGAGAGAACCACTCGTCCATAGTAATTGGCTTTGGTGAGAGAGAATTGCCAGCCAGAGGGATAGCTGAGCTTGACTATGGTCTGACAAGTGGTGCGAGTCTCGACCACCTTGGTGTTGTTTTGACCCGACTGCGCGGTGAAGACTCTCTGGGGCATGGATAATATGCTGGGGTTGGTCAGGTCTTGACCAGCGAGGGAGCTCACGGTGCAGCCAGAGCCCGAATAGTCAATCGCCGCAATCCGGGCGCCCTGCGGTGCAGCTGCAGAGTCGCGCTGCTCTAGATTTGCCGGCGTTTTGATGGTGAGCGCCGTCGCCAAGCCGGCAAAGGTGAAGATATGGAGAGGGTGCATGTTGTCCGCGTTGAGGGAGTGGAAGACGCCGAAGTGTGAACAAGAGGTTGAAACTGGGAATACGAATATCAGTCGGCGGCGTAGATCAGCGTTCCTGGCTCCCTCAACTAGACCCTCTATGCTTCAAAGTCGTGAGATTTAAAGGAAAAGAATGTGACGAGGATAGGCTATTAATGTTCGCCGAGCCAGTGCGCGAGAGCAATGGCTGATGAACCGCGATAATATGCAAGCAGCAACCTTAAGGAACACGACAATATAGGGTATAACATGGGGTTTCTATCTATCCCGGAATGTCATTCACCACAACCAATTTGCGCCGTGAGGTTTGGTTTCATTTCTGATGTCTAGCTGTATATTTCCGGTGCTTGGCCCCGTGGTAGCGAGCTCTCCGCCATGACCAGTATTATCCCTCGGTAACGTTCGGTCCAATTGTTAGATTAACCTTTTATCCATCTACCGGCATTATCCACCCGTCAAGTCCAGCGCGGCTTTACGCGACCGCCATCCCGGACGGCAGTTTTGTTTGCCTGCATCCTTCGACTTTGAAGTTGTTCGCGGCGATGGCAGTGCTTGTGCATCTGTATGATTTGAGGAAGGTACCAAACCAAAGGCAGGTGTCTAGATATATAGATAGTCACGATATCAGATCCTGCGCGACAGATGAAGAGAAGGCAGGTTTCTCACGCCAAGTCCACCATGTATATATCATGGTCGTGGTACGCCATTGCTTCAGGAACATTGGAGATCAGCACACCTCCTACCTGCTAAGCGAGCCGATTGTTTAAGCGACAAACAGTTCCAGACTCCAATGCCACGACGCTAAGAAATTAGATATCTAGATGAACTAGATTGTTCTGCAGCTTCCCTGCATGTTCCTGCATTGCGGCCAGACCTGCGGGATTGGCCATGGAACGGAATATCGGGGTTGGAGGGAAAGAATCCATAGATCCATGGGACGTGGTGAAGGTGGAAAAGCCTGGCAGGAGAGACCAGGATCAAAGAATGGTGTGGCGGAGCTCAGCAAGCTCCCCACAACACGGAAGCTTCTTCCGAGCCCGCCCCCCGCACACAGTCTTCCTGGTTTCCCCGGATTATCTGCTTATCCGCAGCCTTTTGATCTGGTAGAACCGGTTGGTCAGGAACCCGACCTCGGGAATCTGGGCGGAAGCCATCCGGTCGCCGCTTTGGCTCCAAATCGTCATCGACTGTCTCTTCATCGGCTACTCTGGCATATCATACTTCCCGATTGTACCAAAAGTATCTACTGCAGTACAATCTTTTCCTCTTCTGCTCCAGCAAAGTCCAGCCCTTCGCCATGCATGATTCCATGAATATAACATTCCCCTACCAGTTTCGACACACCCGTGCCTTCTTCTTTTCGTGTGACGAATGGCACCGCAGCACCGTGTACAATGGTAATGACATCTCCAGGTTGCGTCTCAGGAGGTACAAGTCCGGCATACCCTCGCGAAGTTACGGCAAACCGTGCGTGGCCCAGTCGCAGAGAGAAGGTAGACGCTGTGTGCCAGTACTTCCACATGACTGCGCAGTCTTGGTCGGGATCTCGGAGAAGGCTGAGGAGCGAGTGCATCGACGGCATTAAAAGTGCCGTTGCTGAAGCCGTGGGCGTCCAGTCTGGATCCCCATCCGTGGTTGCGCCAGCATTGTTTACCCCCACCAGCGCACTGTATGCCTCCATGTCCTCTTCCGGGGTAGGTAGCAGGTCGTTCATCTTTTCTAGATACGATCGGGCGGCGTCTCCAATTGGTAGCCGAGCTTGGACGTCAGCAATTGTCTCGCCTGTCGGATACGACTTGAGCCCCTGAATCGAGCGCACAATCTCGTTCAGCACCGTCCATATATCGTTCTTTGCCAACGACGTTTCTCCTACGTGGCTAACAGCATCTACCGCAGTTGCCATGATCTGAAGCGTCCCCAGCTCGGCGGAGTCCACGGTAGCAAACAGACCAGTGTCCCCGGAAGCTGAGAATCTTCCCTTAGTGCTCCTCCAGGTAGAGATGGTACGTCTTCGGCTTCGTCCCGTCCAGCACGGAATCCAGGTGGAGAAAGCGTAACCCTTGGTCATACCGGCCCGGTAAAGCAGCTGAAGGACCCCATCCCTGCGGACAAACTCGCTTGCGTACCGCCGGACAACGGTTTCCAGGGGCGAGCTGTAGTCAGGATCGAAAATGTCATCATCGGCATCCTTGGCGAGGCCAACCAGAGCAAAGATCTTGTCTCGGTCGAGGGAAGCTTCTGTGTGAGAGAATCGTTCCAGGAGGGTCAAGAGATCGAACTTGACACCGCCATTCTTTCGAAAGTAAATACGGCGTGTCCTACCGAGCAAGACAGCGTGTTCCGCTCTCTGCAGCGGTATAGAGGACGCCGACCTGAACTTGTTGGTTGTCTGCATGAGCTTGGTAGTCTTCGCGATGGCTATTTTCAGGCCGTCGTACAGCGTTTCCCAATACATTCTGTACGTGCCGCAGTCGATGAGGAGCTCTCGCGCCATGACAACCTCCTGCGTGATCCACGACCGTTTGAAGTAGTCCCGACTGAAAAGGTTCTCGATAGCTGGCCACACTTCGTGGCCCTCAGGAGGTATTCCGCCATTGTCGGCCCATTCATCCGGGGCAGGTGGAAGGGTCACGGGCCAAGGGCTCGTGCTATCCACCTCTTTGACGGCTACAGCACGTATCTGAGCCAGCGTCCTCATGGCCAGGACGGAGCCGTCACCCTGTTCGGCCTCCCCAATCCATCCATAGACGCGTCGCGCGGCACGGTAAATGTCGCGCATATGTCTGACCTGCACGACCTTCTCATGGGTGTTGCTTTGGTCTATGCACACGGCGTCGACCCAGACGCGCACAGCAGAGGAGGTCCTCGACTCGGCCAGCGCGGCACTGCGGAGCGCTGCTTCGCACGACGCCGTGAGCCACACAACACCGTCGGGCGTGTCTAGCCGATATGGCTTGAGTGCCACTCCCCAGACGTACGAAATGGCAACAAAGTCCGGAACGGGATCCAGCGACTCGACAACCTCCATGCGGCCTCGAAGTGGCTTTTCCGGCTCAGGCCGCTGCAGCAGGAGCAACCGGATGCTCCGGTAGGACGGTAGAGAGCGGTACTGGTATGTACAAAACAGCCCTGGACTACCGGTGACCAGGTTCTTGATTCTCGTCCGTAAATGAAGCGGTACGCCCTGGGCCGGTGTAGAATCGTCCAAGACAATATGGTCTGCAGACTTTACCGATTTGAATGTCCCTGGGATGTGTGCTGGGAATTTCAGGTCCAAGGACCCATCAAGGTACATTGCAAACGGGTCAACGAGGACGACGGCGCTTGGCTCCGCGTTGGCGCGGGAGACGGCCACGAGGAGAGGTATGATCGGTACCTTTGATTCGTCGAGGATGCCTTCCTGGAGCAGGCAGTATTTTTGTATCTATATGCAGCAAGATGATTAGGTAATTAGGTACTGGAGCCAACATGCGAAACACTGAAACAAGACGTACGTGTTCTAGATGCTTAGGATGGATGAGGAAATCACTGCCCTCCAAGTCGCCGCCGGTGGTGATGACATCGACGTGGAATTTGAAGTGCGATACAGACTCTGGCATTGGGAGATTGAGTCCGCTCTTTGTCAAGAACTTCCAGAGGCTCTTCGACTTGTCGTTGATACAAAAGGCTGGTGTGTAGGTGGTAGCGGACGGCACAGGCCTCAAGCCAGCTCTTGTGCGAAGGCTGCTAGTCCAGTGCGTTTCGGGGATGTAGGCTTTCCCAAGATGAATCTGTAACAGTTTCGAGACCTTTTGGTGTTTTTGATTAGCTTCAGTGGGCAAAAGGACCTGGGGGGTTCTAGGTCCAGTTTTGTCTCAACCGAGAATTACCGCCATGCACCCGTGGAGATGCCGGAACTTACGTATAGTTCGCCAAAGAACATCATATCGCCATCGATGGGATTCCTAGGTGGGCCGTAGATCAACCACTGCCTCTGGTTCTTGCGTGAGATTTTCAAGACAGCAGGAATGGTCATGCTAGTCTTCGGGTAATCTCTCAGCCCAACCTCGTCGAGGTGGGCGTGAAAGACGGTACCTATCTCGTCGTCTTCGTTTCCGCCCGGATCAAGGAGCTCGTCAAGGTCACTGGTGGGCAGGAAGACAGATGGGTCCTGGTGGTCCATCAGACAGAGCTGTTTGAGCAAATGCTTCATCTGCCCTGTCGAATTCCCCTCCCAGCGTTTTGTTAAAAGACACCGAGTTGCTTGGTCCTCTTCAAGCTCGTGTAGGATGCGAATTCGCGATTCTTGCTGGCTCGGTCGCTGGTGGAAGTGAGCCGGGCACTTCCCCCGTGGATCATCCACAAGCATATCTAATAAAAATTACCGGTCCCATCATGTTAGTCATGTGATAAGAAACCACTCACAATTCACCAACAATACTGCCAAGCCAACCTAAAGAATTGGAAGACAAGAGAGTCTTGAGCCGGCAATGATGAGAGGGGGGGGGGAGTAATAAGTACCACGCACCGATCGTTGACCAATTCTCCCCTAGCTCATCTTCGATCCCGCGCCGGTCGAGCATATCCTCGATAGACGCGAGGTTATGCTCCATGAGGATATAGTGAAGCATGCCAGTAACCTCCATGTCCAGTTGTCCAAACCGCTTGACAATTTCGTCGACCACATCGATCGATAGGGAGAGTCGGGAGTTGTCTCTTGGGAGTAAGATTTCCAATCCGCCTGTGTCGGTGTCATAAACCGCTCCACTGGATCGCTCACATCTCCCCTCTATTACCTCCCCATTGGATTTGTTGAGAAACCAGTACGCTTCTAGGTTCTCGACTTGGTAGACGTCCAGGTGGAGAAGACCGCGGAGAACCACCAGTCTCTTCGGGTTCTCTGTCGGAATGATTCTAGTCATTATCCCATTAGCCAAGAGGACCAGAAGACCCCCAAGCACAAGCAAAGCCCTCTGGGTAGTGTCTGGTACTAGAGCAGGATAGATGGAGCATCCTACCTTGCAATATACCGTACCTTCTTTCTCATAAGGACGGTAAAGCCTTCCAAGAACGTCGGGTCGCCATCCCCCATGACTTTTCGCACCACGTGCTTTGACAAGCATCGGTTTTCAAGCCCCAGGACCCTTAGAATCTCTCGGATTACCGGGAAGCGGTTTTCCGAGACCGAAAGGAGCGGGACCAACCCCTCAAAGCATCTGCGAAGGTGCTGTCGATCGGCTACCAACCAGAATGAATCGGTCTTCATAGTCCCTAGGTCATCAAAGTCGGATCCGACGGTCCCCTTCCCACGGAGAATGGGGAAGATCTTCCGCTCGCCCAACTTCTCCACCACTCCGAGATCAAGGAGCTCTTCCGCGCCGCTGGGGAGCGATCGCTGAAGGAGCAGATACAGGCCCGTAATGTAGGGCACGGTATCGATCATGGAAATCTTGAAAATCTCTTCCAGTATCGATCCCACGTCGGTGGTGCTGGCGACCAGTAGCTTGTCGGTGAAAAAGTCACGAAGGTCCGCGTACTCTCGGAGCCGCATCAAGAGCGGGGTTTTCCGAAGGGCCCTATCGCCTGTCCACTGGCACTCAGTAGAGGTACACCAAATATCCCAGGTTTCACCATTGGGATGTTGGCCATAGTAGTAGATCAGCTTTCTTCTCCGGAAAATGGACCTGAGGTCGTCGAGTTCCTCCCGGCAACAGTGTTCAATGATGCAGTACAGGCTGGCGGCCTCTGCAGCAATATGCTCTGGGCTCATCCTGCTCTTGACCGACTTCGCTGCCAGATCCTCAAGACGTTCAATCTGCCGGCCGACTTTGCTCTGTGGGTTCCTCATTGTATTTTGAATCCTGACTCCGAAGACGGACAGGAAGTCCCAGGTGGCCGCATCGGGATCCGGCACCTCGACCAATTTCTCAAAACTCAGGCTCACACGCCGCCGAGCAAGTTCAGTCATCAAGGCTGTCGTCGGGAGCGTTGTATGTTCCAACACAAAAAACTGCCCGTTAAGGCAGAGGACTCGTAACGTTGACAAGTAATGGAGAACCCGACGCCTCGAGCGATTGAGCGTTTTCCCGCCAGTCAGGAGCCCATCTGGAACGGGGGATGGAACAATCCAGTAGCTATAGTAGTCCCAGTTGTCTCGGAGAAGCTGCAGCACTCGAGCTGACCGCTGTGTCTGGACTATGTAGGCGAAATCCTCCGAGAGCTGGAAGCTAGGACTCTCGGGCGCGTCAACTAGACGAGGGAGGACGCTGAGCTTGCAGCAGCTCACCAGCCATGCAACAAATTTTTCGTTTGAATCCGAATCGCCGGGGACGCGCATGTATCGAGGATGCAGTTCGTGGTAACTCAGGAGGTAAGACCTGACGGTATGGGTACCCCCAGTGTTGACATATACTTGCGCACCACGCTGCACGTATCCTGCTGTTGTCACCACCCATATGTTCCGCTTGCTTGGATTTGTCCACCCGGAACGGTACATGTAGGCCACATGTGCGATGAGCGCTTCGGGCCGGGTGGCTCTGGGGTCGAATCTGGCACTGTCGTGCATCTCGGCCAGCTGATCACAAACCATTTGTGGGCGGTCTTCTTCGTGGATGCCAAGGGTCGTAAAGAGGAGCTTTCGACTTGGGTCTTTGCTTGCGGCGGCACTGACCTGGGCGGTCTTGACTTCCGGTAGGTCGAACCCACCGAAACCCATGTCGGTGCTGCTGCGTCCCACCCCGTCATGACTGGTGTTCTCAAATACAGCGATGTTGTCTTGGGCGGCGACCCAGCGTCCGTCATGCAGAGGAACCAACGGGAGGCTTGCGACAGCTTTGATCTCTTTTGGGTGCGTAGCCAGAATGGATAGAAGCTGCGTCGCGAGGCGGGAGTGCCAATCGTCGGGATGAGCACGGAACTCCTCTGGAGACTTGGCAATACCGGAGGCCAGAGACTTGAGAAATAATTCGTCAGACATTTCGCAGACTCCGAGACGGAGAAATATGGGAAGATCTGCCTTCCGGTATCCGTTCGAAAGGTATAGGCGAGAGTACGAGGGGTGGTCGGAGATCATGACTAGCGGCATCGATTTGCTGTCGCAAAATCTCTTCGGAACGACTGTTAACTCGCTTGGGATCATCAACTCGGCGGACATTGATTCCAGGATGGGCAAGCCTTTGAGAAGTCCAATCGTCGGGTCCGCAAGTTCGCCGAAAAAGTCGTCCACCTTATCTCTGATGGGTAGGAACGAAGGCCAGGTATACCGAAGACCTGTGCCGCCAAGGTTCTGCAAAGCATCGGCTATAGCTCTCGGCAGAGCATCTCGGAGGGCCTTGTTCCATGGTGAGAATTCTAGGATGGTTTCTCGACTTGCACTGAGGACAAAGTCTGCGTTCAGCAGGAACTGTGTAAGAGTCAGCGGCAACGTGGGCACCAAGAAAGAAAGTAATCGGAAGACGCCACCTACTTTGAACCCAAAGTCCTGTATTGGAAGAGACGCATACACCATCTGGTGTAACACTCGGCCATCGTCATACCCGTTAACAGGAAAAGCAAGGTTGATGTTAGACCTGCAGACGCCAGGGCGCTTTGGTTCCGTGGGAATATCCTGGACGAGGTATGTGGTAACCAGGTGTACCTGCACCTCTTCATCCTTTTTCAGCGTTACTGTGCGCATAGGGGCTCCTGCGCTGCCTTGGAATGGGACGGCATCTTTGCTGATTGACGTGCTCCAAGACTCGTGGTGGTACGCATCTACCGAAACGGATATCTTGGCAAGTTGTCGTAGGAAGAGAAGAATATGTGCGTCCAAGGTGCGAAGTTCGCTAACCACCTCCTTCTCGCTATACTCTGCCTTTAGCTCCAGACGGATCGTGGTATGCTGAGGATCGCAGCTGGTGGGGAACTCGGCCCAAATGGGTGTCAGCATACCCAGCTTCTCAGACTTGACGAACTTGAACGAGTAATGGCCGGAGCGGATCCAGACAACATCGGCAACTTTGAATACCGACTTGAATCCGATGCCCTTTTCTCCCGTATAAGTGCCTGTTTTGGCTTTGCCGGATTTGGTACTACTCCCGATCTTGCAGAGCGCCTCCACGTTATTCCTGGAGAAGCCGAGCTCGTTGCATGACAGCTGGAGCGCGCGGTTGCTGTAGCTAATGGATAAAGATGGGACCGACGCAGGCTCGTACGCATTGTCGTCGGCGTTCTGAATCAGCTCATGAAGAAAGTGAGCCGGCTTCTGATACAGGTCCTCTGAGATGCTGCAAGGACGAGTCAATTTCAACTCCAACATAACGCCATGCAGTGGTTTACACCTACAGACGCAGCGCATTTGAAAGGTTGCCATCAGAAGTGTCAATGGCGTTCCGGCGCTGAATGGCGAGAATATGGTCGCGAGCCTCGTCGACGGTAAGAGGGAATTCGGACGCCATGATTCCTACCACCACTTCCCTCGGGCAATTGCGGAGAGGTGTGGAGTTATCCCTACTCGGAAAGCATGTTGGACGGACTGAGTGGAGCAAGCGGAAGGAATTGAGGGTATCTCAGCTGATTTTTGCAGGGAGCGAGACCCGAGCCTTGTGATGCTGCAGCTGCAAGAGGAAGGCGCAGCATTGCAGCTGGGGAAGTGGGCGCAGTCGCCGCCGCAGCTGAGCCAAGGAATATTCGCGCAGGAGCGTTAAGTCTATTGGCAGCTGTGATGCACTAACACGGATGCCCGAACGCCACGGCGGTTGTAGGTGGCTGGATTGCCTGACAACGTGTGGTGGCGATGTCGGTTTGGTCTAGCTGCAGCTGTCGTGCATTAAAACCGTGCCCGGTTTCTTCATAACGTTACCGGGCTGCAAGGCTCCCGTTCCACCTCCCAAAATCTATTCCATTCTGGGCGTCGGGCTTCCTGCCAGGCTTTCCGCCTTCACCATCACCTCTAGCATACTCCACGGGCCACTTCCCTGATTCTATGTAAGGTACTCTTTCTTTCCGGGATAAAGAAGCCTCATGCGGCAACCTAACCATGATGAACAAAAAGATCGTAGATACAGGTGGAAGATGACTCCGGCTTGGCGTCTGGTGGGTCATGGACTACATGAAGCCGGACCGGGCGATCCTGAGAGGAGGTATCAAATGCAGAATTTATGTATTGTTATGAGAAGACGGTAAATGGACTCGGTTGGTGTAGCAGAAGGTGCATGGGAAAGTCAGGAGAAACGGTCAAAAGATCTCTGGCTAGAATCTGGTCAGTTACGCAATGCCGCGACACAGCTGCAGAAACGACAACAAATAAAAACCCGTCGCTGTCGCGATCACAGGTGCCCTATCCTCTACAATAGTAGTATCACCAGGTTCGTAGCCAAATAGGCGAATGACACAGTTGTAAGGATGCTCACAATGCCGTCGGCAGTCTTGGCGGGGAGTCTGAAGATGCAGAACGATTTGAGCCTGTGTGCGCTGGGGGACAGCTTGCAGGATATGGCGGTACGTTTGCGAATTCGTACAGCGATGTAGTGGCTGGGATGATTGTGGGGGCGTTGAAACGGCTGCCGGTGGGGAAAACACGGGACAGGAGCGGGAGAGAGAATTGTGTCGAGGTAGGAACGGCGTCGTTGGTACGGGAGTGTTGGCTCCGAGTATCGTGTTGTTTTTGGGGACTGGGGGGGTGGGACTGGCGGGGGTAGCGCTTGCGGGTACGAGTATGTGAGATGTGGAGGAAGTGAGGACGATGCTGAGCTTTGCGAGTCTGGTGGGGGAGAGTTTGAGGGGGATAGGGCGATAAGTCCATTGGGCAGCATGGAGGAGGTGTTTGAGGAGAGGAGAGGAGTGACTGCAAAGAAGATTGGAGTTGTAAGACCGACATAGGGCGAATGGGGGTACGCAGTGGAATTTTTCTGGAAGTGCTGGGCTCAAGAAGCTTCGAATACCTAGGTATTCTTGTTCCCTACCATGTCAAAGTCGCTGTACCGACCAAGTCTGGGTGATCCAATTTACATCTTGAACTGCGTTACATCTTACGTCTTACGTTTACAAATCGTCGTTGCAGTTAGTCACCTCTCTCCGCTCGCAAGAAAGCTTCGGTTGGTGCTTGGCTATGAACTAGGTAGAACTAGCGTAACCGTCTTTCATTGAGCCAGCGTTGCAACCAAGTCTTGGCCACTCGGGCATGCTCTAGGTTTGATCTTGGAAACATGAAGATTGTTAGCCACCCCGGATACTCTCCAACCGTGTTTCTGCAGCTTTTGAAATGAACTTTACGGCTGCTTCGAACTGCCCGGTGTTTAATCTCTGGATTAATCGTTCAGCCCAGCGGGAACTCCGTGTGTTGCCTTGGCTGTACCGCGCTAAACAGGAATATGGAAAGAAAGAACTGCAGGTACGGTTCAATTGCAATATCGAAACAGCCTTCCCCCCATCCGCGCCTGGGGAAATTCCCCGCTCGGAGGATTTCCGCTTCAGTACTTTGGGGTACATGAACTCATACTATACGTCGAACACTGCCTAAAGTCCCTGGAGGAACCGCATCAGTCGTACTCAGCACTTTAGCCTCTTTCTCAGCACCTGTGAACGGGTCGAAAGCACTACAGATTATCTGGGCTACCATCTGCCATCGGAAATAGCATGGCCAAAGCCGTCGCTCTCGTGGGCAGATGTCGGGCGGAATCATCAACAAGACTACCTAGGTATAGCGCCGCAGCTATCCATAACGTCGAGAACATGAAGCTACCGCAGGGCGTGTGTAGGATGATGCGGGAAGCAACAGGATAGGAACCGAATCCTGACCATCCTGCTGAAAGGGAAAGAGTCTTGGCGATGACGAAAGACAGCCAAACTACCTATAGAGATCTACCAAACTAAATTATCTGCGTGGGGTCAGGGTGCAGAATGCGGGGAAATGCATTCCCCACAGATGATCAAGAAACAATAAAAAAGACGACCCCAAGACGATCAGCAACACTGTCGATGCCCGGTGATACGAGCGCCTACAACCGCAGCGCCTGCCTTTTGATTGCCTCTTACCAGGCACGGAATGACGGATTACGACTTCGAGACATTATGGCGAGTGCGGGATGTGGAAGCATGCGACCCGGTCCCGAAATGACGGCTACGGCTAAACGGCTATTCGGAGCTCGTGGAGGAGAACGTCGTAGTCTCCACCATACGTCCCAATCTGTCCCTATATCTGTCTGCAGAGTGCGTCCTATTGAAGGTCGAAAAAAAACGCGTCTACCACTCATCTCGTGCTGGCTTGCTGCTCGAGAGCATAAATCACTTGATTTCCTTTGAGAAATTTGGTGGTTTTGGTGGTGGTGTTCCTGTGAGAATCGCCCGACCTTGGACGGAACACCTTCCTCCGGCTCACCTCGGATCCTCGTCACCGGCCAAACCGAAAGATGCGTTCTACAATTCTCGCCTGCGTCGTGGTGCTCGCCCACGGGGCCGCGGCCCAGTCCGGCCTCCCGCCCACGATCGACAGCTCGGCCAAAGTCGTCAAGCTCGCGACTCTCCCCAAGGAGTCATACACGGTCGACCAACCCTTCACCGAGGGCGCCACCCGAGACCCGGCCACTGGCGATGTCTACTTTGTCGACCAGAACTCGAACAAGATCCTCAAGTGGTCGGTGAGCGACAAGAAGCTGTCGCTCTTTATGCACCCTGCGGGCTATGCCAACGGCATGACCTTTGACCAGAACGGCAAGCTCATTGCGTGTGCCGACGAGCGCAACCAGCTGTGGGAGATCTCGACGAATGTGACGAAATCGGTGCCGTATCCCCAGCCGCTGAATCCCAACGTTGGCGACAGGGGGACTAGCGGCAACATCGTGCTGCCCGAGTACAAAGTCATCATGGACGGCAAGTACAATGGCAAGCTGCTCGGCGGCCCCAACGATGTGTGGTCGTTGCCGGACAACAGCCTGTACTTTACGGACCCGTACTGGTCTCGCAAGTGGTGGTCCCCGGGCCGGCAGTCGCAGCAGGACGTCAACACCGTCTACCGCGTCTCCCCGGACCGCAAGACACTTACCCGCGCCCTCGCTACTTTCCTCACCTCGGACGGCAAGCCCGGCAGCCCCAATGGCATCATCAGCTCCCCCGACGGGAAGACGCTGTACGTGGCGGCGTACCAGGGCCCCGGGAACGGCGGCGGCGAGACGTATGCCTACGACGTTGGTGCCAACGGCGTGCTGTCGAACCGGCGGCTGTGGGCCCAGTTTGGTAGCGACGGCATGACCATGGACAACCAGGGCAACATGTACATGTGCGCGCCTATCAACGGCAAAAGCGGTATCACGGTCGTCAGTATTGCGACAGGCAAGCAGGTTGGCTACATTCCGGTGCCGGAGACGCCAGCAAACTTGGCCTTTGGCGGCGTGGACCAGTCGACGCTGTACATCACTGCGAAGACAGGCTTTTACTCGATCCAAACCAAGGTCAAGGGCGGCCATCCGCAGAAATAAACTTGAAGAGGCTAAGCACTAAAAGCGGAAAGAGCCCGTACGGAGGATTTCCCCAAGTACCAATGCAAAGGAGGGGAATGCCGTTTCGCTTGCAATTGTATATAGCATGAAAATGTCTGAAGACAGGAAAACTAGGTGTCTGACGACAGGAATTGTCTCATTATCCTTCGGTTTCCATGCACTGTGACCCCTCGGAAGCAAAGCTCATACCGAACACAGCTCCCCTGAGCCAGGTAAAATCGGAGACATCAGCCGGTAGAGAATCTTGGATTGCGCAGTCGAGATACCTAGGTAGGTATCTCAGCCAGTGACCGCGTGGAGGAGCTGATGAAGAACGAGTTCCAGGCACTTGATGACGCCGGGGTAGGAACAGGCGACCTCATGCTCGGCGACATGCATGTGGTGGGGTATAGGGTTGTGCTAATGAAGTTTAATACATCCCGTCGGATGAAAGATGGGTAATCTGAGCTTTGGGCGCTCGCGCCGCCGGTCATGCTTTGCTCATGTACAAGAACTACCACCTGTGAAATGGTGGGAGCATGATGCAATGTCCATGAACATGTGACAGTTTCTAAGGAAGGTAACTATGCAGTTTGCGTTCGATAGTCCCAGAATATGCCCTCGCCAGGCAAAGCAAAGCGGTTGTGAATAGTGCAGTAGGTATATGCTCAAACGACCAAGTAGGTACTCGGTTTTAGACGCCGTGGACATCTTCGTACCTAGTATGCCGTTCGGCTCTTTACCTGCCGTTCGTGTTCGCAGCGAACGCCCTTCGCTGGCGAGAGAACTGCATGATTACCTACTGTTCCCAACCTTATCCGTCGGCAAGGTCCCGACGGATGGCTTGTCAATGAAGATCATACCTAGGTAGTCATGCTCCCCATGGCTCCTCTGCCAGGTGGCAATCCGAAAACCCCAGGCCGATTGAAGGGATGCCAAGCTGCTGGTATTTTGGCGCCTATAGAGGCAAATCTGTGTACTTAGGTAACCTACATGTAGCTTCCGCACTAGGGGTGTTCCGGCAAATTCCAAAGCGCCCAAAAGACACCTCCCTCCAATGTAGGTGATTTTGTCTCCTAACTTGTGTATAGGTAGGTACCTAAATAGCGACAACGGAGGTGCATGTTCTTGAATGCTACCTATGCCCTTCCAAGCGAGTTCATCATATCTCCCCGAACATCGGCGTACGCATCGGTGACTCCGACGGCTGTATCCAGGTTTCTGTCAGCATTCACACATCCATAAAGCAAATGGAGATGTGTTGTATCTGTTTTACCCTGAAGCAAACGCCGGCGTCTCTCGGCCTCCTCCTTTTGCTTGTCCATCGCCGTCTTGATGGCGACGCCAGCTCCAACACCTACGGCAAAAACGGCGACGGCCCCAACGCCCAGTGCGACCTTCTGGGTGGTGCTCATACCGCTGGCCACCGTCTGGGGCGACTTGTAGATGATTATGCCGTTCATCCTCGGGCTTGCGGTGTGGCTCATGGGGTCCGGGTGTGCCAAGCGCTCCTTGGCGACTTCCGCAATCGCACCGACGGTCGTGCTTCCAAGGGACACCAACGCGCGGCTGCCAGCATCGACTAATGAAGACGGCGTGATATCCATGATGGCGGTGTAGTGTGGTGATTGTTGGCGACTAGCGATTTCGACTAGGACACGTGTGTTCGATGTTGTAATCGGGGCAAGAATCAAGGGAGGGAGGAATGGGTTCAGGTCTGGTGTCTGCACTGTGGCAGGAGGTGCAGCGGGGGAACAGCACATTGTCCTTTACCCCCACCCTCAATCGATGAATTGGTCTTCGCCAGCCTTGCGTGCCCGAAACGTTGTACCGGTACATAGCTGCCCTGGGCAGATAACCCCGCGCCTTCGCGCCAAAGGGTCTAGAACACAACATTTGTTTACACACGGCCATCAGGCTGCGCCTGGACCCCCATTGCGGTGGCTGAGGTGCAGATATTGATTTTTTTTCCCCGCTCGCTCGCGAGATAAAGATATCTTCTCGGTGTCAAGGAGTCTCCTTGCCTCTTGCGCATCGTTTTGGACGGGCTTTGAACAATTCATTGGCCATGGAACCCCCCATGCCCTATTTTCCCTTGGACCCCCATGGGACATCCAGTTTGCTGCAGGACGTCAAATTTCTAGTCGAGACCCAGAGGCAGACGACGCGTCGCCACGGCATACGGGCACAAGAACCAGAGGGCTACGATGAAGCCGACAAGGAGCTGGACCGCCGCATTGCCGAAAATCGGGTCCGAAGCGATGTCGCAAGGTTGACACAGCTGGTTCAGGAGCTGCAGCGTGATTTATCGGAAAAGAGGGCGTCATGGCGCCATGTGGCGCTCGGGCTGTGAGTCCCTTTGCCCGAGTTTGAGCCAATGGCTATCTATAGTAACTGACGCCACTCCCCAGGTCCATCCCTACTGTTCTCCTGAACACCCACAGTTCGACACGAGGCTTCGCGGCAGTCACAGGAGCCGGGGTTTTGTACCAGTCTCTACGGAGAGAGGTTTCCCCCTTCGTAGCCGCCAGATTAGAGCACCAACTGGCCAGTTTAGTTGGTAATGCAGGCGTGGTCGACTTGGAAAGGCTTCTCGCAATGCTAGAAAGTTGGGAGTGGAAGTTTCTACGCTATCTTTAATAACTAAGACCGACCGCTGAATGGCAATTTTGGCCCGCAAAACACATGAGCTCCTCAACTATCGTTCTCTATGAACCGTAAATCTTCAATTCCTACCTACAAACCAACATCATTCCCTTTCATGAACAAACCGCTTCCCACTCGGCTGCGACCTCTGTAGAGAGTTTCTTCAAGGCAGTTCGACGCTGATCCACCCAATGAATCACAAACCTGGGCTGCTTCCACTGTTCACGTACTTCACCGGGGCCTTTCAGGGCTGCTAAGAACTTCTCCCACTCACGCCCTGAATCCTGTACGAACACCACCGTCGTTCCAGAGGTCTTGACCCAGCGTACGAACATGTTGGTTTCGGCGGCGGCCTCCCAAATTTGTTGGATCAGACAGGCGAGCTGCCTGCAGCGTTCCTTTCTCTTGTGTGCCTTTGCCGCCTGGATGCCGTGGTAAATGGTTGCGCCCAGTCCAAAAACAGCGCCAGCTGCAGCCGACTGAACGGCCGGCATCAAAGCTGTCGCCATCGTAGGAATGGCACGTCTGGCCTCAAGCAGTAGGTAAAGCTGGAGACTACAGGCCGCGGTGTTCACAAGAGAGGATACGGCCGCGGCTCCCTGCGTGAGAGATATGCGGAGGTAATGATTGAGCAACTCTTCCGTCAGCGAAAACGCTGTGTAGGTCCTGATCGTGAGCTTGTACAGGCCCTGGAAGATCTTGGGGAGCTCCCTGTCCCATTCTTCGTCAACCTGGCTTGCTACACACCCCAAGTTTGTCAGCGAATATGGTGTCACCAGGAGACGGAACAGTGCATCTACCCTCAGTTCTGCCATGGGTCATCCCCTGCATCAGTTCGCACACATCAGCAGTGTCTCGGCTGAGATCCCCAATGGCGTTGGCAGTCAAACGTTTCTGGTCATCCTCACTGAGAATCTTCTCGTTCTCCTTGGCCTAAAAAGCGCGTACTCATTAGTGCCTTGGCTCTTAGACATCATCCTTACACCTACAATTGCCTGCAGGAGCCTCGTCCCGGTTTCGGTTGCTCCGCCAACCCATTCAATCCGGCCCTTCGTCTGCGCTTGCCGTAAAGCTATGAGACGAGCTGCATCGCGATTTCCGCGTACAGATGCGATGGTGCTCATGAAGGATAGCTGAATGCAGGTCCCTGCAGCAAAGGTAGCCAATTGGAGCCACATGGGAAGCTCGCGCTTGCTAAACCACTTGAGACCCTGGAGCTGGAACTTGATCATGCGATCAGCTCCGAACATGTAGCATGTTTGGAAGATGGACATGTTCCACGGCGTGTAGAGCCGGTCGCCCTCGACAGCTGAGAAGCCGAGGAGCCCCTGCTCTGAGACGGCATTGACCGCGGGATCAGACCCCGGGTCCATGACGGCCTCGCAAAAGTCTTTCTCTGCGCCATGGGGGATGGTGATTGTCACCACTGCTATGAGGCGACCATTGGTGATTTCCGTCGTGTGCGTTACGTGGGATATTGTCGCGAGCACTTCCCTGGACGGTGCTAGAAGCGCTAACAGCTCCAAGAAATTCGAGAATGTCTGGCCGAAGGAACCAATATCCTTGGGATGCGAGATCCTGAGCTTCGCGTGGTTGTCCGACATCCCGACTCTCAAGAATGGTTATGAGGAAACAAGGGCGACGACTCAAGGTACTGCGTATATTTAATCAAGGGCTGGACTTTGACGGCGGTATTCAGCGGGGCACAGAAGGGGCAAATATTCAAGACTGCTGGTCGGGGAACTTGGAGCGGAAACTTTGCGCCCCCGCGCTAGGAGACGGAACAACACCTTTTGGTCACCTTCTGGTCTGTTTAGTATCATCTTACTAGTTTGATAAGCCTCGCTCTCGAACACCCACGTGTGACCGTGTGGCCGTTTTAGCGAATTATTTAAAATAGCGTCCCAGCGCAATGCGTGTCGGACTCAATATCACATTTCAGCTGTACAGGCAGTTAAGCCAATGCCATTCTTTCCCGCCCCCCCTTCACTGACCATGATACGTTGTACCGGTACCTAACACCCACCTAACCCTGCCATAACCTCGGATTTAGCGAACGCACAAGTAGCCCAAACTCTCGTCTGACCAGGGTCAGGTTCTCAGCCAAGCGGTCTTGCCAGGCATATATGATAAACAACCCAACCTCCCGATCTGCCCATGACCCTAGACATTTAACAAGGTCGAGGCAGCAACCGAACCCGCGCACGCCGATCTTCAGCCATCCTCTGTCAACAACAAAAATTGGTCCGACATATTGTACACACACTGAAGCAACCGTACCGGCAGCATGGACGACTTCGGATTCAACAACTTCTTTACAAGCGTGAACGCACCCCCCCAACGCGAGCCTCTTGCGCGCGGCATCATCACGAACCGTAAATTTGCGGCTTCCGCCGGTGGCACGGCCATCGGAAGTGTGCCAACCGCATGCGGCATCCAGCAGACTTGGGAGCTGGTTAAACAGGCTCGTGCCGAGAAAGCGCAACCGGTTCCACAACGCTCCGACGCTGAGATCCTCGGAGAAAAGCTTGGGAAGGCCGTGAGGGAAAATAAAGGGGCAATCCTCGGCACTGTAGCCGTCGCTGCTGGGGCCGCATTGGTTGTGTCGAAACTGTCGTCGAAGAAAAACAAGCGCTGAACGTGAGAGGAAGCAACTTGAAACGAGATGGAAAATGAGGAGGGGACATAGCAAAGGCAAAGGAGCTGGAAATGTGTCTTATCTGTAGCCTGGGGCTTTATTCCACTAGGTCTGTTGTATATCGACTCGCTTTGGTACCTATGAAGGCATCGCAAGGCATGTGAGAGGTACACAGAGCAACCATGCCTCTGAGCTATGTGAAATCATCAACACCAAGGCGAGGGGGTCCCAGCAGCTCGTCGGTTGATGTTGTTGAGATGGCTTGTATACTTACCAATATTCTTTGATGATACTCTCCGTTGCTGAGCCCCCTTGCAGATTCACGCAGACGTTTTAGGCTCATCCCAGAACCGTTTCTGATGTGGTGTTCGTTTTCGGCTGTCACGGATTCCCCAAACTCTTTCAACGGGGACCACTCCTTCCCCCCTTCCCCCCCCCCCCCCCATTTGTCTAAACTCTTCTCGAGTGGGAGCAGTGGTTCGTTCTCGGGCACTCCGATGTTGCAGGACCAGTCGCGGAGATATGCAGAATACCAGGGGGACATCACCAGTGACACGTGGGCTACCTTAGATAGCAGACTTTGGCAGAGGATATTGAGGCGACTTTTCCGTTACATATCAGAGGACGACATCAGGGATGCATGTCTTCCCCGGTCAAAAAGAACAAAAAAGCATATAATCGTTGCCATCATGTCCTTTGCAAATGCGTTCGTGTTCTTGCTACCCATCGCGGGTGCCCTGATCCCCAAGCGACATGAGTCTATGTTACTAGACCCTTTTGTCCCTCACATCAGCGAATCAACACTGCAGAGCTCGGCTTTTCCCATGCAACATCCTCTCGTCGAACTTTTCCAACCCCAAGCCGCTGCCAGTACGTGTCTTTTTCATTGCCATCAGGAACCAGCACGTCGGCCACGGCCAGCACGTAACAGTCTCCTCCCCGTCCCAGTCCTGGTTGTGGCTTCGAGACCCCGAGAACGACGCACCGGCAGCCTGGTGACAAATCCGTCCTTCCATCATCAAACTTGATACCTGTGACAGCAGGGCTCGAAAACTCTCTGACTGTGGCGGTAAGAAAGGGGTACTCCGATATCTGCTCGATTTTCTCAGACCGCGACATGGGAGATCGCCACTGAACCTCGGCTTGCCACTCGACTTGGTTGCCTGGGATGTCATCCATGTACTCAATCGCGCCATCCCATGCCATCCACGACCAGGACGGTACCGGTCCGTTTGGGAATTCCTTGATTCTTGTCAGACTTTTCTCAGTCCTTTGCCAAAGCAGGTACCGATGGAGGTGTTTTTCAAAGACACCGAAGCCACCCGGTCCACCGACGGTCTGGATAAGCCTGGCCTCCAGGCCCCTGATGGCAATCGGCCTGTCCTCGTTGTACGTGAGATCCATCTTGGAGTACTTTTCATAGAGACTTTGGACAAGCTTGATCTTCTTCCCCTCCGATTGGAAAACGGCATATTCCGGAAAGTTGCTGTCCCCGAGGAACAAAGATGCCTCGCTGGTCGCCATCAGAAACGGGACGGGAGGATTGGGATAGTACCACTCACTTTTTCATCTTTGTCATTGTCTCGCATCGAACCCCCTTCCCACACTCCCAGTAAGTCTGAGTCTCTGTGAAATGAACAGTTCTTCGTGCCAGAGCTCTCTCCTGCAACACCCAACCGCGATTGTTGAGGACACTGCTGTCCACATCACCACCAAAATCATTGATGGCTTCACAGGCATAAAACGAAAGCCCGCTGGTAGTATCCTTCATAGCAACAACCTGCCTTTCCGTTCGCTGCTTGAGAAAGCCGTCGTTCGTTCCGGAAGCGCACGTGGCCGCGATGGTGCAGTATGCTGAGCTAAAAACCTCTTCCATTCTCTGAGACTCGCGCTCCCAGTCCTTGACGTCGTCTTGGACGATGCAGAGAGAGTCAATCCAGAGATATCCGAGGCCCAGACTGCGTGTGACTTGAACCGCATGTCGGAACGTTTTCGGCAGGCCGTCAAAGTCGATGACCCACTCGCTGAGTCCCTCGATGTTCTTGGTCTCGGTCTTCAAGGGCTTGTCTTTACCCCACCTGTGAGAAAGGGCAATGTACTTGGTCTTTCTGTCAAGCCCGGTGGTATTGCAAACAAGGCGAACAGTCGAGGAGTTCTCCGCCCCGACGTCGATGAGGCGAGTGGGAAGAAAGTCGATGTCCTCCGGGAAGCAGGCGTGCTTCTCGTCGCAGTCAACAAGCCAGCGGCTCAGAACATTGATGTGACTGGCACTTCCCGGCTCGGGCAGACTTGGGAACCCAAGTTGAAGGCCTTCCCGTTGGCGATCTGTGGAGTGCAATCAGCAGAGTCTCTTCGAAAGATGGTGAGATTGGCGACATACCCGCTGCTGTAACGCAAAGAGTTGCAATGCCCACGCGTTCGCTTCCGACAGCTGCAAGCCGGGCTCCCGCCCTGAAAAACTTGATCACTCCTTGGGCGGCCTCAGGGTGACTGTTACACCACGAAAGTAAGAGCCTGCAGAGGGCACAACCTCTCTCCGCTGTCGATCGGAGCCCGGAAACTGTGTCGCTAAATTTGCATTCCAATGAGAGGAGTTCCAGTCCTTTGCATCGAGCGCAAAGTGGGCTGGTCATGCTCCGTGGGAGAACGGTGTTCGTGTTGAGGCTTTGGAAGACCTCCCGTGCCAGGGTAGCATCTGGAGTGTACTCCCAGCTATCGTTCACCTGGGCCACCTTGCTGTCAATATGTACTTCTACAAGAAAAGCATGCAGGCGAGTAATTACCTTCTATATGACGCCCGGGCAAGTCAGCGACTGCTTGGTTGAGGATGAACGCAGAAGGTATTCCAGGATGAATGTTAGGGGCACACCAGAACTCACCGTCTACAAGCCGGGAACGTCAGCAACAGCGCACGCAGCAAGCAAAGATAAACCTTGCAGATTCATAAACTTACACGCTAATTACTAACACGTCAACGTCTCGGCTCAAAAGAACTATTAACACAGCAATATTTTCATCAGTTTGGAACCACAGAGACTGACCATCTGTCCACGCCCCTTGGTTAGCACGACTAAACCTGACGGGAAAACACAGAGCTAAACGCATTTAGAAGTGTACCCACATACTGTTGCAGTAGGTTATTTGTTAGCAAGTTCCTTCATCAATATCAAGGGAGCCTGAAACCTACATCCTATAGACAGTAGTCAGTCAGCATACCGTGGAACGAAAACCATCGAGCTCGCAATCAACGTACATCCTAATCATCCACTCGTCAGTATGGTAATCAGGCAACGTAGCCGGAGGCATACCAAAGGATTTCGGTTCGCGGTTAGCCCTCCTGCTCGAGAAGGGTTCCCGGAGGCAGTCAGTAGGCTACCCGGAATTGGTCCTTGGCCTTCACTGTTTGGCGTGATATGAAGCGTGCCTGACTCGATCCCCTTTAGGATGTCCTGAAAAGCGTCGTGAATCTCGGAAGATGTGGCTCTTAGCTTCACAGCTGATGGTTCTTGCCCGACGGTAGGAGGGCTAATGAAAACCTGCGGCGTTGCTTGAGGCATGGCAAGTCTTCGGGATGTTTTGCGACCAAGCTCCTCCGCAACAGCCGCGCCGTAATTCGGGGTCGCAACAACCAACATCTTGTCCATGATGAGATCAACAAGCGTTCGAAGAGCGGTGCCTTCGCTGCAGCACCGACGCTCCCTGAGCCGCTCAGCCCAGCGCGTGACCGCGGGATGCACTTCAAATCTGGCCTCCACCACATCGCCCGAGTTAGTACCAGTGCGGGATGTTGGAGCGTAGAACGGTCCTCGTTGGCCATAACCTCCCATCTCATCCTGGAAGGTTCCCAGACCGGCTTTGCCGTAAACCAGCCACACAACACACTCCAGAAAGATGCAGCCGAGCGACCAGATGTCGAAAAGTCGCGATCTTGGGGTATCCTTTCTGAATTCGAGCTCGGGGGGCGAGTACATCATGGTCCTGCCCATTGTCGTTGTCTTTCCATCCCGCAGCGCTGTAATGTCGTTGTGCATCTTTGCCAATCCCACGTCAGCGATGACAAAACAGACGGCGTGCACAGCAACACCGTCTTTTCCCTTTCGGAAACAAAGGATATTCTCAGGCTTCAGATCTCCATGCCGGCAATTCTCCTTGTGGAGAGCTTGAACTGCTTCGGCGAGACCCGCGAGCTGCCTGAGTGTCCATTCTAGCTGACGCGAGCCAAGCTTGAGGCCGGGGTCGGCCTTCTGCCAGTGTTGCCGTAGATTCCCGTCCTCGGCGAACGGGAAGAGAAAGACGTGGCGGCCATCCTGAACATAATATGCGATGGCCTTGATGAGATGGTCATGGTTGAGCTCCCTAATGGCCTGGAGGTTATCGGCTTCCTTCTTGGCCTCCTTGTTGTGCCTATTGGTGTCCCAATCAGTCGGCTTGGTCAATTCCTTCTCAGCTATACGAGGGTGGAGTTGACCGTTGAAATTCTGGTACGACAGTTCCTTCCCATGTTATCAGTATGACCAGAGCGGCTGCGTCTCTCCCGGCTAGAACTAGCACTTACGAGACCGTCAACGACGAGATGACTTTTGTGAATCACACGCTCCTGAACCTTGCCAAATCCACCGGAGGCTGTTTTCATTTCGGCCGGGTCGATAGGCAAAAAGGGCAGCCGCGTCTTTGCATGGAGCTTGTGGCCAAACTGTTTTCCGCCAAAAATTGGCGCAGTAAATAACCATTGGTTGTTGGCTGCGAAGCTGTGGACTTGGGCCTCCACTTGGGCCTCCAGTTCGTCCTCATCGTCCATCATATCAGTATAGCCTCCATCATTTTCAAGATCCTTCATCCCCTTTTGAATGGCTTCTTCAAATGCATCGCGACTGACCGGGAGCTGGTCATCCTGGAACCCGGCGCGATGCAGCGGAGCAATGAACTTAGTCCCGCCGCCGAACACAAGCGCCGAAAATGTCTTTGGGGCGTATTTGACGACATATTCAGTCAGGGCGCTGCTGTCACAGCGAAACTGAGTAAGGCACCTCTTAAGCTCAGGCTGCACAGTGGCGGAGTCGAGGACACGGGCCAGTTCATCTTTGGGGATGAAAACTTCGTCACCACCTCCACGGGGACCTTTCATGATCGCGCACGCAGACAGCCGCTTCAACAATGTGACTCTGCGGGGGCGTTGGTGAACCGTTTTGGATGACTGGGGATCCGTGTTGGAAGTCATTGTCGAGGTTTGTGCAAATGCGAATCTAGACCAACGAAATCTCGCCCAATGCGAAAAGACCTGTCGGTTGAAGACAGCACCATCAGCAAGGGAGCCAGCAAGTCTCTTATATTGATATTTGCAATGCCATTGGTGGTAGATGGTACAAAGAACATAGCCGACATACGCGCAGCTCCCAGAGCAACCAACAGAAACCACAACATATCCCTGCGCGCAAAGGTCGCATGATGCATGATCTCGCGCTCCAATCCGCTCCCCAGTGTGATATTGTGGAACTTCCGGCAGTTTTTGAGCCTGCCAATTGAAGCCGTAATGTCGAGGAGTTGGGCCTTTGTGCAGATGTTTTGCAGATGTTGACTGGCAGCTCTCGGGGTCCATTGGATGGTGTTGCAGAAACAACGGGGCCGACTGCACAGCTTTTCTTTTGAGAGGCCCGGATTTCCAGGCTGCCATTGGCAAGGCTGCAGTGTCTCCCACACTGCTCTTGTCCAAAGAACAGGCAGTGCACCTTGACGGCAGCCTCCAGAACCAGTCACGCTGCTCGCCAGAAAAGTCACGCCACACACCAAGAGTCAGAGGACCTTGAACATGGCGAGTCTAGCGGATGCACTGTTGAAGGCCTCGCACACAGTTGTGTACGAAACAGACCGCCGCTTTCCCAAGGCCGCGCCATCATTCACCCGAGCCCGCAGCTCCCAGATGCCTGATGGATGGCACACTTGGCCGGATGGGAGGGTCTCCCGTTCCGCCAATTGGATACAACTCACAGTTCCCGCAACGGCACCAGGAGCGCGCCCGGCATCTGTGCGGGGGGTGAGGGGGGAAGAAGACAGGATAAGGAAACTAGGAAGGGTGTGGAGGGGACACTGCCTCACAACCAACACTCACACTTTTGCTCCTTCACCGAGAACAACATCCCGTCCAGGGGGCACATTTCGCGCTTAGACCGTACCCCGGTCTCTGCGAGCCCCCAACCCGAGACGGAACATCACATTTATACCACGTGGATCACCAGATGCCTGCAGTGTTCCTCCGCGCCATCGGGCGCTTTATTTTCCCCTTCCAGCTTGTCCACGTCGAGCCGAAGATGGGTCAAAGCCCAAGTTTACCATCTGACAAAGAGCCAAGCCAGGCAAGCTGCCTCGGAAAGAGGTTAGGATACCGCGATATCCAATCCACAGTTAGAGAATGTCAGTTCACTCACCGGAATTGGGTACTGCCTGAGCTGTTGGAGAATATCGTCACGGCTGAGAACGTCAATGCGAGTATAAATTTCAAGTCACCTTCAGTGTGCAATGGCGAGTATGCCTCTCGCGTGGTCGAAAATGCCCCGAAAACATTTGCAGTACTCCTCTGGATTGGCCAACCGCAAGTGATTGAGGACTTGCTGCTGGAGGGTTTCACCGATGCCCATCTGCCCCTGAGTAGGGCCGAGACTGATGGCCATCTCCTGTATGGCAAGGGTGGGAAGACGTTTTGGGCCTTCAGCAACATCGAGGATAATGACGAGGGTGACAAACGCGACCGAATCATCGACAGCTTCCTCGACCGGCAGTGGGCCGTGCTCACACCGGTCTTCGACGACGCCATCAACGCTGACCAAGACACTCTCATTCACAAAATACACCCAAAATGCGCACTGCCGCTGAGCAACAAGAAGCACATCACAAAAACCGGCATGAGCATAGTTTCCAGCTGTGAGCTCCACCCGTATCACTATCAAGATCGAGGGAAGAAAGTGCGTATACCTTCTTCATGAGCATTGGGGTCGGTCTCTAACACGCGACAGGTGTCCGAGCTTCCCATCCGGGTCGCGGTCAAGGAGCTGGGGGAAGATGACGAAACCTTCGAGAGGGAAACACAAAGCTTATTTAGGATTCGCCAATTCGACAACCCACACCTGATCAGACACATCGCCGCTTGCAAGGTCGAGACACCATATCCTAAGTACTATGTGATATTTCCACTCGCCAGCGATGGCGACCTTCACGCCTACTGGAAGAACCAAGACAAGCAGCCGCGAACCCCTGGCCTCATTCGCTGGTCACTGGAGCAGATGCTAGGTCTGGCCTCCGGTCTGCAGGACCTCCACAGATCTTTCCCAAACGGCTCCAACTGTCGCCATGGTGACCTGAAGCCTCTCAACATACTCCTTTTCGACGAATCCGGCACCAAACGGCTCGTCATTGCCGACTTCGGCATTGCAAAGATACATTCCAAGATGACTGCCGTGCGGACCCAGAAGGAGACAGACACGCGCGCGACAACAAAGGCTTATGAAGCCCCTGAGGCGCACAAGAAGTGCAAGTATAGCCTCCTCCCGAGGCCTCGTGTATATGACGTCTGGTCACTCGGTTGCATCTTGCTGGAGTTTACCATCTGGCTGCTCTACGGTCTGGAAGCGGTGGAGGGTTTCGCGAGCTGGAGACCAAACACCTGGACCGAGAGCCGCCCGGGCGGCTTCTATGCCATCAAAGACGATGGGTCGCCAGTCGTGTCCGAGATGGTGATCATAGCCATGGCGCAACTCCTGAAGCATGAGAGATGCGGGGAGGGAACGGCGTTGGGTCGGCTTGTCAGGCTCATTCAGACGGAAATGTTGGTTGCTGAGAGTAAAAGGAGGAGTGATGCACCGCGGCTGGTTGAGGAGCTGGGACGTATCGTGGGTGATGTTGTGCAAGGGGGGGACGAATCTCTTTGGAGCACAGAGCTGGAGCTGGCTTCGCCGGGGATACCAGAGGTTTTTCGTTTATTGGGAAATGGTGTCGGGGCCGGATTCGCGACGCAATAGTCCGTAGTCTCGAGGATGACTAGGACGCTGACATATGTATTCCGGTGCGTGTCTTCGGTCTAAACCTAACATCTTTCAAGTATGGGTCTTGAGATATGTAATCACAGACATGGCGGAATGTCGGTGGTCAGTATGGGACGGCGTACTTGGGCAGTTCTGTTTTTGAGCTTTAAAAAGGCTAAGATTATCAATTTGAGACGTATTGAAGGTATGAAGGTGTTTATTAGAATCCTCAAACCTGGAATATAGGCGATATGTAAATGCTTTGGGGGATTGTCGGGCTACCTGCGATCGAAAAGGCGGTGGCCGGCTATCAGGTGGCCAATTATCCACGAAACGTACTTGACTAACTTGAAGATTGATTTATTACAACTACCGCTGTACTGAGAATCAATGAACATGGTTTGATTTGGTTTAAAAGTGCACAAGATAACGGGTCCACTCAGGAGTCAGATATACATCTGGCGACACATCTCGTAGGCTGATAAATGCCTCAACAACCAGATATATCCTCGCACAGACGTAGAGACAGCTCGTGGCTGCAATGACATACATGGGAATTAGGACGAGCACGGTGCCAAGGGGCGTGACAAAGTAATTGAGCCAGGAAAGGGGGCTGGCGCGTTGCTTCTTGGAGAGGTAAGACTCCCGAAACCACGCAAGTCCGATTTGGGTGGCCTTCAGCGCGAGCCATAGCAGGCCGGAGGCGGCCACGTATATGGATGATACGTGCCACAGACACGCCTCTATCTCGGACGGGAAGTATTCGTTCCAGGCTGTTGCATGGACGCCGCCGTAGAGGAGGACACAGAGCGCGAAGAAGGCCCCATGGCGGGACGGCATAAGGTGCCGACCAGGCCAGTTGGGCACCGTCGCAGCCACGAAGTCGGCCTGTCCCGGCAGCTCGGTGCGGTATTTGTACACGGCGTACCACTCGTCGTCACACACAGCGGCCTGGGAAACCACCGTCCTGTAATTGCTCCAGGCCGCTTCGTGCTCTCGAAGGCTCTCGCACGCAAGTGTCCAGCGGGTGACGGTTGTCATGTCAACATGCATTCTGACTGCCGGCCGTAGAGTGGCTTGGTGGTCAAGGTCGTAGGTAGCATCTGCTTCCCAGCGAGGAAGGGATGTACTGTGGGACGGGTACCTCGTTTGTCGCAAGTCTTCGCTGATGGTACTGGCAATGTTCGGTGCAAACCCGAGCGGTAAGAGCACGTCGCCGCTGTACAGTGTGATGGCGGTCTTGGGCGGTCCCTGGGTGTCGTCCCCCCGTTCAGTGGCAACTCGGAATGCGCCAATATCATCGTCGATAACAACAGTCATGGGTTCTGGGCCCGGAAGACTAGATGGAGTCGTGACAAAACGGCCAGGCGTATTCCTGTAGCGCGCTATCCGTAAGGTCCCTGCCAGATCCATGACCTTCTCTCCTGCTTGGTGAGGGACGAAGTGGAGAATATCGTGTATCTCGGGCCGCAGGGTGTCGTGGCCGTCGGGCGGGTTCCGTCGGCTGAACATGCACATGGCAGCGACCAGCGGCCGTCTCCCTTTGCCACAGGCAAGCACCACGGGCTGTTCAACATCAAGGGGTTTGTTCCACCACAAGACATAGGCGACGAATGCGCAGGCCACATGCGCAATCGTGTTGAGCTCAAGCAGCGTCAGGGGCAGGCGACTGGCGGCACGGGCAACACACTCGACAACCAACCAGACGGTCTGAATCACAACAAGCAGCTTGGTGACGCGGTTTGCCTTGCTCTTGTCCCGTATGAGCTCCGCCGACACGGCCGGCAGTGCTCCGAGCTCGGCGAGCAGTGCGATTCCATTGGCGGTTAGATGCAGGCGTGGCGAGCCGTCCATGTATTCTCTCTCCCCTCCATTTCTTGTGTCGACCGCAAAGCCGCCCATGACGGCAAAAAAACTGTGTGTCATCGTCCATTCGGGGTTCGTGGCTTGTATGGCGCGCGTCAACCGTCGGGCTGCTATCCACTGCGACCATGCTGTGTAGACGACAAGTTCCGGCGCGAACATGCCGAGCAGAACCCAAACTAGCTTTTTGGACATTGCCGAAGAAAATGACGAGGGCCGTGCTACTCGGTCCGGTCGTGGAGGGATATTAAGGTGAAGGGCTGTATAGACGCAGAGTGAAAGGGTAGTCAGACAACCGACGACGAGTCGAAATGTCCCACGCGTGTCTGGCTCCGGCCTGGTTGGGGATACGTCAGCTGATTTGCCAGAACTCCTCCTTTCGAGGCCATGATGGGGTTCTCACATCCATCCTGTTGTATTTTTCGGTGTGTTGGCCGAAGAGCCCGGCTCAGGTCCGCCAGTAAACCCTGCATCGGCGCCAAACCACTGGGCGCCCATCGGGATATCGCATTTCTTCACAACAGCGTAGAATCAGGAAAGAGGGAAACACGTAGAACCGGACAGGGTTTTGTTCCTGGCTGATGTTCTTGATCTCGACCACTCAATATGGGAAGGCTTACACAGGAGGAACAGATCCCAATGCAGGGGTAGCGCTATGATCGCCATGATGCACGCCGGGGGTTTCATGCACGGGCAGCTATCCCCATCCGGCCACCTCCATGCCAACATGCCGAGAACAACGATCAAGAGACATTGTATTGTACAATACACTGTCCAATGTGCGCACTGAACGGCAGACATCAAACTAAAACTGGTATTAAGATTTAGCTTTTAAGTTTGACATCAGCACGCGTTAACAAACCATCCAACGGTTCGTCTGCCAGCTATTCGTCTTCGGAAGCTGAAAGACAGGTAGGTACCATTCCTCGTAGCGGCAGGGATGTTAGCATCTCCAAGGGAAAAATAAGCTTATTTAATTAGCAACCACGGGGAACAGACCCAGATCTTATTTTCCCATGCAATATTCATGCCGCTTTGCAGTGGCGGTGCAGTGTTCGGACGTTCAGTTTCCTCGCCAAAGACTGAGGAGTCAAGCCACCAACCATATTCGGATGTCTTTGTCAATGCGGCGGCACGGAACGGGGGGGAGGAACAGGCGAGGGAAAGAGGCTGAAACCGCCCGACCGAGTGTGTTTTCCTCATTCTGTTGATATCTATCATGCCCGATACGTTTCCACCGCCCAATTTTTTCTTTCTGCTTGTTAGGACAATACTCCGACCCCTTGCTGTCCACCTTGTCTCGTCGTGCCACGCCACTCTGAGCCCCAAACTGTTGGAGTAGGGGTGTATGTTGGAGAGAGAAAGGCCACTGCGCAGCAGCAAGACGCGGATTCCATACCGCCCCTGCAAGTGATCCGGCATATTGGCCATGATTAGTGCCATGTCCCCACGAGCTAGAACCTGTCCCTGGGACGTTCCACTTCCCTGGGTCAGGTAACTGTCGCCAATCCGTCGTCATCGACAACCACCTGATGGAGCTGGCCCCGCTTTCCAACCGCTGGATCGCACACAAGACCCATTACGATGTCGAATAACGACACATTGCCGCCCGGAAACGGGACCACATCAGGCCTGTCTTTGCCCACGGAGTTTTACGTCTCGGAGCACCATGCCTATCTGTCCAGGGTTTACCTTGGCGTCACCTCAACGTTTCTCTTTTTCTGCACTGTAGTATTCGTCACGCGTATTTATCTGCGGGTTAGGCCGGTATGGACAATTGGCATGGACGATTACCTTCATATCATTGGATACGTAAGTGCGCCTATTTGCTCCCGTGAGGATCGGCTAACACGTTGTCCATTTCCCAGTGTCTCAGCGTTGTGGACTGGGCGTTCTTGCTCATGGCCAACAGCACACAGCCCGGTTTCATACCAACAGACACTGTCATTGATTCCCAGGGCCTTCACGCTTGGCTCTCCATCGGGATCTGGGGGCTTGCCATGACATGTCTCAAGGTTTCCATTGCGCTGACGCTGTTGCGCATCCAACGCAAGTCCTTGCGCTGGCGTATCTTCCTATTTTCCATCATAGGGGTCCAAGCAGCCTATGGGATACTCAACCTGTTTTTCAACCTGGTTATCGCCTGCCAACCGCTCCAAAAGGCCTGGGATCCCCGTATCACCACAGGGTCCTGCGTGGCGGTGGAAGTCATGCTGGCAGCATCCAACATAGGCTCGGGCATCAACATTGGTACCGACGTACTACTCGCGCTATCACCAATCGTTTTCCTCCGCAAGATTACTCGTCCACTCCGCGAACGTATCTTCATCTGCTTCCTAATGGGCCTAGGTCTCTTCGTCTCGGTAGCGTCCATCATCAAGACGATACAGGTCCAGAAGTACTTCGACCCCAAAACACCCCCCGAAGAGTTCATGCCGGTCTCGGTATCCGTCGCCACCTACAGTATTCTGGAACTGTTTATCTGTATCCTGGCCGCGTGCATCCCAGCCTTGAAGGGCATTCTCGAGGGCTGTCTACGCAAAATGGGCGTGTCGCTGACCGATTCGGACTCCCGTGTTGATCATTCTGGGTTTCACCACGGTGACTACTTCGACACCACTACCACCATCCCGGCTACAAAGCCGGCGGGATACGGCGGATTGGCTAGGCAGATTCCCGCCAGCCGATGTTCCACGGTTGAACCTCACCACGCCCGCAGCGCCAAGGGTGCCGACAAGAACCGCCTCGAGATGCACGACATGCGATACGGGTTCAAAATGCCCAAACAGGCCTACGTTAGACCGAACTCATTTGTTGAGAGGGACTTCAAGGTGGCGTGGTGACTGAATTCGGCCGGGAAATGGCAGGTCTTGTGTACTATAGAGTGTAAATCGAGATATTTCCCAAATTTCTGGAGGACACGACCTTCCCTTTCTCGAGATCCGCATCTCTCCACTCTTTTTCTACCTAAGTATGTTCTTCATAATGGGCTAGGGCCTCAACCAGAAACCCCAGGCGATGGAATGGTCTGATCTACATAATCGAGTGGATGCGAGAGGGGATGATGACGAGGTTGAGGCAGCATTTGTTCAAGGTAGGACCGAACCAGCGTAACATGAGAAAGGGGATGAGGTCACTGGGGGTGGCTGAGTAGGGGAATTTGTTGAGATGGGACACGGTGAGGACGCTCCTGGCAGGGATAGGGACTTTTGTTGATAGATATGTAGGTGGAGTACAATCTAATGATGTTCTATGCCGCGCTTTACCTATGTAGCCAGATATAGGCGGTCTCTTTGTGCTGCTGCGCCACTTTCGGTGCATCCCGTTCTTCAATGTCGGGTACCCGCGGCCGAGAGTCCGAGCTGGTGCCTAGAGAGACCAAAATCTCTGTGGAACAGATACTTCGGAGGTTGTATTTGACTTTTTCATAATGGCTAGTGTGGTGTGCAAGAAAAAGGATATCCTTCCCCTGCATAGCCTACATGTAGTACCCGCTTATACACGACAGCTAGAACTAGTGGATCTAGGGCAATGCAGCGGCTAGTCCTTCCTCATGGCGGAGGACAGCGTCGCATGTGCATGTCCTAGGGCTGTAAAAAAGGATCCGAGTTCCACTTCCTCGGTGGGTTTTTTTGGAGCGGCTGATGTGTTTTAATCGTCTGCCTAGAATGCCTAGAACCTCGACGTCTCGCTTCGTAGCCCATGCTCCACAAGTATACCTGCTTCGCTGTTTAACCGAACAGCGTTATAGTGCCGTGCTGACGCGAAAGTTAAAGGGGCAACGCTCTCAGCCAATGAGAGACTGGGTTTGCCCCTTGATTTCGGCGACCAGGGAACCTGCCACAGAAAGGCTAACACCAGACCGGAAGCCGTAGGATATTTTCAGCTTCAACTAACAATGCCTTGTAGGACGTTGCAGCCGGGGAAAGCTACCTACTGACCCCCGTTGATTTAATTGCCTCAGGAAATAATTCCACATCAATACAGAACAAAGGAATACTTGGCGAGGGAATGAACATGCCGTCCGGGACAAAACTCCATGAATAAGATCTCCACCGGCTGTGCTCTGCTGCGCCTATTGTGGACCGTCAGCACGGCGTCGTCCCCAAGTGGACATCATCTCGGATAGCTCTACGGAAGGATCATCACGGGTGTAACTGAAAGTCATCAATCTACGCAATGGGAGACATTGACGGCGCTTCCGTTCGTGAGGAAAAGAAGTATAAGAAGGCCTTCATCCTCACCTCTTCTACCCTCAAACTCATCAGCCAGCACATCATCCTCTCTACATACACCAGCCTCAGCAATCACCACCACCACCACCACCACCAACACCGACACCAACACCACCGCAAAAATGCAGTTGACCACTTTCCTCCTCGCCGCAGCCCCGCTGTTCGCCGCCGTCTTCGCCAGCCCTGCTGTGGAGCCTGACTTCTCCCGCGTTGAATCCAACAAGCTCCTCCCCCGCGACAAGCCTAAGCTCAACCAGTACCGCACCCTCGCTGACTGGTTCGTCCCTTCTTTGTCTTCCCTTCATCTCATTTCCAGCTAACACCAAGCAGCCAAGCTGACCGCAACATCCTGTACCACGCCGCCCCGGTCTCGGGCCGCTGCTATGATCTCGACGGACAGACTGGTGCTTTCTTCTGGAACACGGGCGGTATGCTGAACCCCCGTGTTTACACAGGCAAGGGATGCAACGGAATCGAGGATCCGTTGGCCGTCAGTGGAAGGTGCATTGAGAAGAGAAACTACAACTCTTATAAGTGCTGGTGAGAGATTGTGGCTTCATCGGGTGGATTGAGAAGGCGGTTTACTGATATGCGGGAGTTTGTTTCTGTGGGGGGTGTCGGGTTTCAACAACCACTGACATCGAAATGAGATAGACTTTGGCAGCTTAGAATAACATCTAGATGAATTGGTGTCTGGGGAAAATACTGTGAGCATCTGTGAACCTTTAATGTAGCATTGGCGGGCACACGCATCAGCCGAGGTAACTTGTTCGGTCCTCACAGGAGACGCCAGTTGGAAATAGCTGGTTAGGTTGTCGGATGCCATTGACATGTCAACAAAACCGCAACGTGCACCCTCGCCAACACCTGGCTGTTGTATCCAGATGCAATGCGGGTGGGGGGGAAGCCACCAGCAATCGGAGAAGCGCATGTGGAAAGAAGCGACAAGAACAGCATTGGCAACACTTGTCAGATTCTGGAAAATGTAACAAAGAATTGGTTAAGTAAGATATTGGCGTAGTCATTGCTGACTTATCTATGACTTTGTACAAGGCGTAAAGCATAAACTCGCATGTCCTTGGTGATTTCTGCGGCATATGTGAGACGGTCTCCCATCTTCTTCGCGACTAACATCCAAACGACTCGTTGCAGCGCATTTGCGTGGTTCTCTGTATGCTGGGCGGAACTACTGACCCCCTCCCTTGCCTCCCAGATACCCACAGCCGTCCCAACGGTAGCACGAAGCATCCGTGTCATGTCCTCAGTAGGAGGACATGCATCGAAGGTGGCAAGCAGCTCAGCTGCAAGGCGGCGCTGCTTCTGCGGGAGTGACTCGGGGCTGTTTGGACGCACATCGGCCAACGAGTGGTGTCTTGCTCGTACATTGTTAAGTCCAGATGCGATGGCCCAATAGCGAGCCTGCGCGTACTCGGCCTCCCATGCTCTCAGGTACATCATTTCGGAAACACCGAGACATGCGATGGATTTTAGTGCGGTCGATCCGAGCATGCCTTTGCAGTGTCGTGCCGTCTTCCATAGTAAAGCCAGGTTCGCGCCTTGGTTGGGTACCACGAGGAGACTGGGCGCTTGGGGCGTGCGGATGCTTTGGAGGAGGTGAAGGCGGGCATTTCGTGAGTCGAGCTCCTCAAATGTGACTGGGAGTCCGTGGAGAAGACAGTGGACGTAGGCGATGACGTAAAGACCACAGTCGTAGATGTTATTTTGTCGAGAGCAGGGAATGTCGACAATTCCTGGGCAGGTGATACCGTGATTAGAAAGAAAGTTGGTTATGTCATGGTTGGGATCTTGTCTAGCATCGTTACTGGGGGGCAGCGAGTCGTATTTCTCCAGGGTCCAAGTTGGGTCACTGCCAGTGGCTTGCCGGCGGACGCAACGGTAGAGAAGCCAGTGGCGGCGAGCGGAATCATGCGTGGGGAAGTAAATGATGTCTTGGGAATGGAGCTTGTGTTTTAACCGCAGCCCTCCACCCTCACTGAGAGCCTTGGCGCGCGGCGTCAGGCTGTCGATGAAGCAGACTCGATTCCCATGGCCAAAGACCCAGTTGATCAAGTCCGAGACTGCCGCGTTGACGACGACATCATTCAACCATGTTTCCTCGGCTAAACATTTGAGATCTTCGAGAGTGGGGCGCCCATTGGTCGTGCCATAACCGTTGTCGTTGTCGAGTTCAAATTGCGCACGCGCGCGCTTCCTGGCTGTAACGTCTTGTAAGTCTGCGAACGGCCCCGGCTTGCGTGGCGTTGGCGCAATAGAGCCTAACGCTGAATGTGAACTCGAGCCCGGTATGCGCCCATTCAAGGGACTCTCGACTCTGTTGTTGAGGACGATTGTTTCCTGGAGGCCCTGAGGCTGGGGTCGGGGTTGCGGAGTGGACAGAAGCGTGAATGTCTCACCACCACCCCGGACTGCAGACGCGACCTCCGATGACATTCCGTTGTTGACCATTGAGCCCGTTATTCGCTCTTTTATCGCGACAGGGGAAGGGGTTTCCGGGTCTGCGTCTTCGAGAAGATCTGGAGTGGGCGACCGGTTCGGACGACGGTATGAAAATGGGGACGGGGGCTCGGGCAAGTCTCTTGGATGCGATTCCTCTCTGGCATTCTCGGGGGAGCTGACCGTGGATCTGTCTGGAAGACTCGGTGTTTGTTCGGGACTCGGTGGAGTTTCGGAGGCAGCTGTAATTCTTGTCCTGGCTCTGTTTGAGTTCCAGTCCTTCCAGGCCTCGGGGCTGTTGGCGGTTAGCCTCAGGAGCACGCGCGCCGGGGACATGTGAGCCGAGTTACCAGATGTCTTTGATGATCGGCGAAAGCAAGGAGAGAAAAAGGTGCTTCTTTCTCGCGTCAGGCGGCTCGAAACGTACCAGATCGTCAAAGGACTTCTGGACGGACACCAGGATGTCGCGCAACTGGATATCGGCACGGCGAAGACGGGCGGTAGTCAGCGAGCGATAAGCAGTCTCTCCAAGCACGTCGCTATGGAACGGGAAGAGGAGGAAGAAGAGGACGTCAGGTGCGAGTCCAAACGTTTTGGCGACGGCGCCTAGTTTGCGACGTTGTCCTTGGGACAGGCTGTCGATGGCTGAGCGATGGAGGACGCTGGCGAGAAATGCAAGCACGTCAGGGAGAACATGGTCGAGCGCCCACACGGGAGGGGTGAAATTGAAGTCGGTCGGGTGGGCGGGTGCAGGAAATGTTGCGACGCATTCATCCCACAGGCGGCGGATGGTGTCTCTCAGGCCGGCGTTTGCCTCGGGATTGCTGAGCGAAAACTTGTTGAGTGTCAAGAGCAAATCTTGTCGGCTCTGCGCTGCCTCGCTCCCCATCGCGTCGCGTGTTGCGGAAGCGAAAAAGGTGGCGGTTGCTTGGTGCATTGTTGCAGTGGTGGGGTTGAAACGCTGTAACTCGCTGTTTACGGCAGGCACGTCCACGTCCCGCAGCCACAGTGACAACACACTAACGAAAAGAGAAACACCCGTTTCTTCAAATGGGTGTGGGTGGTGCCGCGTGCAGGACTTACCCGTGTACCTAGCGGCCGTACCCTAGTGTTCCTAAAGGTTAACTCCGGGCTGCAACCAAAGCTCGTTGACAATACCTGCAGCAGTCTCCACCCTGGATCGAGGTATAATATTCCCGCCCTCCTCTCATCATGGTCTTCATTGTATTCTCGCACACTTAACCCCCTTGACCCAACATGCTGGACCCCCCTCCTCCTTACACGCTCCATGCAGGGTCGGGCGACGACTCGGTCCAGCGTAGCGACAAAGAACTTCAACAACAAGGAAAGACTAGCAAGTGCAGAACCAGCATCTGCGGACGGGCGCTGCGCCGAATCGCCCCAGGGGGCTCACGACATCCCAAGCCTGCACCTCCTGTAGCAACAGCTGCTCGTGTAGCAACAGCTGCTACTGTACCAACAGCTGCTACTGTAGCAACAGCTCTAGAGACACTCATCCTCCTCGGAACCCTTCAACTTCCGAGATGGTACGGACATTACGGCATGACCTGTGGCCACGGGGCCAGATCAACTCGGCAGCCACCACCCCATGCGCCTTTTATTTGTTTTCATCGCTATTCATTCGACGTTCTCTTTTGCCCCCCACCACAGCCGTTCGCACCCGAGGGTGCCCGCTGGCAGGGGGCCCGGATATGTTTCAGTTCTGACGAGTTCTCGAAGCTCCGGGGATCCATTCCATGGCGAGCAAATCTTGACGACTGCTGTTATAGGGATGCGGTTGATGTTGTGAATCGTCCGTACCCTGCCCCATTCTTCCTGGATGGGTCCTCGGGGAAGATCAAGACGTACAATTATACACCTTCTTGCAGTACGTCGGTTGGTGGGTGGACCACTGAGCGTACTATCGGACTCCGCCTGCTATCCGAAGAGACCGGCCGGCCGCACTGGTCCTTTTCTCTGTCGCTTACCAGTCGGGACGGCGCCTGGCTCGCCGGCTTATCTCGCACCGATGATGCTGCTCTTGCCGGCCCTGATTCAGCAATCAGGTGAGTGATCAGATCTCCGTTTTGAGAGTAGTAGCTTCTTACAAGGGCAACAAAGAGTCATCGGCTGGTCGCACCCTGATCCAGATTCCGTGAACCGCTCGGAGGTATTCTACGTCAAGAACCTGAACCAACCATGGTTGGAGACTACGGATCTGGACGACAGACAGCCCCAGCTCTCTCCGGACGTATCCCATGATGTGGAAATACGTCAACTCTTAGATGAGACCATCGAGAGGTTCATTCAAGGCGGTGATTGACGGGAGGCAAAGTCTCCCCAGTTGTGGGTTTTAGTAAGCCGTGTATCGTTGACGCACAGCCGCTTACGTAGGAAGATAGGTCACCAGACAATACAAATCAGTTGCTTAATAAGCGTTCCAGGTTAAGTCGATTGGGAAACAAATAAGAATCAAAACAAAACCCTGCGCAGGTGGTTCGATGAAGCATAATCTTCTGCTAGGAATCAAGCATCCTCCCCAAGAAATCCAACTTCAAGACCAAATCCATGCATCTGTCTCTCTACCAGGGGGTTGCCATAAACTCGTCATAAAGATGGTTTCCGACAGCATAGGCTCCAATGCCCGCAATGGTCCAATAAGCCTTCAAATTATTCCGAATGGAATTCAGCGATAGGGTCGTGCATTGAGCCGCACAGTCGTTGTATGCCTCAGTTCGAGATTTTCGCAGGGTTGTGAACCAGAATATATCGATTTCGTTGACCATGCATTTCAACTATTTGTTGGTTAGCCGGAGCATACGCAGCCTGCCATCAATCTCGTCGCTTACACAATCGGCACCAGCCTGGATCTGCAAGGCGTCGCGAGGGCGAAGTGCACCCTGGATTGCTCCCTGGTACACCTCTTCAACCTTGGAAGGGCTCAGTGTGCCGATGTAGCTGATCTGCCATGCCAGATGGCGAGTCGTGTCGTTGAAGCCGCCGGCCGGGTCAACCTTGAGGGACAGGCCATCGACAACGACGAGATCATTGACTCGAATCACGTCTGCCTGTGCCGAGCCCGCGAGGAGCAACGCAAAGGTAGCGACGAGGAAGTTGCCGTACATGGTGACTTTTGAGTGGTGGTTTGGGGATGCAAGGAGAAATTGTGTTTGAAGTGGACGAGAGACTGGATGGGTGTGACTGTGGTGATTGACCGTGGATTCGAAAGGGCTCCCCGGCTATCTTATATATCTTCCAATCGTCTAGGTAGACAGCCAGCGGTTCCTTCCCACCGCCCGCCGGTGGTCTTGCAACAATCTCTCGCTGGCATACCGGCGCAACCGTCAACAGCCAACCCGCCGCCGTCTGCCTTACCTGGTGGCAGTGAAGCAAGGGGTTTACGGACCGGGCTTTTTCGGGTCGATTTCGGCGGGATTCGGTATTGCTAGGTATACTAGATTCCTTCGTCGGTTGTTTTGCCCATTCTCAGGATTGCAGGATGTTGTTTTGCCGAAGATGTAGACGATCCTGGAGCTTGTCACGGGCCCGATGCAGCCATAGCAACCCCCAAGCCCATGACCTATAACAGGATACAAATCAATTAAGCTGCAAGCTCAATTGTTTCTAGCGCCCTACATAGCTCGCCACAGCCCCCAGGGCCGCGAGGGAACTGACCATACAGGACACTCGGGCTGGGTGTAGAAGACAATACCTAGGTACACTTAGACAATGTGTACGAGAATCCTCTAGGGCGTAGGATCTCAGACTACGCGCCGATCCTCCAGGACGTAGGATTGCACTTGTAATTACCTGAGTGGCACGAGCGGCGATGCATTAATCCCGGCCAGCTTCGAATGCCTATTGGTTGTGGGGCGGTCTCCGTCAGTCATTAGGCAACAACAATTACATGAAGTGTACGGAATTCCGGTAGGTAGTTGGATGAGGAAGCCGAACACCAAACAACCAACAGATGTATTACCCGCTTCTCGCGTCGCTGACACAACTGCTACGCCGCACTATAATCTGGAGCAGACCCATAGCTTTGGCGCCGGCAATCTGCCTGTCAAGTGTCAACCAGTCAAAAGTACAACGTGGTCGGCTCGTCTAGGAGACTTTGGAACAGGCCCATGTCTTTGCCCCTGGAAAGCTTCCCTTGCTTACAACTTGCCTCCTTCGGATGGAACACTGCACGATTCTCGCATCGAGTCGGTTCACGAGACCGTCAGGTCGACATTGGTAAAATATGCCTTGCTAATATCGAATCTTCCAACATACTCCTCCCATCAGATTCTTTTTGTCATGGCCAGCTGACATGAGCATGAAAATGCAACTCCTTCGCGGCCCTACAGTACCACCTCGCCACCTCAAGGCATGTGATGGCTACAGTATGCCTCCCCTACCTAGGCAGTTGTGTGTATCAACCACCTGATTTGAGTTTAGCCGGCGGAAATTCAAGGCAGAACAACGACGGCGACGCACAAACGTAAACAACTACAGCAGGACTCTACCCCACCGCATATCGTCCGAAAAGGTGGACCGTCATCTTTTAAAATCTCAGGATTGCGGCTGATTAATGGTTGCATCCCATGTGCGGCGCAATGCCGCATCGGAAACCGTCTCGCCCAGCCCGGCATCTGCCCACCGTGCCACTTTGCAAAAAAACCTTGCGTCTTTGCCTCGACCCTGCGTCACTGTGCCACTCCTTTGCATACCCTCTTAAAGCTTCTTTGCACCAAACACGACAGCAAACCAGCTCTGGATTACCGCATACACTCGGGACTACGCCGTGTTGCCTGGGTGGCACCCATCAGACCAAGGGATGGAGGCAGGTCTTCCTGCCCGCATTGATAACCCATGTCAAAGCGGCTCGGTCCGGGATGTTTGGGCTTGAAAGCCCCGAGAAAGCCGGGATTTTCGGATGACACAAGTAGGTAAGTGGAGAAGGCGGAGCAATCATTTATTGACGAGTATAGGAGGTATCTGCAGAGCTCAAAGCCACGTTGGGGGGAACAATAACCGGGCGACTTAACTACGTAGGTAGCGAGGCATCTAGCTAACTAAGGACCAAACTATTCGCACGTTTCCCCCGTTCTTTTCTGATTCCACGGTAACGACTGAGCCCAACACATCCCCCAAGCCAATAAAAAAAGCCGCGTATTTAAGCACCACATCCCTTAGGGGGCATTGCATCTCCACTTCCAGGCGTTGTTGTTGGCGCAGCTGGACCAAGCGTCGCGCCCGTACTTTTCGGCGCAATAAAGCGCGATATCCATACCAAGCTCTGCGCGGGTGCCCTGGTTTAGGCATGCCCACTGGTCGCAGTGGTCACCCTTTTTGAGGGCAGTCCATTCATCTCCGAGCTCGGTGTGGCAGACATCCTGCATGTCGATCTCCCAGCTCCGGCTGCGCTTCTCAGGAATTGCCTGGGCCGACCCATCGGTCGCAGGCAAGGCAGCAACATGGCCAGCGAGGAGGGCAAGTCCGGCAATAGCACCGGTGATGGTCGACGAAACGAGCATTTTGACGATGATGTTGAGATGAGTAGGTATACTAACACGGTAAGTAAGGTACGTATAGATAATCACAGAAAGGGGTTCGTACTGGATTAAGGCTGGCGAGGGTTGGTAGAGGCTTGATAAGTCGAAGAGTTGTGGTGTTTGAGGTCTCGACAAACATTTTCTTGCGGGTAGTCTTAGTCCTTATTATAGGAAACTCTAAGTCCTTGATGGCCGAGGAGGACGGAGACGACAGGAGAACGGGATCTGCTAGGTTTGCCAAACATTCAAGACCGGCTTTTCCGGTGTTACCAGATAGTATCCATGACAGAATTGAAATTAGAATGCCTCGCAATAAGCCAATACGAAGTCAAAAGCAACCTTCCCGTCCAGAGAGGGCTGCGCCCCCGAGGCTAACATGATCCTGATGGATCATGATACATGCCTGTTGGATCACGACCTCATATGGAAACATTAATCTAAGGGCCTATTGGGTTATACCTCACCTTCGTTGCCTAAAAGTGCCACTACAAGGTCAAGTATGCCTCGCACCTTCATAGCTGTACCCCCTGAGGCTAACATGCAATCCTGATGGATCATAATCCAAACGTGTTGGATCACCGCGTCACATGGAAGCTTTCGTGTAGGGACTTGTAGGCTTCTGTCTCACCGTCGTCGCCTAAACGGCGGCCGCAAGGTCAGATATGCCTCGAAGTGACATAGCTCTTCCCCTAAGCCCAATATACGACTGTGACATATGTGTGCTGGATCACTATCTCACACGGAACCTTCGCGGAAAAGACGGTAAGACACCGCCTTCCCACTATCGTCCAGGAAATTTCATCCCGGGTTCCTTCAGAGTTAATGCCGCCAAGGCAAAACCCGTGTGTCCTTAGCCCTCGAAAAAGTCCCGGCAGCCGGGATCCGTGTATATAAAGAGCGAACAGCCATCTCTCAGGGACAGGTTTTGATCCTCATCTCAACAAGCAGCCTGCTCTCCTGTTCCCTACGATATTTACTCCTACTCATCAACAAGTACGACATTCCGTCCTCAGCAAAACCTCCCATTTCCAGCATCTCAACGGTGATAATCTACTCCCCAAGCAGTAAGTTCCTCGGTTTTGAGTGTCCGCCAGCTCAAGCACTAATACATACAGAACCAAAGCAGCTATCCAAAATGTTCGTTAGCGGATCAGTCGTCCTTGGCGCCATTGTCGCCTGCCTCACCCTTGGTGCCTCTGCTTCCGCCGTGCCCGAGGAGCGTCGTTCGACGCTGCAGACTCGCGCCTGGGTTGGCCCTGTCGACGTGGAAAAAGCCTGCCAGGTACAGCTGGGCGAAGACTGGCATGCCAAGACGGTCGGCAGTGGTTGCTACGACTGGCGTTGCCAGAACGGCCGTGGAGAACAGAAAGGTGTCAACATGCACGAAGCTTGCGTTTCCCAGTACTCGCTTAACCAATGCTATGGAAGCTGCAAGAATGGTGTCTACAACTGGTCTTGCAACTACGATTTGTAATTAGGGGCTTTGGAGAGGGGTTCTGGGCGGGATACTTGCACCGAGCTAAGGGAGGACGGGTCCACAGCACGACATGCGAGGTACTTTTTATGTACAGGTAGACTGGGTGGACTTTGATCGATCTACCAAAGCAGTGCGTCGAATCAAATGCCAATATATATCAGATGTGGTGACAACAGGTCTATAAGTCCACATGGTTATAATATCCTGTAAAGGAAAAGGCTATCAGGACCAAAACGGAAATATACCTACCTATATATGGGGGTACTGCCAAGACTACTAGTTAGCCTTAGGAGCTGAGGGGCAAATCCTTCTCACAGTTACTTCAGTACCTCTTATTTGTAATAAAATTGAATACTGACTCCAACTGTTTGCCTGTAAAATACGGGCCCTGCTTTTAACAGTAGCGTTCTCTTTATCAAAAGCTTTACTGTAGTAACTGTACCACCCCCGGCTCACAGCCATCCAAACCTCACGATCTCGATGTATCGTCTTCGAGCTGGTTATGCTGTTCAACTTCAGCGTGTCTGATTAGTTATATAATATTTAATTAAGAATATTATGTTTTGTCTGTTGGACGACCAAGCCCAGCCGTGAAAACGCCGATATGTTATCAGGTGTCATTCCCGCGGACTCCGATTGTTTCTTTCCCGTTTAACTCCGGTCAGGGTTTGCTGGTTAAATATGTTGTACGAAAACTAGGTACCTAGATTGGCCATAGACGGCCCGTCTCCTCGGTCACCTGGGGTCATTTATAGTCCTCGTGAGTGTGTTCAAGCCCTTCCAGGGTCCCCGATCTTATGAAGCAGAAAATGTATCTTGACATATCTGCACGATCGTCCTATCCGATGCAGATTTGGCGTCAGAAAACAGTTTCTTTTGGATGAAAGGTAAAGAGTATTAAGATCTTCCTATAAACCACTGAACATCTGGATACCTAGGTAAGGCTCCAACTAACGGTATCTTGGCCAACACCTATGGTAAACCACCAATACCTGCTCGAATGTCACAAAGCAGCTTCCTCTTGAACCAAAACGTCCAGACCGGTGCCAAGGAGAACCGGTACTCTCTGTTCCTTTAAACGGCATCTGATAGGGGTGCACCCCCCTTTTGCTACGGGTGCATCCCCCCGCCATAACGTTTTACGCATATACCCTCTAATTTACTGTTGATGTTTTTTCCTGAAAGCTGTATATATATTTGCCAAAGGCCTATTTACGATATATATAAGGGTCTTGAAACATATAAAGGTAGAGAAAAGCAAAGATTTGAGGTCGTTACGTTTATTCGCTATACCCTTAGATATATCTTATATCGGGTAAATAAAGGTTGAAGAACGTAATTGATACATCATGAAGCCCTTATTAATGGCTCTTTTGCTATTGTTATCACGCCCAAACGCTTGTTTCTGAGGATTTACGCGAAAAATATATCTTCAAGGGGATGCGTACGGATCAAAAGGGGGGTGCACCCCTACCAGACGCCGTTCCTTTAAACCAAGGCCAGGCCGGAATTCCGTTCTCACTTTGCGGATTCCATCCCAACATCCACCCTTCGCTCTGCTCCATCCTCATGTTCGGCATACCATATCTTGATTCACCACCACGGACTTGAGCTAGTTACCCCTTCTCGGAATTTCGCCGTAAAGCCGCCGCACTGGGTCGTTCGTGTTACTGATAACGGCCACCCGCCGGCAACATTCTCCCGCCTCCCTGTCCTACTCCTCGCCACTGCAATCACGATCACCACCGGGGCCAGCACCACCAGGGTCCGTGCTTGACCCTGGAAACGCAACGCCGCAGGTAGACATCAATTATTGATATTCACGATGGAGGTCACGGATCAACCAGAGCCGAATCGTCTGTCCGTGCCGCAAACAACCTTGTTATCGTACCCGAAAGGGACCTCTCCGACGTCCGCGAGTGCAACCCAAGGACGGGCGGCCACTTTGGGTGGCTACTTCCCGTGACTAGTGCTACACTCCATGTTTGCCGCCAAGCATCCGCGCCCCAAAACGATTGGGCATTTGGCCGCGGAGGAACCAATATCGCACGGCTGCAAGCATCCGGCTCAGCGAGGACCGGTGCGCATAGGTAGGTATAGACACGCGCGCACGGGATTCCCATTCAGGTTCATGTTGCTTGCTGAGTCCCTGGGCCGAGCCTCGCGGACTTCAAAGGTGCTCAAGGACTGCAAAGTATAAAGAGTAGCTGTCCCACGGTGGTAAACAAGATGAATCATCTCCAATCATCCACTCAAGTCATCAGATTCTTTTCCACAATGCGCTTCTCTGCTGCCTTACTTGCCCTAGCCTCCGCGGCTCTCGCCCTGGAGGACGGCAAGCTCTACATCAGCTACATCGAAACCAACGGCACCGTGTCCACGCATGACGCCCTCACGGGCGTCTTGGTGGAGAAGGAGACGGAGGGCCCGCGGGTCGACTTCTACCGCGAGTCCTTTGCTGCCGACAAGATCCGCGAACCACGCCGCCAGCTCGCCAAGCGAGAGTACTCCGACTGCTGGGGCACGCCGCTGAACCGCGGGGACACCGATTCGGCTGTGAACCTCTGGAAGGGGTTTCTTACCAGCGTCGGCAGCGGGGGCTATGCAATATGCGGATCCGCGGGCAGAAACGCTGTGTCGTTTTATACAAGTGGAGGGGTGCAGGTGTACTACTGCGTCAACGAGCGCTTCACTTGCGGCAACCTCGACCTCAACGACTTCAACTACGCCCTCCGCCAGATGGACTCGAGCTGTGCGCCCTACACCTCCAGCTACTTCCAGTGGGATTCGCCCGAACTTGTGGGCAAGTCCCGGATCGGCACGTATGTCTGCGCCGGCGGTGCGCCGGGAGGGGGGTCGACTGGCGGCACTTGAACGTTGTGTTATTAGTTTCCGTGGTTTCGAATTGGCAGTGTTTACCTCGATGAATCAGTTGGCTTGATTTGGTTTTTGGTCGGCAGTCTTTCCCTCAAATTGGCCTCGAGCTGGCAGTCTTTGCCTTTGGTGTCTCCTCCCATCACTACCTAGAAAAGAAAACAGTGTTGTTTTGTTGTCTTTTGAGTAAAGAACCTGGAAGTGATGCAGTCCTTGACGACATGGCAGATAGATATGGGGATTGGTTGTAATACGAAAACCCCACACCTAATGATACCTAACGTGCACTTGTGTCAAAATCTTGACGTTTGCAGCGGCACATTTAGGCGTGCGGTGCGGTCCGTAGAGGGTGTTGACGTTACACGGAACCTGCTTAAGCGCTGGTGCTCTCTGCGGCACAGCCGCGGCTGGGGCACGGCGAACACGGTTCCGGGCTCGATAAACCCTTGGTGCATATGGGGATCGATGGACGGAAAGTGCCTTTGCCGAGTCAGTGTCATATGCCACCTGCCTGGTAGGGATTGTTGTTCGAGCCCCCAAGTGGCCCTCAGACCAACCTTCGGGACTGGATTGATATGCACAAATCACTAGAGCGCGCGCCGAGAAGGCACAGCAGAAGAACAGAGACGGGAAACTTTCCATTTAGCTTGGGCAGGTATTGGATTAGTCGTGGGACCAGGGAGGCATCTGAATCTGATTGGCCACCGTTAGGCTAGATTCCGTACCCTCGCGACTGGTTTGTGGCTCCCTGGCATCTGGAAAGCTCCCCGGTATCTGAAGGTATGCATTCAAATTGCTCCGGACAGTGACTCAGGCAGAAATGGACGAAGCAAAATGCAAGTCGTTGCTTTGTGTGGGGGTCAAGGTAGGTACCTGGATACCAACATGGGGTTTTGGTCCATGCAGCGCACGGACCACACCACCCCGCGATACACCGTGGGCAGCGGCTCCACTCGGAAGGAAAGCGATTGACCAAAAACAACATCGACGCGACATGTCATCGTGCTCGGCCACGGGCTCCAACACGTCGGCGGCGAACCGCGCCTTTGGCTGGAACGTTGTCTTTCTCGACTCCGAAGATGCCGAGTTCGCTGGTGTTTACCAGCAGGATGCGTTCCTGACCTTTGCTGATGTTTTCCGCGAGCTGCGATTGTGTTTCGACTTCCCTGGCCGCGGGAGCCTGTCAATCTGGTCCGACGACGACGGCGACGTCAACCATTCTCCACTGCCGGTCCACGAAGATGAGGACGCAGATGGCGCAGTGGCACACGCGGTCCCTGCCGATGCATCAGGTGCTCGCATGCAACTACATGTAGCGCTACACGCCCGGCAAGAGTGCGCCGCGCCCACCTCGGCAGCACTCGAGCATCACCTTCGGTGTGAGTTCTCTCTCCTGCTGCCTCGTTTTCGTAACGATGCCAAGCTGATATATGGCCCGCCTCTTAGCGCATTGCGCGCGCAGAGTCCAACCTAGGAAACGACTCAAGCGACCGTACCTCGGTATCAACGAAAAAGCCACAGACCTGCCCCTCGGGCTGCCCTTCCGAAGCAGCGGTCGAAATAGTGGCAATCGCTCCGGCTCGCAGTCACCTCGCAAGCGACCACGCTCCGAGTCGCAATCGCCGACGAAATCGACGCTTGAGCTGGGCGATATACCCGAAGCAGGACCGAGCACAGGCTCAGACGGTCTCGAGAACCCAGAGCTTCGCCTCTTGATGCAACAATTCCGCGCCACCGCGTGTTCGAGAAACGATCGATGCGCCGTTACCGGGCTGGGCCGCGCCTGGACCCGCGCAGGCGGTCTAGGGCCGGGTGTGGAGGCCTGTCACATTGTCCCCCAGCTCCAGTACAACTTATATCCGGACCGGTGGCCACCATTCTCGGGCATAGAGTCGGAAGAAGCCGACGTCGGTGGAGGAATGTTGGCAGCCACGTCTCGGGACCGATTGGAGAAAGCTTGGAAAAACACATGGGCTGGCGGCAACAGTCTGCTTCTACTGCGTCACTTCCACGACTTGTTTGACGCTCGCTTCTTCTCCATCCACCCCGAGACAAAACGAATCCGCATCTTTGTTCCATACGACGTCTTGAAACCCTATCACGGTCTGCGTGCCCAATTTGACAGCCGAGGCGTCCCTGACAAGCGGGCACTGGGTCAACACTGGGATATCTGCTGTATGGAGAATATGATGGCGGCAAGCCCGTCTGTTCAATCACTATCTAGTCTTCCAACGCCGAGTCTCTCGCCGAGCGTTGTGATGCAGGAAAGCAGGTCCGCGCTAGGGTCAGGGACTGATGCTACCGACTCTCTTGCGCTCCGGGAACCAAGCAAGGCCAGCAGCGTCCCGCGTGGTAGGGTCGAACCCGGCTCGGCAGACGAACAGAGGAAACGCCAACGGGAACCCGAGGCTCCTCGTCCAGGCCTAGGCGGCATCCACAGTGACAGTCACACTCCGCCGCTGACGCACAGTTTTAGATCTGAAGATGAGGGCGATTTAGAACCGGACCACTGCCAGAAGGCAGACGAAGAGTCGCCCGGACGGCCCGCAAAACGCCGCCGTCGATCAAGCGGTATGAAATCTGGTCCAGGCCACCGCGGCGGAGCCCACGACCCACCTCATGGCCAACTGACCAAGGAGGATAGCGAGTTTCTAGCTGATATTGACTGGGCCTTGGAGCAATGGAAAGCCGCAGGGCTTGGCTTGAACGGGCGCCCGTAGTTGGCAATACCTACCCGGATATGCCGGCGAGCTGAAGCATTCACCGGCTACCTCTACCTCAATGTTGCACCCGTGTACGAGACACGTGTTGTTGGTGTTGAGAAGACGAAGACAGAATTGAGGCAGTAGGGTTCAGTGATCATGTGTGGTGGCCAGTGCACCTCCACACATGCCTGTAGTTCCATCCCGGTGCTGCCAGCGGCCCAGCAGCCACGAACGACCTTGTGTTCTCCAGCAAATTGAGATGACTTCCCCCCCGACAGGTTCCCAAGCTCGTATTTAGCGATTCGACAAACACCAGAAACTTAGGTACATATGTAGCCAGTGCTACGCTATCCACTTATCCCAAAGCGGTTCCCGACTTGGACCAAAAGCCAGAGCGAGGCAGATCCATGCGCCCGGTAGACCAGTAAAATGTGCCATGGTCTGTCCGATAAGTAATCCCGAATCCCTCGACGTAGTAGAAGCTGTTCTGGTGGATGGTGGCCGAGTACCAGTTAAACTTCCCGGCGTAGTCAAACGTCCACTGCTTATCGCCGTTATGCTCTCGACCGTTGCATACCCAGTCTGCGATAGTCAAAGAGCCGCCGTTGATGGCATCGTCGACAATCCTCAGCTCGGCGCAGTTTTCGGCCGGAGTGTTTTTGTTGGTGTCGTAGTTGACCAGCCACTGCACCTTGGCCGCGACCGGGTTGCCGACGATGGCGAGGGCCACGACGGCGATGGTGGGAATATTGGGAAGCATTGTGTTTTTGGGGTGTGGATCCTGGCTGAGGGAGAAGGTGGAAGTTGGCAGCAGCTTCGAGCTGGGTTCGTGTGGAGGGCGGTGGGTAGGTAGATAGACGAGAACATGCGTAGTTGAGGCCGAGGGGCGTCATGGATATATATATATATTCCATCATCTGTATCTACTTTCACCAGGAACCAAAGGACCGACGCGCAAGGTCTCGATAAAAAGGCCACTGTAGAATCAACCCAGCAGGATCGTTTCCGCGGCACAGTCCCGCCAAGTCAAATCCTTCATTTCTCACTCTTCGTATTCCACAGGTCTGTCATCAGCACCTACCACTAAAGGCCAGGCGCAACTGGCATCATCAACAAGCAAAAGCAAGCCGCCCGCATCGACATCGGCCAGCAGCCAGGACAGCCTCCACTTCAGATGCCTCTGGGGGTAGTACTTCGCAGTGAAAATTGATCCTTCTGTCAGGGAATCTGCCTCGGGTAATTGCAATGTAGCCCTTGGTGGTGAGATCAATCTTTTTCAGCGGAACTTCCGAGCCGCCTCGGAAAAGCCTGCTTGGCGTTGATATCTAGCCTCAACCTCGCTCAAGAGAACTTCCCTTTTGGAAGACCTAATACGAATGTGTAATACAGGTCCTGACCCAAGCCGGCGCAATTCCGCCATGACGCACATCCAGGGCACCGGAAACCTCGAGGCTCAAGAGCCCAGCTTTTACCAACACCTCTCCAAGAAATTTGGCACAAGCAAACCGATCCCTGATTATATGCAATAACTATTACGGCTTCGGATGGGGTTCCTCTTTTCGCTCTAGCTGGCGACTAAGGTGTTGTACAGAGCTATGTGACGAGGTAGAAACATTGAACCCGGGGTGTCAACAGCCGCATCTGCAAGAGATCCGGACGCCATACCTAGTATCCACGGAGGCGATTTGCGTACGATAGTGTTGCTCCTCAATCCTGGCGCTCCTCGCTACCACCCTCCTCTTATCCAGAAGCATCATGTTTGGATACGTGCCCATCGTGACTGCTTTACAGCAACCACCACGGAAGTACGCTACCAGATGCTGACCGGACCATGAAGAGCGTGACAATCTGCCACAACAGAATTCTCCACTCCACAGTAAGAACGGGGATGTTATAGATGTTGGCAGAGATCACGGAACCAGAACGCACTGTAACTAGGCAAAGTCCGACTGACGGAACGTCGGTGGAAAATCCTACAGTGAAGAAAACGCGGATCCCACGCTTCCCTGGTCAGAAGAACCCAATTCCACACACATGCCGTAATCCGAAAACTGCCATGGGCATCGACCAACCCCGTCTTGATTACCTAGGTATGCTATCCTGCCGGGGTGACTTCAGCTTCACAAGTTACATTTCATCTGATACGGTCCAGGAGGCCGCTTCGTTGCAGTTGTCTTGTTCTACGCAATGTTGCCGTCAAGCACTTCCAGTCGCTGCGTGCATCGCGACATCACGAGTGCCCTGCGTCTTCGAAAGCCGGCAACGTTAAACCAAAACATCATTATCGAACGCGACACGTATCTCAGTTATGCGAGTCATGTCCCACAACCTATTGTTCGCAGAAATACAAAAGAAAAAGAATAGCCTCGCTACATATCTCAAGCAGCTGGTAAGAGGGAATTGATGTCCAAACTCATGAATTGCTGCAAAACCCCTCACATGCTCGACCTGGGCGACTTCTTGGCTCCCCAGAAAGACCACGGGTCTCGATCATCGCCCACCCACCCCTCTCCAACGGGCGAGGTAGCCGGTGCTGGTTCTGCGACAATCGCAGTCTCTTCCATGGGGACGGACTCTGGTTCATCCCAAATCTCCGACTTCTTTTTGGCTGATTTCTTCCCTTTCTTCTTATTAACCTTCTTCGATGTGCTGAAACCCCACAAATCATCTCCCCCCTCCTTTTCAGGCTCTGGCTCAGGAATGACCTCGGGCGTCGGCTGTGGTTCGGATTCCAATGGAACCTGCCGGTCCGCCTCTGTGATCTTGCCCTTCTTTTTCTTGCGCGCAAATAAACCCCAGTCATCATAGACATCTGGCTCTGCCACTGGCTGAAGTTCATCTGCCTGGATTGGATCGGGTTCCTGCGAGGGCTGTTCTGGTTCTTCCGGCTCTGGCACCTCCCACATTGGTTCCGGTACCGGCACCTCCTCCGGCACCTCTTCCGGCACTGGTTCCGGCTCTTTCACCTCCAGTTCTGGCACCGGCTCCGCCACTGGCTCGGGGCCCCGGATGCCACTGTCAGAAACAGGGTCATCACGGACACTGCTGGAGGTACCGGAAGGTGCCGTTTCCTTCGGGCTGTCAATGGTCGCCGAGGGGCCAGATTCCGCATCTGCGCCAGCGACAGCGAGGAGAATAGACTTGACAGTCAAAGCGTCAATCTTCTCCCGGTAGACCTCCAAAGCACCCTGAAGAAGAAGTGTTGTAAGTGTAACATCCTTTGCTGTCTGCTCTTCGGCTGCTGCGTTGTCAGGGATGGTCTCCGGTGCTGTCTCGGTGGCCGACGGTGGCAGGGGAGTTTCAAAGGCAACCCTGATGGTGTCCTTGACGAAGGCAGGAAACCAGGTATCGTTGCCCTTGGCGGCCGGGTAGGTCTTCTTGACAATGTCAATGATCGTGAACGCATCGACATCTTTGCTCAGGAGCGTGATTTGCTTTATTGCCAAAGTTTCCAGCTTGTCGAGGTCGAACTCACGAGCGGTCGCGTAGACCTGAAATGCGGTCTCGAGCTTGGCGATCGTTTCCTGTTGTACATCGGCCGGACCAACCCACTTCAGCGTGCGGTACCTGTTTGTGTAGAGGTATTGAACGAGGACGTGACCGGCGCTCCGCGAGATATGTTTCAAGCTATTGGCGTCAAGAGTGGCTAGCTTCGGGTATTTGAGCAAGAGGCCCCGGTGCAGCTTCAAGGTGTCACCCTTCTCGAATCTGAGGATCATCGTCTCGCAACTGAAAGGACTTCGACAGTGGAATGTCAGTACCTGACGCTCGGGGAATCTCTTGGAGCGGCGGACGAGATTTGAAACTTACGACTTCTCAAAGAAGCTGTCGGGGTCGTCGGGCACATCCCCAGACAGGTATGAGGCTTTCGTCTTGGCCATCATGCTTGTCAATATATGGCGGGGAAAGATTATGATTGCTCTTGGTCAAAACAGAGAGTTTCGGGAAAGGGCACGACAAATCTCGGACAAGATTCCCCACGACAGAGCAGGCTTGCCATGATTCTTATCTTCCAAGTTCCCCGCATCAGGCTCGCAGCCTGGGGCAGGATAACTGGAGCATCGGCATCCAGCATGCGGCACTTCTGCCTGGCGCGATTTCTGGCCTGCATCAATGCCTGATGTCTGTCGATTGCAAGTCGGAAGCCGGTTTGATCACTGGGCCAGGCGGCTTCGAGTGACCATCCATCCGTGTGATTATTGCACTTTTGGCAATAACGCCCAATGAGCAATCGCAAAAGGGAAAGGAAACGGGGCTGCAGCTGGCCTCTTTGCATCCCGTTGGCTTGGAGTTTTGTCGCGACCAGTCAGAAGTGAGCATTTCCGTTTGAAGCAGAGAGGCCGGGTTGGTTTGCTGGTCGTGTTTGCTGCTTTGCGGCGAGTCAATTCATCATCATTAGTGTTGCTTATCAGTCTGTGTAACGTCGCTGATCTGCATGCCTACGTTCTGGGACCCCAACTCACGGGGAGCGCTCCGATACGTGCTTTTGTTCTGGAATCCCCAAAGCTTTTAGGGTTCCACGACACTGGTGCTTGGCAAGGGTTGTATAATTGGAGGAATCTTTGAGATCGATTTGTTCTCCAGATGCCAGGTGGTGAAGTTTTATGTCCCTTAGATGAGCACTTTCAACCACATTGTACATACATGTACATCCAGCCATGACCGAGACAAGTTTGCGCCTTGGTTAGGGTTTTGTCCGTGCTACGAACTCGGAACAGAAAGGCAAACTCTGGTTATCTGGGTACTAGACGGGGGCTACCTGAGCCTTAATAAGCTCGTCCGCTCTTAGTTTATGGCATCTGATAGGGGGGCACTTTATTTTTGATAGGGGGGCATCCCCCCTACGCAGGGCCCTACCCACTAGCTGCCAGGCTAGCCGCTAGATTAGCCGCCAGGCCAGCCGCCAGGTTAGTTGCTAGACTTTACTATCCCGCAAATATACTTTAATTTTTTTAAAATCGTAAAGTTTAAAGCTATCGCTATCTTTTACCATTATAATAACAGTAATTACTAATTACTAATAAATTATATATACCTATTACTTTACTAATATACTTATATTAATTAATTTAAATTAAACTGCTTTAAAAATAATACCTTTTAATTATATGTATATAACGTAATTTAAATAAAATAAGCTTTTTAATTACTTTAATATGGAATCTTAACTATCGCTACTTTAAAATCCCTTATATAACCGTAATATAAAGGGTTTTACTAATAATAAATTTAAAATAATTAATTTAATTAATAAAAATAAAAAAAATTATTAGTTTCCTTCAAATTTATAATATATAAGTAAAATTTATAATAAAATATATATTAATTACTCCCTTAATATTATTAATAAGCTTCTAAGTAAATAAAACTCCTAAAAACCGTTTATTTAATTATTACTAATTATATTTAATTTTAATTATTTTAATTATAATTTTTTTTTTTACCTTATTAGAAATAAAAGTAAAAGTAATTAAAGTAAAAATAATAATAAGTACGTAATCTTTTTATTTTTAATTTACCTTATAAAACTTTTAGCTTTTAAATTTTAATTAAACCCCTTTAAAAAACTATTAATATATAGGGAAAAAACTATAACGTTACCTTTACGTATATAAAAAATAAAAATAAAAATATTAATAATTAATATTAAAAATATAATTTAATTTATAATTATTATGATAATTTAAAACCCTTTAAAGGTATTAGCCTTTATAAATTTATTACTTATAAATATAGCTATTTTTTTAAAGCTATTATATTTTAAATTATTAAAAGTTAATTTTATAAAGCGTATAACGATCCTTAATACTCCTTTTATAATTACCTTTTCTTTTAAAACCCCTTTATTTATTTTTAATACTATAAAATTAACGCTAGAATGTTAGCGATAATTAAAACTACTTACGGATATTATGCAATTTAAATACAAAAAGTTAAATTACTAGTTTATAACTAGGTTAAAAGCTTAATTTTAATCTATTAAAATATTTATAATAAACATATAAAAGTTTATTATAATAATCTTAATAAATATATTTTAATTAATACTTTATTAAAGGTTTTTAATAAGGAGAAAGTTAACTACGTCATCCAGTAAAAAAATAAAAATTAAATAACCTTTTCTAATATTATATTTATAATATTACTTTATATAAAAGTAATAAAGCAAAACTAAAAAGTATTAAAAATTAATAATATATACTTAATAAATATTATTAAGTTCCTATTATATTAAATTACTAATATAATTAATTATAATACTGTTTTAACTTTATATTTAAGCTTATTAAAAATAAAATAACAAAATCCTTTAACTTTTTCCTTAATATAATAAAGAAAATTTAAATTAAATATAATATTAATTTATTTAAAATTATCGTTTTAACTTATTATAAAAAAATAAAAAGTAATATATTTAATACGTTTCTAAAGTCCTAATAACAGCTTTATTTATTTTATATTATTTAAAATATACTTTTTCATAATAAAAAAAAGTAATATTATAATATAAAAATTAATTTTAATAATAAAAGTAATAAAAATAAGTTTTAAAATATAGGGCTTTATATAAAATTTAAGTAAAAAGATTTTATAATTTTAGTAAATATATAACGTTAACAAATTAAATTTAAGTCTAAAATTACTACTTTTATTAATAAATTACTTTTATAATTAATAATTTATTTTATAATATATATAAAAGATCTAAATACCTTTTCGTAAGTAATAAGCTGACTATTTTATTAAAAACTATTACAACTTTAAATTATATATTATATTACTAATGAAATTTACTAATTTAAATATTAAAAGCTACTTTTTTTGATAATTAAAATAATATTTATAAACTTACTTGTAATATTAAAAAAATAATTAAAATTTAATATAAAATTTTAATTAAAGTTTTTATAAAGTAAGTAATTAATTTACGGCGTAAATTCCTAACCTAAAAGTATTTTAAAAAGCTTCCTTTACAAATCTCCTATATAATATTTAAAAAAATTAATTATAAATATTAATACATAATTATAGTTATTATTATTATAAAGTAAATAATAATACCGTTATAACCCTATAATAATAAATATTACTTAATATCGTATTAGTTTAACTTACCTTATCGGTATAAAATTTTTATACTTTTTTACAAAAATAAATCGTTAAAGTTATAAAATATTTATTATTAATAATATTTAAAAAAGCCTTTAATTTGCTTAATTTTATTATAAAATACTTTAAAATCTTACTAATTTTTTTAAATAAAATACTAAAAATCTATATTTATAATTTAAAAACCTAAAAATTGCTAAAAAAGGTAAAGGCTAACTAAAAAACGATTTAAATACCTTTTCTAAAGCCCTATCCATTTTATAAATCTTATAAACCCCTAAAGCACTAAAAAAACATAATTAGCCAACTTAAAAATCGTTAAAATAAAATATTATAGTAATTATTAAAAAAGGTATATTTATATATTTAAAAATTAATAAAAACAGAAAAAAAAACCTAAAACTACTATAAAATAATATCCTAAAATTATAACTAACTATATAATAATAATTATTATAATAAAAGCTAATTATAAACAGCAAGTTTAATATAGGCTAAATTATTATAACAAAATACTTATTAAGTTATAAAATCTTTAAATTTAAGTATATAAGGCTTTATATTATTAAAAAGTAATAATTAGGTTTATAAATTATTATAAAAAAGGAGTTTAATAAGAAAATATTAACGTAAAGGCTAATTATTACCCGTAACGGAAAAATAATTTAATTAACTAAAAAGGCTAGAAAATAAAAAGTTACGTATTAGGCTAGGGTAATTAAGGTAGCTAAATCGATTTTAATTATTCTAAAATAGCTAGAAAACGTTATTTCCAGTATTTTTTCGTTACTAACGAAAAACCAATTTTGATTACACTACCAGGTAGCTATCCTGGAAAATCTGCCGGCTGGCCTGGCGGCTGGTGGGTGGGGCCCTGCGTGGGGGGGATGCCCCCCTATCAGATGCCTAGTTTATTGACATTCCCTGCAAGCTACCCCCGGGTTCGCCTCCCCTACGATACAACCTTCTGGTCCCACCCACAGTCTCTTCCAGATCACATCACCAGCCGAATATCCCAAAATTCCTCATGGCGCCGGCAGTCGAAATGGCGGTTATAACGGTACCTGGCTTGGTGAAGGTGCTCGTTGCAGGAGGGGCGGTGGTGATGGTAGTGGATGGAACAGGCACGTCGATCCCCTCAATCTTGAGAACGTTCAGCGCGTTCGCGCCGCCGCAGGTGTCCAAGGCATAGCCAGCGCAGGGCACGTTGCAGGCGCTCTTGTCCTTGGCCAAGTCACCGGACAATTTCGTGCCGCACCAGCACACATTGCCGCCCTGCAAACCGGCAAACGGGAAATTCCCATCGGCGCACCTGGTGGTGCAAAGCCCTATAGACATGAAGTTGTCATTCCCAGTCGTCTTCTGGTCGAGAACTGGATGTGCGGCATCTTGGCTGTAGCAACCCAGGGCCGTCCATGTGTTGGGTCGCGGTATGCTAGTGGATGGCGTGGCAGACGTTGATGATGAGCCCGAGGCCAGTGTTGTTGCAGTGACTTGGGACGCGAGAGCTGCGAGGGGTACGGCGAAGAAAAACTTCATGGCGGCGGATGTAAAGTCTAGAGGCGTGAAGTGAGTGTAGAAGGGGGTCTGATGTCGAGAAAGTTGAAGGAGAAGCTGAAAGAGAAGCAGCGGCACGACGTTGGTTTTCATGATCCATGTGCAGGGATGATGCTCAGCCCCGTATTACTGCGGGTCGCAGAACCGTGCCGTTTACCCCTGAATCCTTGATCCTCCGAGAAAGTCCAACGCAACGTTCAGAGTACCTGACAGACACTAGAAATTTCGGTCGCCTGCAGAGTAAAGACCTTTACCATGATTAACTATTCATCTCACTGGTTCCCGCGAAGCTGATAGTTTGAGAAGGACTGTTCTATCTGGGCTCACAGGTTGATTGACAGAGGGTGGCTCGTTCGGGTTACATCCGAATCCTTCAATAAAAGCGGAGCCGGGATTTTGTTTTGCAATTTCCATCAAATCCATTCGTTGGCGATCTCCACTCCTGAAGGTATTTCCCTGGATCCCCGCCTCGTATTCGCAAGGTGTGGAATTGGATATCGGAAGTAGAAGCGGAAGATGAGAAGTTGAGATACAGCTGGAACTTGAACTGCGAGTGTCATTCAATTGCAGCTACCACCCGGGGTTTTATAGACTTCAACAACACCTAACTAGCGCAGATTCTCGCGAGCACCGGGTTGGTCTACTTTTGCGCCCAGATCTTCCACCCCAGAAAACCCACTTTTTAGTCCAGTCAAATAATCCCCTCTGCTCAAGGGAGCTAGTAAAAGGCTGGAAACTAACAACAGAATTGCTAGTTAGAGATTTCAAAGGCGTGCTTGGCCTGGTAAGAGGCTTCTAGCAACGGCTTCTATTGTCTACAGGCAATACGTCCCGGCAACATGGACCAAACCGGTACTCGCGAGAATTTGCGGTACCGGAAAACAACATGTACTCTTACACTTCTTGCCATCACCGCTCGACTCTGACGGTAGCAACAACGACGGCAACAGCAGCAACGGTGAACGGATCGTTCTGCAGGCTTAGAATCAGCAGCCTACGAAGCCCGATTGCTGTTTATCTGAAAGCTAAAGAGAAGAAGAGAGGGATTTGTAGGCGCGCTCCCAGAGCTCGGAGGCGGCTGTAACACCTGCCTCATACGGTGTTGTTTTTTCGCCTGAGCCTTTTACCCGACGGGAATCGATGGGCTCTTTGCAACGCAATAACTAGGTAGGTATGCGCTGTGCCACCAACTCACTTCCCCCCTCTCTTACCCCGCGGCAGGCGGCCAGCACTATTATGAGATGCCCGCGCACATTCATGACCCGGGACCCCACACGGCACAACCCACAATCACCACTTTTGATCTTTCACAGAGCCAAACTCGAGACGACAACCAAATCTCCGCATGTTGTATGAATCTAGGGGAGATTTTCAGCGTCTACCCGACACCATCATGGATGAGAAACGGCTCCTCGGCGATATGTCCAGTTACCTCGCTGGGGAGGTCCCGCGACAACCACCCCGTAAACAGAGAAGGCTCGTTCCGTCATTGAGATGCCTTGTCGCGGGTGTCTTGAGCGGCCTTGCTATCCTATACTTCGTCCTGTCAGGCTGCGGTGTCTTCCGCCATTGTCCGCACCATTATGACAACAGGCAGTACCTCACATACGAAGGCGAGCACATTCAATGGGAGATATGCGGCGATGTCAAAGGCCGCCCGCTGGAGTGCAGCAGTATCGACGTGCCGATGGATCAATTCAACACACACGATATTGGCACCAAGACGTTCAGCATCCCTCTCATCCGGCTGCGTGGGAAGAATGCCACACAGAACATCCTTCTCAACCCAGGCGGTCCCGGCGGCAGTGGCCTCGACTTTCTACGTCTCGTGGGCGACCAGATAGCCACCATCATTGGCGAAGGCCTCCACCTCCTCACGTTTGATCCACGCGGCGTCGGTGCCTCCAGACCATTGGCATCCTGCTACCCTGACGATGAGACACGTCGTGGCCTATCTAGCAAGCTGGACGGTAAACTGATCGAGAACAGCGGAGAGATCTATGCCTGGACTGCTGGTTTTGTTCAGGGCTGTGCCGACACGATGGGCGACTACGGCAAATATCTGAATACGCCCCAAGTTGCGGCGGACATGAACAGCATCCTGGATGCCGTCGGTCAGGAGGATATGGTCTACTGGGGCCTCAGTTACGGCAGCCTACTAGGCCAGACTTATGCAACACTCTTCCCCGACCGCTCCAGACGTGTCGTCATCGACGGTGTTACCAACCAGTTTGATTGGTATGATGGCCGTATCATTACGGAGTACCTTACCGACACTGAAAACGTCCTCGAGGGCTTCCTTGACGAATGCATCGCAGCTGGCGATAAGAAGTGCGCCCTTGCCTCGATCAACGACACCAAAAAAGAGCTCTCAAAGACATTGTTCTCTTTTCTCGAGAAGCTCAAGGAAGAGCCCATCGGTGTCTACGTAAACAATACTGTTTACGGTGTGCTTGATTATGGCAAGATCATGTATAACGGCATCTTCCCGGCCTTGTACAAGCCGGCGAACTGGCCTCTCTTGGCCGATCGCCTTGCCCAGCTCATCCAGGGAAACACGACCGAGGCCTTTCTGGCTTATGGCCGTGCCGATGCTTGGGGCGTTAACATAGATGGAGGTCGATTCGTGACGCTGAACGACGGACTGTCCGGGCCGCAGTACTGGAAGCAGGGACGAAAGGCCTTGCTGGAAGAGATGCTCCCCCTCAGCAACTTGAGTCTGTTCATCGGGATGCAATGGGACGCGTTCTATGCTCGCCAGCAGTGGGCTGTCCCTCGAACTCACGCCTACAGACCGCGAAGAGGAATCGAGACAGTCCACCCGCTACTCATTCTCTCAACAACATACGACCCGATATGCCCCCTTATTTCCGCTCGCTCGGCAAATGACGCCTTTTTGGGATCTCGGATTGTGGAAATCAAGGGATATGGCCACTGCTCGGTGTCACTTAGCTCCATGTGTCTCGTGAAGCGCCTCCGCGAGTTCTTGTACGAGGGGAAGGTACCCGATGGCAACACTCAGTGCGAAGTCGATTCACCCTATTTCGTCAAGCCAGAGGAGGACGGCCAGGTTGTAGCGCAAACGTACTTTGGGGATCCCGAAGAGCAGCGCATCCACCTCGCCCAGCTGCAGCTGGCCAGGGATTGGGACTGGTCGCGGTGGTGAAGAACGCGTCGTTTGGAAGTCATGTTGCACACTGGATGTGTGGGGAAAGAGTACAACGTGGTAGCTTAGACCTGCAGTAGTTTATTGGATATTTCCAGTTCATTTTGAGTTGGCAAGAGCCAGTCTCTAGCTTCTGGGTTCCCTACGGATGCGGTGTTCAAAGTCCTAGGGCTCTTGGGAGTATGGAGCACCATAAGATGCTGACGGAACGGACCTCTACATCTTGAGAAGACGATAGGTCAATATAGACTCATTCACTTTCTCTTCTTGCACCGATCGTGAGTCTCGCCTACCGTACGTCTCCTGTCACCCTTGCACTCGCCCTCGACACCGTGGATCGGCCTCGGTTCCACACCTCTTTTCTGCAAATTGCCCGGCACAGATGTGAGCCAATTCCGAAAGAGAATTGCAGGTCCAACTTCAAAAGAATCCCTGTTTCTCATTTAATTGGAAACACATGCAACCCCGGCCCACATGCGACAAAGCGGAATGTAACCAAAACCGCAGTACCAGGAGTCTATATTTACGCCGTCTTACGCCAAGGATACACACACCGGCGAAATCGCACCAATGGACGCGACCCTCCAAGACGCACGACATTGAACCTTGAAGTGTATGCCGGAACGCCTCCTTGCCACTTCCTTCAGAAACAACCTTACTCCAACTTCATGTCCTCTCCCATGTCAACGAGAAGGGCATCGTAACAAGATCAAAGACACAATGGGGCCATTACCCGAGGACAACCTCCCGGAGGTTGTCATGCCACAACCGTGGGAGACCGACCACGACGCGCCTCCGCAGGCACTTTCCCATAGCGAGAAACTCAACCACGCCTCGCACGCCTCGGAACATGAACGCGAAAAGTATGCGGTTGTGTACGACCCGACGCCCAAGCTCTTCGACGACAACACCGAACCCAAATCCGACTCTCTCGTGCCCCAACCTTGGTCGGCAGCCAGCCCAACAAGCGGGAACGCAGCGCCGACGGCAGACGAGAACAATATTCCGAGAAGCGAGCCACCAACATCGCAACGCACGATATGTGGTCTCAAACGCCGCACCTTCTTCATTCTTCTCGCAATCATAGCTGTCCTCCTAGCCGCTGTTATCGGCGGCGCTGTAGGCGGCTCCCTCTCGAAGAAATCGTCGGAATCCTCCACGCCTCAGCCCGCCTCCCAACAAAGCCCGCCAGCTACTTCTCCCACGACCACAGCTCTCACCTCGTCAGCTGTTACCACTCAGCCCTCTTCCTCCTTGCCATCTAGCGGCTCACCCTCAACAACTTCTCCAACAGCTACCCCATCAGCAAGACCAGGCCAAGTTTCCACGCTGAACAACAGTACCGCTCCCCACCCGGGCCTCGCCTTCCAGGCTTTCTCGTCGACCTCCTACCTCGGCACCGCGAGCCCCATTATCCAGGAAGAAGGCTTTTACGACCTCAACATATTAGCTAGGAGCTATGTCTGGCTGCCCGACGGGACGGACTGCTGCCTCACATTTTGCACCGACAAGACAACCGCGGCAGGCTGGTGGTGCGAGACAAGGTATAGGCCTGACTCTTCTGGCCCATTTGCAAGGGTGTACATCTGGTGTGGGGGGAACGATGGGGTTAAAAATGTCACCTGCAGTTGAAGGGATCGGATGGGAACTTTTATTTGTACACATGGCGCCGCTCGGCGAGGTCAGCTTCCGAAATGGAAGCCCGGTTCTTGGAAGAAGACGTGGGCGTCCGATTGGGCTTCTGGTATGAGATCGGTACCACATCAGATCCAAGGCTGGGTCTGCCCTACGACCAACTCGAGTCCACCATTGCTCGCACCTGGGGATAACGTCGGGAAGACCATATGTTGGATGAACAGACGGTTCTTCCGTTGGCCGGCGGTCTGAGGGTTGAGGGCTGGAGCAACGTAACATGCGCGCTGACCCGGGTAGGACGATAGCTCTTATTTGAGGAGAGAATCACAGTCGGTGGTATAATGATGTATTACCTTGGACAGCGCAAATTCTATGGTGCTATCGTGTCCCAACCGCTCTTAAAGTGTAAATCTAAAGCTGGGATGCCAGTCACCCATATTCGCCTTGTCTTTGTCGGGAAATGCAAGCCTGTTGGCCCGCTCGCCCCGGTCTCTCTTCCCGTTCTCCCTCCACATCAGGCCGGCCATGGTTGCCGCGCAGAGAGCCCCAAACAGCATCATGAAGAGGGCAACTGTGTAACCGGTCTTATATGTCGGCGCCTCATTCTTAATGAAAATAAACGCGCCGATGATACCCGCAAAGTTGCCAATGCTGACCTGGGCTGACGCCGCGAACGATCGCTTCCAGTGACCGGATACGTTGTTCTGGAGCCAGGCAAGGCAAATGGGCGTTACCATGAAAGCGCCACCAAAAACAAGGAAGACGGCAGCAAACTTGTAGTCGCGCGACCTGCCTTCCTGATGGAGCAGCATCGCGTACCCTGTGATGGCAATAGAAGCGCCGCCTAGGATGAATCCGGAACGGTGGCGAAGTCTGTCCGAGGCCCAGGCGCCAAGAATCATCATCCCAGCGGCAAAGATGTAGACCGGAATGGTACGGACCTGAGCCTCTTGGGCTTTCCACCCAAACTCCAGCAGGATCGTGGGTAGGAAGAAGGTTCCCGAAAGGCCGGCCACCGAGACGCCCATGTACATGAAGGCGCTCAGCCAGATCTTGTAGTCGCGGATAATCCGTATAAGAGAAAATTTGTTGAGGGTATCCATCCGACAGAAATCGCCAACGTCGGCATCTAGCCGCTTGCGGAGGAGCTGCTTCTCCTCGGCATTGAGATACCTTGTCTGCTCCGGCCAGTCGACAATAACCAGGGAAGCCAAAAGTGCGAGGCACGACGTGATGGCGCCCTCAATGATAAAAATCCACCGCCAGCTGGACATCACCGGCGAACCAAGGCCGGCAATGGCGTATGCGAGCAAACCACCGAAAGCGCCCGCGACAACAGTGCTGCAGAAGAATAATGATACCCGCTTTTGGTACTCGTGGCGTTTGTAGTACATGGATGAAACATAGACGATGCCGGGTAGAACACCGGCCTCGAAGACGCCGAGTAGGACACGCAGAGCCACAAGCGCCGCGTATGAGTGGACGAAGCCCATGCACATATTGACAATGCCCCAGAGGAACATGAGACTTGAGATATAGAGCGACGGGCGAACCTTGCGGATCACCATGTTGGACGGGATCTCGAGGAGAATATAGGATGAGTAATATGCCTAGAACGCCACTGGTCGTCAGCACCCCAACAATTCAGTAGCACCCCCCCATTTTGAGCGTAGTTAGCTGGGCAGGCAGGAGGCGTACAAATAGAGCCACGTTGAAGCGGTTGCCCTCGTCCAGGCGGAGCTCAGATGTCAGACCCTGAATGGCGGCGTTGCTGATGTTGATGCGATCCAGAAAGGCCACCATGTAGATAATAAAGAAGACTGGCCATATGACTAGGTCGAGTTTCCGGAGCAGCTTCCGTTCGGCCAGCGGGTCAATTTCCGTATCAAGTTCGGGCGAGTCCAAGCTCGGCGACCTGGGAAGAGAACTGGACGTTCCCGTGGCCATGTCATTGACCGCACCCGCTAACCCGTGCTTCTCCGATCCCGCCATTGCCAGGCAAGGTAGACTGCGAGCGAGTGCGTCCTGTAACGAGCGTCCGAAGTGGGTGTAAGACAAAGTCGGAGAGAATAAGTTTGTATTGGCTGTGTTTCATGAGCGATTGCGTCAGACTGGCCTAGCAGCCGAGATGTCGCGCAAGCTCCGAAGGTCACAGTGAAACCGTCAAGACTCTCTTGATAGAGAAAGAATTTCGCAACGCAGAAACGAGGTAAGGGTGGAACGGCGTTTCTTTTGGTATTTGTGCTATTTTTCAAACATTCAGCAAAGTCGCAATGACGAGTGGCTGGACAATCATGGATGCAATGTCATAGGATCGTAAAGCCAATCCTATAAGTCAAGGAAGAAAGTAAGGGTCTTGCAGCGGGTGATTTGTGACCTCAAAGACACATAAACCAGGTAAGGGGAGAAAGGATTACAAAGTGATTGGTGTTGAGGTACGATCTGATACGTGAAGTCCGAGCATGGGCTTGAAGTGGAAGGTGGTACAACCCCGGGTGCTACCTGGTTATTCCTGGTCATTCCGCGCAGTGGAGCTGCGCTGCCTACCTTATGGAGAGGTGTGTTGCGCAGCTGGGCATGGGATGCTGGCTCGTCCCGCCAACAGGCTGGATGATAAAAGCCGGCACTTATCCAAATGCTGCTGAGCTCCACTGATGTTACTGCGTCGGTTGGTGGCGAAGTGCAGTCATTTGTGGGCCATCGTAGTGGTATAGCCACTGCTGTCAGGTTCTGCCAAGGACCTGCCGAGGTCCGGAGCGGATCGTCTGCGGTCCGAGTCCGATCGCGCTTCGAACAGCAGTTGGATCGCTAGGGCGAGCTACTGCTAGAAGTAGCTCGTGGCGCGGCTAAGGAAGGCTTGGTAGTTAAGGACCAGAAAAAACTTTGCACGACCACAGTACTCGTAGCAGGTGTTGATGTCCTACGCCCGACGCCCCGGCCTTCCAAGTTGCATTCTTGATGCCGGATGCTATCTCTCGTACGCCATCGTCGTCGAAGTTGAATGTGCCGAAATAACGTTAACGGCAAGTCTGAAATGAAGCGAATAACGGCGGAAGAGAATCTGGATGTTCACAAATCAAGACAGCGGATTCCATACCTACCTACCTACTAAGACCATGCTTCAACAAGCTTTCGGATGCGAATGAAAACTGAATACACAATCAGAACATGATACTCGCAAGGCTCTGGCGGAAGTGTCTTGCCGTTGGAGAGGCAAAATGAACTCTTAATCACCACCGTCCCTGATTTGGCCTCTTTGCAGCAAACTAGTAGTTGAGGTACTGAGGAAATTGCTTAACAAGGTGCAGCCCGTCCGAGCGGCGCGTTCCTGGCCGTGCACTCTAACAACAAGTCCGCCCTAGACGACGCTTCATCGGCCTTCCCAGCGTGGATAATCTCAGAACAGACCGCTTTAACCTCCGAATGGGCCAGCGGACTCACAATCATAACAATTATTGGCAAGAGAACGTGAGCTACGTCTTGCTCACCTTGCAAAATGATCAGCGATTCTTGACCACCCAGGAAGACATATCAGCTGGACTGGTTCGGATGATGCAATATCAGATGACTTGTCAATGTTAGCACACACCCCGGTACCGCTGGAACTAGCCCAAATAGTCTGCCAGCTTTATCCCGCTCATTCGCTTTTCAGGAATGATTATCGAAATCCTCTACATCCAACCGGCATTCAGTCACATTGACATTTCATCAGTTTCATCGAACGAGCAAAACAACGGGCGCTGAAGCTACCTAGCGATACTGTGAGTAGGTAGTGTTATTTCGTCGACTTCTGGGCTCTATGTCATCCTGGGTAAGGCCATAGCAAGAGTCAGCCTCCCATCTGGAAATTTGGAGAGGCAGCCACAACCTTTCGTTTTTGCGTTGTGCACCAAGGCTTGGCGTGGACCCCGGATTTCAGTCTGTGCGTGAAGCTTGTTTTTTTCTTTTCCCCACGGTCCGGTCGATCCCTCGGACCGTCTGTGCGGTAACGCCTCCAGCGCCATCCAGGGACCGACGAGAGAAAGCCGGCGAATGAGCTTCATGCTGCCCGTGTTCAGGATCTGGCGTCGTAACCACATCCGGGAAGCCGTTCGTGATGGCGTCCGTGGCCAAGGAGTGTTACGATGAGAACCTCTGACCGATCCAGCGTGTTGGCTCTGGGTGTCAGGGTCGAGCCAATATGGACCAGCCGGTGAGCATCTCCGCAATCTGCACATGCACCGCGGAGCACTGCGAACCACTCCCGTGGCCCTACGCACTGGCGTCGACGCCTGTCTTCCTGCACGCTCGGCCCTGCCAAGCTTCGGTGTAAGGCACATGCAGGGCCAGACCTGGGTAACCGCGCCAATCATCAGCGCCGAACCTTCACAGACCCTTCGCAGAACGTTCTGTCAGATTTCCGCTTGGCATCGGCCCCGGACCCGGATTTCAGTGCTCACCTTCGAGGGGCCAATGCCGGATGTTCTTATCTTGGCTGCCACCGCTCTAGCTTTGCATCTTTGGTTTCCGTGTTTCATGCCACAGAGTCTGACTTGGCGTTTCTCCTGTATCGCTCGCTGGATCGCAAGACGGCCAAAGTTAACTCGCCAAGACGCCAGTGGCTGAGGTAAATTCGCATCACGATGCCTAGCCCCAACACCGAGACCCTCCCACCGGATGAGCTGGCCAAACTCGACCACAGCAGCCATGGCGAGATGCTCCTCACGGCTCATTGGACCCTCACCGGTTTCGCGAGCGCCTTCCTCATCCTCCGTCTCTGGACTAAGGTCGCCTTCAAGCGCAGCCTCTGGTGGGACGATTGGGCACTGATAGTGGGCTGGGTACGCTTGTGCTTCACCCAAGGAAGTAAACACGGAAAGACTGACTCGCTTCCAGGCCGCTTGCATAGCAGTCTGCATCCTCACAACGATCCTCGTCCACGACTTTGACCTGGGCGGTCACTCGTACGATATCGTCATCTCCGACGTAACGCGCTTCACCCTCACGCTCGACTCCCGTGCCACTGCGACCCTGACTGCCCTCTCACTCACCAAGGTCTCGTTTGCGCTGACCCTTTTGCGTCTCACGACCGGAAAGACCAAAGCTTTTGTGTGGTTCCTGATTATTACAATAAACATCTCCATGGCGGTAAGCGCCATGATCCCTTGGATCCAGTGCAAGCCCCTCAGCGCGAGGTGGGACCCCACGGTCAAGGGGGAGTGCTGGCCGATCCAAGTCGGGACGAAGGTGTGGGTTGCTACAGGCGCCCAGTCTTCGCTCTATGACTTCATCTTGGCGTTTCTGCCGTGGACGTTCCTGTACGACCTCACTTTGAGGAGCAAGGAAAAGATCGGCATTTTGGTCTGCATGAGTATGGGTGCTGTGTGAGTATTCCTCGCGGGACACACAAGCGACGTGGACTAATAGATACCAGGGCCGGTGCAGTTGGGATTGTCAAATGTGTGAAGCTGCCCAACCTCGGAGTGATAGATTCTTGTAAGTTCCTCCCCTTTTCTTGACACTGTTTCCCCTCCATACCTCCTGCTCATCACGGTGTGCTGCAGACGACGAGATCGACCTCTTCGTCTGGGACATTGCCGAGTCCACCGTGACCATCATGGCCGCATGCATCCCCACGCTGCGGGTCTTCCTGCGCGAAAAGACCGGGTCCAGGCCCTCCGATGAGCGATCTACACGCCTCTCTCAATTCTCGCTGTCCTTCCGCGCGGCCAACCGCAATCGACGCATGTTTGAGACGCAGGATATTGAAGTTGTCAGGGAGACCTCTAAAGAGGACTTTGCCGGATCTGGCGGAAGTCGGGATGGGGTCAATGCAAACGGCAGTGGAAGTGGCAGTGGCAGCTGGAATGGACCAGGAAAAGGGGTAGTGACGGAGAGCGCCGTGGTGGAAGAAAAAAGGGAGTAGGATACGCACTATACGGGCCAGCCGTTGGATGGCAAGATACCGCATGATACCCTTATGAGCATTGGGATGGGCCGGAAGGAGGATCTGGGATTTGGTATTGGCATGGGTTAGGATCAGGTAAATTTCGGGGTTCAAGGTGGATACATCTTTTTCTATGCTCAGTTTTATCGCGGGATACTGCAATTTGGGATACTGTAATATTATCACCTGTATATGCGCCTTTGAAGATATGACAACCTAGGTACCTACATATTCCGTATGGGAGGAACCGCCTCGGAGCCTGTATCTTTACTTTTCCTGCCGGTTCTTGTTCTAAGTGTGAGAGTATCTAATGCCGCCGTTTCAATCACCCGAAAACTGCAGTCGGCGCCGAGGAAACATGATTTGCTCCAGTGCTGGCAGTGCGGCCGGAAAATGACCAGCGAAGATGAATATTTGTATCTACCTACCTAGGCAGATCAATTTCTCGCACTGGCCGCCGACCATAGCCTACGCCTCATCACAGAAAAGCAAGTTTGATGTCAAGCGCCGAATCGCCGGAATAGCATATTTCTGATGGTGTTGCAGACAGAAGATATGCCGGGCCAATAGAGCGTTGAGAGCATTATACTGACTGGACGACATGGGATACATTCGGCTCTTGCTGGATGCTCTGATTCGTGGAACATTTTTCACTGGTTCCTGATGGTTAATATGATGCGGTTATACCGTACGTACTTATTCCTCTTGTGCTGTGGTATGCTTCGACTTTACCCGCACTACTGTTGAGCAATAGCGTATAATTATTCCGCATCAGTACCAAGACGGCTTCACATGCCATTCTTAACATCGCTGGCCCTCCCATTATTCGAGTCATGTTGAACGCAGAAACATTTCGTACGCACCCGAATCATGGCTCCCTGTTCGCGGATTCTTGGGCTCGCCGCCGCCACGTTACTCGCCCTGGTTGCATCGTCAGGACATGCATATAAGGAAAAGCCTTCTGTTTTCAGTTTCACCACCATCGCTGTCGGCTATCAGCTAGGAGGGCCGAATCTTGCTCCCCAGATTAGAGTCGACCCGAGAGATGCGCCAGGTGTTCTCCGAGCTGCCAAAGATCTCGCCAGCGACTTCGGCAGAGTCCTCGGGGTCAACGGGACGGTGGTGGTGGCTGACTGGAGTGCTACCATCACCGAGAAGGCTGTCGCGAAGCCCGTTATTCTCATTGGCACCATTGGGCAATCGAGCTTGGTCGACAATCTTGTGTCGACCAAGAAACTTGACACCGCTGAAATCGCTGGTAAGTGGGAAACTTTCACCTACCGAGTCGTCTCGACACCATGGGAAGGACGAGATGCTGTCTTCGTCATTGCGGGTTCCGACTCGCGCGGCGCTACCTTCGGCATCTACGACGTAGCCGAGAGGATAGGCGTCTCGCCATGGCATTATTGGGCCGACGTCGTCCCAGCCAAGAGGCAGAATATTTGGGCAAATAACCTCACTCACATCGAAGGCCCACCCTCTGTCAAGTTCCGCGGCATTTTTCTCAACGACGAAGCTCCGGCGCTTACGGGCTGGGGCAAGGCAAACTTCAAGGCTAGCCAATACGGGAGCAGTTTCGGCAGTGAATTTTACAGCCACATCTTCGATCTCGTCGTACGGCTCAAGGGCAATTATGTTTGGCCAGCAATGTGGTCGAGCATGTTCTATCTCGACGATGCCAAGAACGGCCCGCTAGCAACCGAATATGGCATCTTTATGGGCACTTCGCATCATGAGCCGATGGCCCGAGCCGACAAGGAGCAGAGCAGGTTCTTGAAGGGTTCGTGGGACTGGAAGAGCAACAAGGCTGGAGTCCAGGCTTTTATGCAAGAGGGAGCGACCAGGTCCAAGAATTGGAGCACTATCTACACGTTGGGAATGAGAGGGTCTGGCGACGCTGCCTCGGCTACTCTGTCTTCCAGCGCGCTTGAGGAGATAATCGCCTGGCAGCAGCAAACTCTGACCAAGACTCTTGGGAAGCCACTTTCCGATATTCCACAGGCTTGGGTAATGTACAAGGTTTGTTGAGTAGCCCAACCTTTCACTGTCAGGGAAGAGCCGTTGACAAGGTATAGGAAGTTCCGGGATACTGGAAGAAGGGCATGAATGTATCCCAGGACGTTACTTTGCTGTGGTCAGACGATAATAGGGGAAACATCCGTCGGATACCTATCGGAGACGAAGAAAAGCGAAGGGGTGGCTCGGGGATGTATTACCACTTTGACTATGTTGGGGATCCTAGGAACTACAAGGTCAGTGTGACTCCGACATCCTCAACGACAACTAACAGGGACATCACAAAACAGTGGATCAACACCATTCAACTGCAAAAGACATGGGAGCAAATGACACTCGCTCATGATAGTGGGAATAAAAACATCTGGATCGTAAACGTTGGAGATCTCAAGGCTCTGGTACATCCTATTCCGTTGATTCCGATCATTGCTGCGTACTAACGGACGATTGTAGGAACTTCCGACAGCGCACTTCATGGCACTGGCCTGGGACCGAAATAGCTTTGACACGCCTGACAGCACCAGGGGATGGCTCCAAGCATGGAGTGCAAAACAGTTCGGAGAAGACGCAGCGGAAGCAGCAGCTTCTATCATGACGGTGTACGGAAAACTGACTGCGCGAAATAAGTATGAGGACCTGAGCATGACCCCCTTTGCGTTTCAGACTTCCAACTACGACGAGGCTGAGCTCAATTACAAGGAGTGGGTCGATCTGCTTGACCAAGCACAGTCGGTGTATGACAAGCTGCCTGTAGCTATTCAGGACTCCTTTTTCGAGCTCGTATTGCACCCCGTCCTGGCTGGCAAGACTGTCTTTGAGATCTACACCAAGGTAGCTCTTGCCAGCCGGTACGCTACGGAAAAGAGAATCAGCACGAACCAGCTTGCGAAGGACGTCCAGGCAGCATTCACCGCAGATCAGGTCATTACGAAGCGCTTCCATTCTTTGAAAGGTCAGTTCATCAACTACCTACGTATAAGCCGTGAGATGTGCTGAGAGGAGTTCTACAGGCGGGAAATGGAACCACTTCATGGACCAAACCCATCTGGGCTACAACAACTGGCAAGAGCCAAGCTCCAACACGATACCACGCCCGACCACCATAACGGCAGCATCCGGCAATGCACTCATGGGCGTTACGGTACAGGGAAGCACCTCGGCGTTTCCTGCTACCACCAAGTTAACAAGCCTCACCGTGAGCAAATTTGATCCTCCGGGCCTCAAGCGGTACTTTGACATTTTTGCTCGCGCCGACGGAAGCTTCGCCTATGAGGTTACCTCGAATTCATCTTTCCTGGACGTCGTTAGTAGACAAGGGACCGCTACATCCCCAGGGTCAAACTCGGACCTGCGGGTGTTCATCAAACCCGACTGGGCTTCAACACCAGCGGGCTTATCGACGGCTGCATTGACCATAACCAATCTAAACTCAACCGGACAGGTGGCGACGGTAATCGTGACCGTCGAAAACCCGTCGGTCCCAGCCGACTTCGAGGGTCACATCGAGGCTGACCGCACCGTATCTATTGAGGCGGAGCACTTCTCTGCAGACTCCTCCAAGGACTACGTTGTGATCCCGGACTATGGACGGACCCTCTCCGGCGTCCGGCTACCGCCCCGGACGCCGTCCCAGCAACCGGCCAAGGGACCAGCTCTGGTGTATCCCTTTTACACATTTACCAACGCAGCAGACGCATCAGTGACGGTATATCTAGGACCGTCTGAGAACGCAAACCCCGACTCGCCGAACCGATTCAGTATCACGCTCGACGGGGGGTCGCCGACGACGGTGCAGGTGGTGCCCTTGACGGACGGCAGTAGCCAACCGGCAGGGTGGTCGGATGCCGTGATCAGGGGCGCCTACGTCAAGACCAGCAAGGTTGGCAAACTTGCGCCGGGGAAGCATGAACTCAAGTTGTTCTTGTTGGAGCCCACCATGATCGTGACCAAGATTGTGGTTGATGTGGGAGGGGTCAAATCGAGCCTGCTGGGCCCCCCGGAGAGTTTCATCATGGCATAGGATCAACCACCTTCAAATATCTCGTGGGAAGCCGCGGGTGTGGAGTTGTCGTCTCAAAGCGTACCAGAGTTTTATATAACGCGCATTCGGGAATAGTTACGTTCACAGTCTTCCCCGCAATTTGACCTTGCGGGCCGGTAAGGGATCGTCGATCTGGAGGTGGTGCTTCAGTGTGGACGCAGAGCTTCGGCCTCGCGGCGAATCCGGTGGCGGCATGGTAGCTCAGCCGCACGCCTCCGGATGGAATCATGCAGCATTTCGGCCCAAAACAGTAGCCGTGATTCGTTGAAACGCCCCAGAAAGTCTAGACCTGTCGCGACTGCCACACGCTAGTGAGGGAAGAACAACTGTTCACCTCTGAGGAAGGGGACCCAAAACAAGATAAAACATCAGCTCGACAGAAGTCTTGGCGTCAACGCTTTTCACCTTGGCACCAAATTTGATGCCCAAGTTGTGAGAGTCATGCCTTTGAAGAAGCTCAAGGGGGTTTTCGGTGGTAAGCAGCAGCCTGTGCCGCCACCAAATAACAGCGAATCTGGCAACAACCCGGTCTCGAACGGCACACTGCCGAACACTGGCATTCCGGGGTTCAGACCGGGTCCTGTTCCGACAATGACCCCAGCTGGACAATCGCCATGGACACAGAATGAGACGGGCCAGAGGCAGGAGGGATATGCTGGAGCTGGACAACAAACCAACAGACCGCAATACCTGGCACCCTACGCGGCACCTCCGATTCCACATCAAAACTCGCAGTACGTATACATATATCCTCATCAACCGGGCCCACCACCACCAGCACCACCAGCACCACCACCATTCACACACCCGAACCTTGGCCCGGGACCCAATCCCGTCTTCCCTCAGCGCAGTCTGCCAATCCATAGCGCTCCCGGGACATCGCACGCCGGCCCGTATCTGCCGGCGCAGCCCCCACAGGGACCGCCTCGACCACCACCGTCACCATGGTTTTCGCCACCATTGCTGCCCCCATCATCATCACCATCACCATCACCACCATCACCACCATCACCACCACCCGAACCCGTACCAAGCCTTCGGCTTGCGGGGGAAAGCACCATCATCATCGTGCAACGGGGACACCGAAAAGTGAGGTCGCCGCATTCGGAGGCAGACTCGGCGTCGGACACAGACTCGGAGCGCTCGCGCAGTGAGAGTGAGAATTCGGCCCTGTGGGAGTACGACGACTATGGTCCGAGCCGCTTCCGCACCGGGGAGGCCACCGACCGTCCCGCACCACCGGCGTCCGTCGGCTCTGGCAAAGCGGCAGTCAACCACAACCGGAGATATGAGCACATGCCTGCGGCCATGGTGCCTCATTGGTATATTCGCCTCTGGTCAGTGATCCCCGAACCTTCGTCTGAACGGGCCAAGGACGCGCTCTGCACCAACTGCCGACACATCGATATTCGCGCCCTCTTCAGGCAGCCAGCAACTACCGTCATGCCTCTGGCGCGAGACTTCATTGCACTGGGCCGTTTGGAAAGTATCTTGCAAGAGGGCATCGCCGGATGCAAGCTCTGTGCTCTCGCGCTGCGTGTCATCCTCATCGATGCAACATCGGACTTGCCGCCGAGCACGACCGCAGACGAGCGGCTGGCCAAGAAGAGAGAAAAGCTCAACGCCCTGCTCAAGGAGACGTATTACGTGTGTCCGATCAAGTTCAAGGCTCAACCGCCGGCGCCGATACTGTATCTGTGCTCGCGCAGTGACGTCGCCGAAATGGTGGCCAAGAGGACGCGCCCACGGTACACGATGGGCTTCAGGCCAATGCACCAGAGCTGTCCTAGCCACGGCCGGGCGCTGCGCAACCCCGGAACCATCGACTTTGAGTGGATCCGGAAGACGCTCCGGATGTGCGATGAGAGGGACGTTGGCAAGCTCGACTACCGCCACGCCGTCCCCGTGCGGGCCATCGATGTGGACGCCATGTGCATCGCCGACGTAGCCGACGGTCAGCGGTACGTTACGCTGAGCTACGTGTGGGGAGCCAACGTCCAGCAGCTACGGCTGACCAAGTCGGCCGAGCAGACCTTCCGGCAGCCGGGTGGCCTGCAAGATTTCCTGGGGCAGATCCCGCAGACCATCCAGGACGCCATCGCCCTGACACGCGCCATCGGGGAGCGCTACCTCTGGGTAGACGTGCTGTGCATTGTGCAGGACGACGACGCCGACCTCCAGCACTCGATCGGCGAGATGGGGAGCATCTACCGGAACAGCATCCTGACCATCTGCGCCTGCTGCGGCGACGACGCCTCGTACGGCCTCCCCGGGGTCCGCCCCGGCACGCGGACCGCCACCGACCAGACCTGCAGCGCCGTCGGCCAATGCCTGGGACTGAGCAACGTAATCGGCGATTCGGCCGATGCCGCCGAGGAAGGCTGCACGTGGGCCACGCGAGGCTGGACGATGCAGGAAAAGGTGCTGTCGCAGCGCAAGCTGGAGATAACCGACAGGTCGGTGCGTTGGTGGTGTTGGCATGCCGTGGCGTCCGAGGACGAGAACTGCCAGCATCCGCACTGGGACATAGGCGAGGAGCACCGGACCATGTACTTCTTCAAGACCGAGCACGAGCAGGTCGTGAGCAAGATCACGGGCAAGAAGTGCAACATGGATACATACGCGTTCATGGTCGCCGACTACACAGGACGCAGCCTGACACATCACGGGGATGCAGAGATGGCCTTCCGGGGTGTGCTGAAGCAGATTCAGTACTCCTTCAGGGGTACGTTCCTCGCCGGTCTCCCAGACACGGAGCTTTCGGCAGCCCTCCTGTGGGTGCCGCTGGGGAAACAACAACGCCGCCGTGACGCCACCACCGGGCGGGATCTGTTTCCCAGCTGGAGCTGGCTGGGATGGTCCGGCAAGGCGTCGTACCCTTGGCTGGTTGAGCGGTCCATGCCCATGTCGGAGGCTGGCTGTCCGTTGGAATGGCGGAGACAGACGTGGCGCCAGGGTGATCACGACGAGTGGTTCACGGGATTGGAGTACCGTCTGAATGGCAGCTCGGATCCAAATTGGCGTGAGAAAACACGCGGGAAGCCGCCGCGATGGCGGATCCACGAGAGCGATGGATGGTGCAGCACCGAGGACGATGAGGAGGGATCCGGCTGGCTACACCCGGTCGAGGTGGCCTTCCCATCCAGCTCTACACGCGCCAACCAGTACACTGGCCACGCCACCAACGCGAGGGACATCCGGACTCTGCGTCTCCGCACCCTGTCGGCCTGTTTCCATCTCGAGGGCACGTTTCGCCGACGAAAGGACAACCACGACCACCTACACGCCGTATATCAAATGCGTGTCCTCGACCCGAAGGGTTTCTCCGTGGGCTACATCTACACACCCGATCCGTCTACCATGACGGTTGAGGGACAGAGTCAGTTTGGAGGTGGAGGGCCGCGGGAATTCATTGCGCTTTCGCGGGCGAGCACAAACCCTGATCCCCGGTTTGGTAGAGATCTGCTGTATACCACGCCCATATCGGAGCTCAGCAGCGTGTACTCGACCTGGGACCCCGGCAACGACTCGTCTGCAGGGCATGAGAATAGCGAGGACGTGGACGACATTGCACATTTCAACACAAGGCTGTTTGATCCTGAGCTGCCGTGGGGCTTGTTCAATGTTATGATGATTAGCCGAGAGGGGGAGGTAGCAAAGAGGGTTGCGATCGGGAGGATCCATGTCGCTGCGTTTATGGGTGGACTTCCTTTGCTGAAGGAGATTACTTTGGAATAAATATGCTGGTAGAAAGAAGCTTAGCTCTCATCATGATATACTCGGATACTAGACTACCAGCTTGCTTCCTGGTGTGATGAGAGCGAGATATATGTTCCTGTCCCTGCCAGCCCGGCGAAATCTGAATCCCCAAATTCTTCAGGAGTGTGGACTCACCGCATTTCCTTTTTTTCTCCGATGCAGCGCTCCAGACTCATCTAAGCATTCACTGGCCGGCCGCCTGTCGCTTAGCGGCCGGCTCTCACTCTTTTGTTTCACCAAAAAGTTCTGCAGAAATTTATCATGGCTAGGCCTGGGAAGGCCTATTGGTTCTTGTACATATCTAAAAGCAGGAAAATCTACATGTACTCACTCTTATCAACCACGTCCTGTCCGTCCATCCTGCCGTCATACCTTGCTCCCCTCCTCCTATCCATTTCACTCCAATCTACCCCCTGTAGTCCAATTCGAATCCAAAGGTCAGGCTTTCTCAGCCACATGTTGACACATGCCTAGGTACTGTTCGCCGGACACTTTGCACCATCCTTCCCCGGATCCGTTGCCGTAACCACAACCCCCGTCCCCACACCGCCTGCATCACAGTACTGCGTGCACCCATTCAACTCGCCGTCCCCGTTCTTGATCTTCAACACGGTGCTGAACCCCGCATTTCCCTTGGTCTTATCGCAACTCGCCTTGTACTCGGTCGAATTTGCCCCAGTAGAGCTGCACTTGGTGCTTCCGATGGGACTGGCCTCCAACGATGCAGGGTACTCGATCGAGAGGACGGGCTTGCCCGCGGCGATGAAGGGCTGGAACTGGTCGCAGAAGACATCGGCATCCTTGTCGCGGAGGCCTTTGCAGTCTTCTAGGACGGCGAAGTCGACTAGCGATTCTTTCTTCGGGGCTTTTAGTACCTCACTGCGAAGTAAAACGGCGAGGAACTTACCAGCAGAGTCGGACCAATCTCGGGCGCGTTCTTCTGTCCAATGAGCATCGTATACCCCCTCAGCGTCGTCAAGTTGTGTGCATGCTTGGACAGAACACGCATGAACTCAATGTCGTCCTCGGGCTGGAGGTTCCAGCCTGTTTTCTTGTTTCCGGTGCGTGAGTCGTCATTGTCGACGCCGTAGCCATCGATGTTGTCCGGGTCGGCAGCGTCGCAGCCGAGGTCACGAGCGAGCGTGATGCGCTTCTTGATGAGGGTCCTGGCTGTCTCGTTGCGGATGTTGATCCAGCGCTCGTTGGGGAATTCGGGCCAGACGTTGCCGAGAAGACCGCGGTAGGCGGGCGTGTCCCACGTCGTGTTATAGTCGCAGTCAGATTTCTGGACGAGCCCAGCGTTGAAGTAACAGATGATGAAGACGTTTTTGTTTTGGCTCTGTAGATACATCAGTGTTGATGTTCTTGTCGAACTGGGGATTTAGGGGCAAAGGGATACCCACCCGCAGCGTGTCAATGATCTTGGGTGTACGAGCCACATGGAAAAGATCAACATCCCAGACAGGAACCGAGGGAGTAACAGCAGCTGAGGTGCTAAGAGTGTTCTGGATCTCAATCTGCCACTTGAGCGACTCCCCGGCCTTGAACTCAGGGGGTACCTTGATATCAGCCAAGGCGAGGCTGGCAAGCCAGGCCATGGTGACGGACAAAATAGGGGCTTTCATGATGATGAAGATAGAAGATGTAGACACAGGATGAAGTGACAATTCAAGTGATGGCTCAATATCCTGCTGTGTGCTGATGAACGGCCTCGACAACGGAAGCGATTGACTATTCTTATACAAAAAGAGAACATACCGAACGTGCCTTGCTGTGAAATTGCATGCTCCCATAAACACTTACGCAAAAGGCCCGAAGGATGAACTCTTCCTAGTTCACCGCATTGGCATTTGTCGTTCTCGCCGCAAACTGTGCCGCGCTCTATAAGCTTACCATCACCTCATCTGTGGCTATGGAGTATCACACTTCATCCCATACCAAACCCCAAGCACCCGGTATCTGGATCACCGGCAAGGATGTTGATCCATTAGGCTTTTTCTACCCTTTGTAGTGGGTCGTCTGATATATATCGCTATGCCGACCGGCCCTTCAGGGTGACGTCGGCGCATTTACTACGGCACAGCAGCGCAGGTACCATCAATTGGAGACATTCTAGAACGATATGCCACGTGGGAGCGCATCGCATCGTGTTTCCGAGACATCGGACTAGGGATGACACTTCGCGTTACCCTGGTTGTTTGTTATCATGCTTTAAAACCTTTGTGATCAGGCGGCTCGTGATCCGTCTGAACACGTAATGGACGTAATGCTGATGAAAAACACCTCGAAAATTCAGCTTCGCACATTTCCGGTCTCTCCGAGGGATGATTTGTGTCCGCAAGTCGGAGTATGGTTTTACTCGGTATTCCGTAAGAGCGAGGGAATATCGGTTTGGTGTGAAGCGCGTGATTTGCGGGTCAATTCGGACCGCACTCCCGTGCTGTGATTGACTCCCGGCTTTCCTCGGCATGCCCTAGTATTCCTGCGGGTTGAAGTCCACAGCTGTCGTCAGCCCCAGGAACTTCAGACGGTGCTTGATGTTGAGTAATACTCCTAGGGGTTGTGCTCTTAACCCCCCCATTGCACCAACTCGAAGATCGTAGGAAAGAGGCGTTAGACATCTCGATTTTAGTCGTGCTTTTCCGGTCAAAGGTACTGCTAATGCATTAATCAATTCTTTCTCGGATCCTCTCTGGCCGCTCTGACTCAGATTCGATTTAGCGTCCTGCTGATGTCGAACTGGTAAACCGTATTTTCCAGGGCCTCGACCCGAGATCCTATTTACTACCAGTAAGCCATGTGGGGTAGAACAAACCTGTTTCCCCTTAATTCAGTGGCTTTTGAACGAACCCCTTTATTGAGGCTGTCAGAGTGCTAAACCTTGACTTAATGTACAAATAGAGTATTGCCATGCTGTCGACTTCGGGTCTAATGAAAATAACAAGTTTTAACTCCTCAGATACCTAGGTAGTAGAAAGAAAAGGCCAGTCATACTGATTAGGGGGCGCCAGTTCGAAGCGCCACACCCTCGACCGGACCTGACCACGTGTTGGATATGGTTTTTGAAAGGCTGGGTAGAGAGGGACAGTGATCAATAAAGCGCACCTCATTTAGCAGCTATCGAAATCCTCACTAGTATCTACAATTTCGCAGCCGCAACGATTCGGCCCCCCGCCGGAATCTGCAAGAAAACCACGGCCTCGTGTCCATGGGGCAGTCCCGCCTTGGACATGGGAAGCGGCAGGGTCACATCGCCTCCTCTCCACTCGCCGACCTTGATGGAGTCGGTCACAACGTTCCTGTGCTCGATTTTCTTGCCCTTGTTGGTACCGCTCTTGACCTTGACTGTCTGCGAGCGAGGATCGTAGACCGTCAGAACGACATCATAGACGTCTCCGTCCGCTTCCATACCCCTGTCTGAATCGATCCTCACGTCGGTGTCATTCACATCCAAGTATACCTTCCAGCCCGAGCCTGCGTTGACCTCCCGCGAGCGTGCAACGATGTCGGCGATGTCCTGTCTCCCGCCGGTACCGGTCCCATCGACGGAACCGTTCGCCACCACCATGGGCGTGTACAGATTGTTCCGGCCCCAGGCCCTGGCATATGCGCGCTGTCGGGCATCCCAGCGCGAGTCGGCGAGCGTATCCGCCCAGCCGAGATGGTCGAAAAGGGTGACGTTATAAGAGAGGAGGACAATGTTGGGCTGCTGCAAAGCGCCTTCCAGGATGCCGGGGATAGCGGGCGGGCAAGACTGGCATCCTTGGCTCTGGAAGAACTCCAGGACGGCGAGTGATTCGAAAGGCAGGAAACAGGCGGCGGTGTGATGGTGTTGGTGGTCCTCGTGGGGGGAGTCGACGTCGAGACCGACAGAGCAGACAAGAGGCGCAGGCTTCTTGCGGCGGAAGAGCTTGAGGATGGCGGCCATTGTGAATAATTGTGTGAATGATGGTGACGGGGAATTGCAATGAATTGTTCGAATGTGGGGTGGTTTGTCTGATGATTTGTTGATCTAGTGAATAACTTACCGCAGGGGATTATGGAGGTTTATATCCTTTTTTTCCCTCCCATGTTCAGTCATGCCAACACCCGAAAAAGGATATCTTGATTCCAGATAAACCCGTGCCAAGTACGCGACGAGCCCGCTCAGCCTCAGCTCTCCCTGGTAATAAGCGAGTCGGGGACAACCCGGAGATCCTCACCGGCCATCCGGCTCTGGGGTCTTGATTCCTCAAACCCGCCAGGGGTGCGTAATTGCGACCCACAAAATCCACAGCCATGCGTTTCAGTGGTTAGCAGTCGGAATCAATCGCGCTTGGATGTTACTGGAGTTGACAAAACATTGTTCGCGATGAGCTAGAAGCCTGTAATCGTGTTTCTTGGGGTTGAAGAGGACTGACGGTCGAAGCCTCGCTCGAAATATGCTTCTCGAGTCGTCGATGGATTCCTGCGCCCGTCTAGACGCGTGCATCATCCATCAGCATCCGACACTTGGACATTGAAGTTGAGTTTTCGGCGTGGGCCAGTTTGATGTCATGTGCTTTATTCCGTACTTATACAGTAAGATACAGACTAGTGTCCAGAGCTGTCGTCCGCACTCAGCCCTTTCTCGTCTTCTTCCCTAGACCCAAACCTTACCGGTTTGCTCCTCCCTATGTCTTCAACGGCGACTATCCTCCCTCCTCGCCCGCTTCCCAGCCCATCACCCGTTACCGTAACGAAGCCCACCTCTCCCTGTCCTTTATCCAGCATGATCCCCCATTTCTTTAATATGTTCTCGATCGGGCCCTTGAGACTGGGGCTGCAGGCGCCAAACACGGCAATAAACATTTCGGCCACAGTCCAGGTTGCAATGCTGACAGCGTTCGCCCACGAGTCGAGCTGTCGATCGGGGGCCCAGTTACCCACCATGACGGATTTCGCAACGCTGGCACCGCTGGCCACGAGTCCCACGCCTGTCAGACAGCATATCAGGATGCGCTCGCGTCGAGGGCGTCGCAGCCGCCACAGCACGGCGACCATGGGGGCCAGCGACAGGAGAATGTCTGTCGAGATGTTGACGGTGCTTCCGACGCTCGAGACGATCAGGTCGGCCTGCAGCGTCAGACATGTCGCGTTCAGCGTGGAATAATCCCAGGCTGCGGTGAGAGGACGGCACTTGGTAAAGGTCCAGACGGTGTTTGCGACAAAGTAGATGATCTGGATGGTGATGATGAACAGCAGAAGAGGGCGCCACCAGTGCGTCGTGGTGGTGAGTGGGTGGAAGCGTGCGAGCAGGGTGAGGGCGACGGAGGTTTTGATCAGGGTCATGGCGAGGTTCCAGAGCGGCACCGAGAGGTATGCGAGCTTGATGGCCTCGGTCATGGTGGCGAGGGTCAAGAAGGTTGGCGCCGTAAACATCTCGGGGATGAGCATGGAGAAGGACGCGATGGAGGCGAGGAAGCCGAGGGCAATCAGCCAGTCATCCCAGCCAACACGCCAGACGGGCCGTGTGCGGACGTAGAGCCGGGCCGAGAAGGCGACGAACGACAGGACGAGAAGCGGGACCGTCACGCCGAAGTGGACGCGTGCGAGGAGCGCGGCCCGGTCCGAGATGGGAACGAAGGCGCCGGTGGGCATCGGCGGAGGCACGGTAGTGTTGGTCGTCGGGTCGGCCATTTTCTTGGCATCGCCTCGATACACGTAGGCATCGCAACTCCAGAGACGCAATGTGGAGAGGGTGATGCAGAGAACCAAAACCAGGGCTGGCTAGGATGAAAGAGAAGAGAATTGGGACTGACCGGAACACGGCAGATGGCACATTTTCTTCCTCTCTTGCGACTCTGCACGGACGGCCATTACAGGTTGGAACCCCGGTCACGGCCGTGATGATTGGATCACCGGCTCCCGGGATGCCGGGGTCCGGGCTGTTGTCGCTGAAAGCCACGTCGGGATGCTACGCCGCATGCAGTAGTGATGCGGGGCGAACATGCAGAGCTTGTTTTTTTCCTCACCGGTGCTGTCGCCGAGGCCAGTGAATTCCCATGTTTCCCTTGGCCTGAATCCCCACCCCCTGCTCATGCATCCAAAGCAAATCGGGACTTGTTCGCAGCGGCAGGCAAAAAATACCTACCAAATGCCATCGTCGTCCGGCTATGGTTCAGGTACCGTCACCTCACATCGGGCGCTGGACTGCGCCAAGGCGCTAGTCTTGTACATCAGCACGGGCAAATATAGCGGTGGCATTACCTAAAATAATGATCAATACAGCACAACATCACTTCCCGGCCCTGAGGCTCGGCGTCGGCAACGCGTGGCACCTTGCCGCGACCGACAGGACGGGACGGCATCACACCGGGTAACAGTCTGATTGCGAAATAAATAAAAAGTCGGCGTCTACTGCACAACAATCCTCGAGGGCAGACGTTCTCCGACGACGAACCCGGCCATCTTTCCCACGCCAATCCTCCTAAACTCGCCTGTACCATCATCGGCGGGAGCAACGATGAGGATGTAGTGTGTTCTTTCCTCCAGTGGCTTCGGTCTTACACCTCTAGGGGCCCTCCGCGTTCCAACAACAATGCACCGCCAGTCCAGCCACCCAGAAGTCCCCAGCTCTCCGTTGTCCAAAACCACTTCGAATTCCTCCTGTTTGGCATTATCAACCGGCTCTTGACAAAATGATCGGGCAACGGCCGTCATCTTCTTCATCGTTGCCGCACCTGCAACCGATGTGTTGCCTTGGTCGGACCATGGAATGTGAAGTTCTCCCTCCTGCCAGTCGACCTGCCCGAGTGGCAAGTCTACAAAGTCGATCGGTCCGTCATATGCCATCCAAGACCAGCTGGGTAGGAGAAAGCCAGACGGGGGATCGATCTGGTTCAGGAATTGGACCTCATCCCCCCGCCGCCACAGCAGACTGCGCGGCAAGAGGCTCTGACCGTCATCAAAAATACCGAATTTGCCCTGGGCTTCAAGGTCGCGTAGCATGCGCTGTTCCAGTCCCGCAATAGCAACGGGACGGTCGGTGATGCGCGTAAAATCAAGGCGCGAGTATGTCTGAAACAGACTTTCGTAGAACCGGATTTTCTCGCCACGGTCTGTGCCTGCAAGCCTGCCAGAGAGCTTGGAAGGGAAGTTTGGATCGCCCAGAAAGGAGGCCAGTTTACTAGATATCAAGATGGTCAGCTTGGCTCCACCATGAGATCGAATGATGCTGCAAGAAAGAAACGTCGGAACCCACTTGTCGACCTTGGTCATTGTCTCGCACCTGACCCCGTCACCACATTCGAAATACGTCTGCCAGTCGGTAAAGAAGATTGTCCTCCTCGCCAACGCCCTCTCCTGCAACACCCACCCCCTCTTGCTCAAAGGGCTTTCCAGCACATGCTCCGTGAAGTTATCGATGAAGCGACAGACGTATAGCCCTTCCTCGCTTTCTCCAGCCTGTAGACGCAGAAACTGCCTCTCCTTTCTCTTTCTAATGAACCCGTCTCTCTGACATGTCGCACTACTTGCCGCGATCACACAGTAAGCCGAACTGAACACATCCTCCATTATCTTGGACTCTTGGTCAAAGTCTCCGTCCGGCCCTTGGATGATGCAGATGGAGTCTATCCATAGATACCGCAGTCCCAGCTCGCGGGTGACAGTGATGGCATGCCGGAAGGTGGCCGGAAACTCCGGGCTCTCAGCGGGAATGCTTCGCTTGTGCTGCTGCAAGTTGGATTGATAGGTGCAGAAATGGGGTGGGGACCCCCAGGGGTGCGAGAGAGCGAGGTATTTGTAGGGCCCATGGGCTGATGATGGACTGCTGACCGTGTCAATGAGGCGAACCGTAGGTGCTGCAGAGCTGCCGACATCGATAAGACGGGTGGGTGGACGGCTAGGCATTGCCGTCGGGAGGGGTCGGCAATCAGTATGACCGGCATCGCACGAAGAAAGCCAGTGCCTCAGAATGGCAAAGAAACTGGCGCTGGCCGCTTCTGGGAGACATGGCAGTCCAGCGTGGATGACATGCGAGTTCGGATTCGTCAAGTCTGCGTTGTTAGTGTCTTGAAGCCGACGAGGCTTGCAGTTGGGCCTACCTGGGGTGCGGCAGATGGAAAACACCGGTACGAGGCCTTCATTCAGTCGTAGCATCGACTGCATGTGATCATGGTCAAAGCGGGCGGATTTGACCCTCTCCCTGTCGAGGTGGTGACAAACGTCCCAACGCATTTTACAGAACTCGCAATGGTTTCGTTTCGAATCGAGTTCCGCTAAATCGTCGAGGATGTAAAAATCCGGCTGACACAAGTCCATCGCTTGGCACTTATCGCACAGCCGCGGGGGTAGGGTCGTAGATGGGAAGACCTTCAGGCCGCTTTGACGGAGTAGGTCAAGCATCTGGGTGGCCGATTCGTTGTCCACGGGGAAGTCCACCTTTGCCACCTAGGTGTGATAAGGTCAGAAACAACTCAGGTATCATGGGATGGTGCGATGATGCGGTGAACATACCTCCATCTTTCAAAGCAAGTTTGTTAGGCCCTGGGGAAGAGGGTGCGGACAGGGTCACGACTTACGGCCTAATATTTCAAAAATGAGTCATCGAAGAAGTCTTATATCACGAGCAAGGGCTCAATCCAAGACACTCACATTCTATAATGCAACGAGTTCCGTCTTCAGTTCTCGGCACTTCACGACACCTCGGATTGAGACAGCACTTACACGCTGTGACAGTGTTAGTGGTACTGTTCTGCCTCGATAGGTACCTTACGCCGCCACTCAACGTGGCAAATGGGAGCCAACTCACATACTGCGAAACAAGAAGTTAGCATTAAGTCTAGACATCGCTCATCAGCTGCGGGAAACACTTACTTCCTATTGCATTGAATAAAATTTGGTTAGACGCAATCAAACTACCAGACAGGGCAAATCAGGCTCAAACGGGACGTACATCCTAGAGTAAGAATTATTATACAGCGGCCTCCGACAAGCGCTCAAATGCCACTACTCACTCTTCTTGTTTTGGCCTCGCTGGCGGACGGCACGCGTAGAATTATAGAACTCGGGTGTTCCACATCAAGTTCAGGGAGCTCCTCGGCCGCATGTACGCGAATTGAGATGCCACTCTGACCAGGCGCGAATGCTTCTTCCGGTGAGAGCAAGTCACGGTCGAGGTCAATCGGGCTGTCTGGATCGGGCTCGATAATTGGCTCGAGATGTGCTATTGGTACTCGGGGTCTGCCTGTAAACCAGTAGCTGTCATCTTTCTCACCTTTGCTCACCATCTCGAGGAGGCTCTCCAGCAGTTCCTCCGAGTAGATGCGGCAGCCGGGGCTCGATTTTGGGCCCCCTTCACTGCGGGTTGTGGCTGCCCCGAGTTTGACGACCAAGAGCTTCCTCTGCACGATGTCCAGAAGGTCTCCTATTGCCGTACCAGGCGCGCATTCTTGGTCTTTGCGCAACGCGCGCATAACCCCCTGGACGTGGTGATGCACCACAGCCTTCCCTCGTTGACCCGGTCGTTTGCTCTTGATAATCTCGAACCAATGGCAACTCTGTCCCACGTTATCTACTATTCTGTCGTTAAAGTTCTTTAGGACGCTGTTGCCGTGAAGGAGCCAGATTATGGTCTCGAGGATGACGCAACCCAGTGACCACATGTCGTACCTCCTTGACCGGCCGATATCCCCGATATTGTTGATCTCTGGGGGTTCGTATCGGGTGGTCGTATAGCGCATACTCGTCCGCGGCCTCAGCTCGGTAGCGACGTTGTGGTGTTTTGCCAGCCCCATGTCGGATATTTTGAGCTGAGGGATGTTGACCCGACCTGGCTGTGGCGGCTTGACGGTGACGCAGAGAATATTTTCCGGCTTGAGATCTCCGTGCCGGAACGATTCCCCGCCTGTCTTGTAGTTGCCAGTGTGCAGCTTGTGAAGGGCATCGGCGAGGCCCACAATCTGGTCAACAACATCTTTGACGATCGTCGAGCACAGAGTCGGGCTGGGGTTCTTGGTCCAAAACGCCTGTAGCGTCCCTTCTTCAGCCCACCGAAACAGTAGAAATCGTTCCGGCCCTCTCTCTACCGCTGCAATGAACTCGATGATGTGCTCGTGCTCGGCTTTGCGCATGGCGATATGCGCCTCCACCTCCCGTTCCCAGGATAGTTGCATCTGGGCCGCGTCTTCCTGGTTTGGGCTCGTTGACTCCTTGATCTTCTTGATGGCTATCTTGGTTCGCTCCCCGTTATACTACAGATGCATTGTTACATGGTCTGCAGGCTTGCCAAGTCATGAAACACCACTGACCTTCAGAATGGGCGCGGTCCAGTGATTTTCGTGAATCGTCACTTGGACCACGTCGCCAAAAGCCCCATTTTGTCGTTCGCCATCCTGATCAATAATGGGGAGGATACATTTACCATCTAGTCTTAGTCTGGGTTCCTGGAGGGCGAAAACAGGCGCAAGAAAGCTCCACTGGCGACTGCTGAAGTTGCGTGCCTCCACACTGCTCCATGGGCTGCTGTACGAGCCGGGTTCACTCCCGACAAACGCCTTGCATCCTTGCGGCTCTAGTGGAAGGCAACTGTCGTCGATTGCGGATTTGCGCATGCGATGCATCGCTCTGGCCAACCCGTGGTCTTGGCGCTGGACGCTGAGAAGGGTGATGGCGAATAACTTCTTTGCCCCTGCTGGAAGGTCCGTCTCCTCTCCGAAGATGAATCTTATAATCTGATCTTCGCGTTTCTTGTATGCCTTTTCGTGAGGTAAATCCAACGCCTTTCGCGCAGCATGTTTGGTGATTAGCTCGTCAATGGCGCCTTCTGGGAGAAAGTCTTCCTCGTCGTAGGTACTCTTGACCAAACGCTCAACTATTTGGTCTCCAAGACTCTTCTCCGTTGGGCCGGAATCAGAAAAAACGTCGGCATCCTCTTCATCCGATTTCCGCCCCTCGCTTTCCGGAGGTGGACTAGATAGCTCCTCGGCAGTCCCGGAGCCGACGGGCTTATATGTTGGCAGGGTAGCGGAGTTCATGAGTACGAGTGTAGGAATCCCAGGGTAGAGTTTTGGTCGTTGGTAAGCGGTGCCTTGCACGACAGGAAGAAACGAAGTGGTGAGCGTGTGGGGGTAAAGGCAAGATGCAGTCGACCTCGAGACTGGATGTTATCTGCCTGGTCTTGTATTGAAGAGCAGGGAATTGAGAGTATCAAGGGGTCGCAGCCCAGGTCTAACGGGCCGACCAGTCGTTGGGTTTCCTACACAGTGTGATGCGGGCTGCATAATCTCCGCAGCTCCCCCTCCACCAGCAGCCCTGTTTCCATGCGGCTCAGAGCCTTGTCGTATCCTCCCGCGTGTCCTGTACCCTCCGCTTCCCCGCAGCATCAAACTGAACATTGCCTATCTCGTCAAATTCTGTCAGAAACCCATGCATCGCGCGACCTCATCTGGCAAGAGCTGCCGGGGGGTGCGGACGTGGTACACGCCGCGGATCATCTGGAGCAGGAGTCAGTCAGCCCCACGTCACAACCACGAGAGAGGCAATGAAGTCCTGCAGTGGGTTCTCACCGATATTTCGTAGCGGCCGAGTCCGAATTCGCTCCGCAAAAACGCCATCAACCGCAAGGGATCCCTATTTCTCGCCGAAAACTCTTGGGTCCATCCAAGATCGAGGACGCTGCAGTCCTCGTGTCTCTGAGGCTGAGCATTGGCAAACCCGTTCCGGTCGTCTAGTTCATCCATCTTGTGCCACAGTACGCGAAGCAGGAGACGGCGCCGAGGAAATGAAAGGATCATTCAGTTCGTTCTTATATCAGAGTCACTGGGAGTTTGGTTGGGTAACCCCGCCTGGTGCCCGCGCAGCCTCGTTCGGAAATCGCCCATTCATTGTCGCCTTTACGGGCCGTCGGGCTGTGTTGGTCGAGTCGGAGGGAAAGAAATGCAACAGAGCGCGCTCACCGAGTCCAAGCGGTCTTGTTTGTGGCGGCTCTCAGCTTGGCCAACCCGAACCGCACCCTGTGACATTGTCTCAGCTCGCTTCACTTTGGCCCCCTCTCCAAGCGCCATCGGGCACATACTCCTGCCTGCAGGGTCCCGAATGGGTGTCACCATCAGCGTGTTGGTTGCCTCCGTTCCCGGATTTACTCACCATATGCGGCCAATCACCCCCACCATCCCAGAACCCAGCCTGGATGGCCGACACACAGCCTGCTTCACCCTCCGTCCCCTGTGCCGCCCGGCGGCTGGCTCCCCGCCCTCCCAGCACAAAAAAACATGTACACACTCGTGTCTGGCGTCTTCAGCTCCCCATGGCCTGCCAACGGATTCGTTTCCACAACCGCCCCAGTGAATCCCGAAAGGCACCAAGAAGAACCAAAAAAGCTTCTTTCGTTTCGGTAGATACCTTCGTCGTGCTTATTTGAGGCCCCTTTTACCGGTATTATACTTTTCTAAAACTCCACTGAACGGGAAAAGAGCTGATATAGTTCTTGTGGATCTACCTACCTACCTACTCTTTATTCTGTCGTGGCGGACCTCCCCGCCCCCCCCCCCCCCGGCAACTTCCTGTCTTCGGTCAGGATCATACTGAGGTCCTTGACAAGGCTCCGTGAGCCAAATGAGAGCATCAAAACTCGCATGGGTTCCCCCGTATCTATCTTACTGGCTTCTACATTGAGACAAAGCGATGCTGAGGAGAAAACGAAAAGGAAAATGTCGCCAAACAGTGAAACCGGTGTCCCAACAACACTTGACCTCGCAAGCCAGCTGCAGACGAGGGAAAATGACCCAAACCTGCCCACCGCGGCCGTCGCCGTGACTACGACTGTCGAAATACCTCTTATCGTGCATACTGATGCACCAGACACGAATGCGATCAGCGAGGAGAACATTGAACGCCTCGAGCACCTCAGTTCACCAGGAGTCGGGCAGGATCGCATATGTACTCCCAAGAAAAGCTTCGTACCACAGAACGAATGTACCAACGAATCGCCGAGTTCTCATAGCAGCTTTCTACCAACGCCAACAACCAATGGTACAAGACACAGCAGAAGCCCGGACTACACCTCGGTCGGTCATCGCGAAAGCCCGAACACATCAACGTCAGCGCTGCGCGAGTCCGACGACGAGTCTTCTTTCTTCAGTGCAACAAGCTCAGTGATGTCTTCTGATCTGGAAAGCGGACTCCCATCGCCCGAGAATCTCACCTTTGGAGCCGTGGGTGCCGAGGCCGAACCGCGGAGGGACGTCTTTGATGAGTCCCACGACGAGTTAGTCGATCATACGTCGCCACGGTCATATAATTCCCCAAGCCATCATCAGGACACCCTATCCAATAATCGGGCAACTCGAGCAGCGTTTACGAGACATGAGAGCACGCTCCCAACCATTCATCGGGGAAAATCCAAGCCTCGTCTTGTCGAAGAGCAGAGTGAAATCACCGACTTTGGTGAGATTTTGCACTACCAAGATCGAGAAACAAGAGGCCGCAGAACTGGAAGATCAAAGCCGAGCGTGGGACGGTCCCTCAGGCTCCAGGATAAACTCTTCAAGGTCCTTGAGCCCATCGACGACATCAACAAGGAGAAGGGATTCTTTCCCTTGGATTTACTCCCTGTTCTTCTAACCGAACAGACGGTTTCCAAGGAACTGAAGAAACATCTCAGCCTTGTTTGCCGCCCCGACGAAATTGCGGACTACGCACACACGATATGCTCGGAAAAACGCATAAGCGGCTTCGAGGACGGGGGTAAACCCAAGATCAGGACTTTCCGAAAAATATTCGCCACTCTCGTCCTCATCGAGAAAACGGAAGCCATCCTGATGTTCATCAAGCAAAACATCAGTGACTCGGATTTGCCACTCGTCAGGTCACAGCAGGGCCCCGGCTTGGAGACATCCCGCGAGCCCATTAGGCGCTTCAAATGCTTCCGGGAGAAACACGGATGGAGTCAGCTCCATATTCGAAACTTCGAGGACTGGCAATGGACGACATTGGCGCCATTCTTTGCGAAGAGCGACGAGCGAAAGAAAGTACCCCACTATCTTCTTCAGAGGCGGGTTATCCTGCCGTTCCGTTCAGCCATCAAGCAGGACGAGGTCGGGCTAGAGGGCGGCGGCGGCCGAGTTTTCAAAGCCGAGATTCATCCGGACCATCACAACTTCCATGACTTCTTTAGGTGTCCTCGAGCTTTGGCCTCGGATGAATGCGAAGATGCAGCGGATTGCATCTGTCTCTTTGCCATAAAGTGTCTACACTCGCAAGACAAGGAGAGTTTCAGGAAGGAGGTCGATATGCTCAAGCGGTTCAGCAACAACGCCCACCCACACCTGATATCCCTCCTTGCCACCTACGAACAGAACCGCAGCTTCTTTCTCATCTTTCCGCGCGCCGAAAGCGATCTCCAGGCCTACTGGAAGGACAAGGAGCCGCCGTCACCAAGTGACATGGATGGTATGCGGTGGATCGCAGAGCAATGTCTGGGCATCGCCAAAGGGGTTCTCAAGATACACAGCCACGATTCGAGCAACTCCCGGCTGCAGCTGCCGGACGCAAACGGGTTGGTTGGAAACCACGGCGATATCAAACCTGAAAATGTCTTGTGGTTTCGAGAACGAGATGCCCAGGGCCGCTCGGGCCGTGGCATCCTCAAGCTTTCGGACTTCGGGCTTGCCGACTTCAACACGCGCAGGACAGCATCCCGGCGGTTCCACAGCAATATCTTTGTCACTTGCAACTACCGTGCTCCCGAGTGCGACCTGCCCAACCAGGGCGGCAAGGGCCGGCAGTACGATATCTGGACCCTCGGCTGCCTTTATCTCGAATTCGTTGTCTGGATGATCGGGGGAAGCCCATTGCTTCGGAAATTTGAGAAGGCAAGACTATCCCGAGATAAGGGCTGGTACAATATCCATACGGATACGTTTTTCGAGCTGGTTGGAGATGACGAATCGCGGCCCCAAAACGCCGTTATTAAACCATCCGTCACCGAGGTATGCATTCCCTTTTTAAAGCATCGATCAAGATACATACGGGCAATACTGACAGCGTCACCCTTCGCATTCATAGTTCATCCAGATGCTGAGGAGTCATGAAAGGTCCACACCTTTCATCCTTGATTTTCTGACTCTGATTGAGAACGGTCTGTTAGTGGTTAAGAGCCAGACACCCCACCGTTTCAACATTCAGCAAGCGCACGCGGAGCTTCACAAGATATTTGAGAAATGTCAAAGCGACCCCGGGTACTTGCAGGCCCAGGGGCATAACACGCCTTCGTGAGATGGCTCCGGATATATGCAGAATCGGTAAATGGCTGCGGATAACTTGATCCGTCAGCAACTGGCTGATGAAAGGACTGAAGGGTGGGCTTCAGGGGTGTCATGTGCTTGCTTCTTCTTGAGACGGGATCTTCCGCTCCAATTGGATGCTTCTGGACAGCGGGCGAGATCCGGTCCCCACACACACTCTCAATTCAGAAAGATCCACTGCGCTGGGTCACGCCCAAAACAATCCACCATGTATTCGTAGAGTATTTCCAGACGCTTGTTGGATGACGGGCGGTGTGCTCATGCTCAATGCCGATCAGCCACTGGATTTCAGCGCCCACTAGTTACGGTTTAGCGCTGTTAGTACTGACTCGCCCGGGCCAAACGCGACTGACGACAGTGACGAGGGCTGTTTGACGCGATTTGCAAAAGATTTGCACACGCGACGTCCAATTGTCCCCATCCCTCCTCATCCACACCGCAGACACCGACACCGGCACCGCCAAAATGCTGCAGCTGCACCCCGGCCCTCTTATCGAGGGCATGCCCGACAGAGGGTTCGCGTGTCACGACGACAACGACCTCAGTTCCGAGCATTCCTCAGACTGGGACGACTTAGACGACTTGGATGACAGGCGCAATTATCTGCTGCTGGAGGATTGCCCAACAGTGTACACCCAAATTCACCACGACAAGCTTGCCGAGGCACACGAACTGCTTCGGGAGTACAACAGAGTTGTCGACTACGCCACCCGCCAAATCGCCACGATCGTTGGGATTACCCGAATCGCAAGAAGCTGGGGGGTGAAGTGCACGCGGCTCTCACAACGGTTGTCGACGCTTGCAATGAGCTGGTTGATGTGCTGGAGCAGGATCCGGATGCCATGTTGGATGAATATCCAGAGTCGCAAGAATACAAGCCATTCTGGGATTTCCTGCGGGCACAGCAGAAAGAGTATCGCCGGCGCTACAGGAAACAACAGCAACTTCTTATAACCGATGAGTTCTTCATGAGAGTCGCTGCGGCCGTGGCGCGAATGCCACGCGCAAACACGATTCAATTTCACGACCTGGACCTCAAGCAAGGGCCGCAACGGGGCGTGCCGTTTGACGATGTAGATCCACGAGATCCCTGCAAGGCGCTGAAGCGACACGGATTTTTCCTTCAACCAGAACCGTTGTTATATGGGCTTGTCGAAGACGAAGACCAGTACTTCATACCGTTCATGGGGTTGGTACTGTGGGCCTTGCAGCAGGCCGGCCGGCTCCCAAAGGCCATTGACATATTTCTTCCCGGTACAAACTGTCAAAGGGACCCCCGGATCTACGACACCCGCCCATTAAGCCTTCTTCCGGATAGCGGCACCGCCCTCTATCCCTTGCACCCTCTTGCCCGGTCGGCTTTGCACAACCTGGAGAGCCTCACCCTAGCTGTTCATGACGACTTGCTCGGCAGCCGGCCGTCTCAGCGGGCCAATCTGGAGCACTTTCTTGCTCCCTTTCTAGCATCGCGATCCCTCCGCAAACTAGTGATGCATCATTACGGCACCCCTCCCTGGGCGGTAACGACGACCAGCCGACGGAGTCTATCGGCCGCATCCTGGCCTACAAACCGAGTCCTTGCCTGACAGAAATCAGCCTACGGGCTGTTGGGTTCACACACCGGGAGCTCGTCTCCTTGCTTCAAAGTATCAAGCACCCAATGCATACGATCGAGATCTCGAAAGCCAACCTGCTCGCCGGCTTCTGGGCCGACGTTTTTGACTTGCTTCGGGATTTCGACTGCCGCTACAAGCACATCGAATACGCCCGTGGCGGTGAGCTGGACTGCGTGGAAAGGGAGCGTTACAGAAGCATGCGGGATGTGAAATGCAGTGGTTACGAGTCAATGGTGGACGCATACATCAACGGTGTGGATATGGAAAACCCGACACGAATACATCCGCCGGTCCAAGGCAATTTTATTCTTCAGTTCCTAGCAGAACGGACCGAGCGCCGGTATTCTGTGGAGGACCAAGAGTATCCGGAGTGGCTGGCCGAGATAGAGGCGTCGGATGAATTCGAGATTGACGAAGATGAGGACGAAGTCATCATCGAGGATGAAAGCGGGTCAGACGACACTGGAGAAAACTAGGCGTGCACTCCGACCCATATGTACGAGTAGGATCGACTATATTATTTATATATATCCCTTTGCTAGATCAACGGACTCTGGCCTTTTTGGACGAGGCTTACCCGCCCCGTGGTGGATGGACTAAAGTGTTTTTAAAGCTACCTATTATTATTACGCCTCCTTTTTTTTTTGGGGGGGGGGGGGGGGGGATATATAGGTATATTTGCAAATCTAAGCGACAGCTATCCTCTTATACCTAGCATAATCTTGGAACACCTACACCTGGTGGTGCTTGCGTTTGAGTTGCAAAGGGAGGAGGATATGGATTGATTGGATGTACAGAAAATGGGTCACACAATTGGGTGTCAGGAAACATATTTTATTTAGGTTTTTTATTCAGCTCAACTAATTATCAGGAGGTTTGCTAAGACTGGCCAATCCCATGTGAAGGGGAGGGGAAAGGGCAGGCAGACCCTGGGGACCTTGGCCATACGAGCCAAGAGCCGCCCCGGATAAGAGGTCCCGGGAGAAAAGGAAAACAGGGCCTAGGAGAGCGAGATGCTACGAGGCTACGGGCTGTCTATCTGTCTTACTCGATTATCTCCTTGACCAGGCTCATCCAAGCTTGATCGGCGATGAGCGCCTCCATGGCCAAACCGGGCAACGTCGGGAGAAACTCGAGGTCTCCGCCCTCAAGACCCGGACGGGCAGGAAGGATAAGACCGTGGAAACCGGTAGCCCACTGCGTCTGGACCCGTCGAATGGCATCGGGAAGTCGTCCCTCGGACCCGGGCGACATTCCCGGAAACCAGAACTTGGCCTTTGAGCCCAGAAAGGCCCATGTGTTGGCCGAAAAGCTGGACGGCTGATTGGCGCTGTCCAGGCTGAGCCCCAGACGGCGGATATCAGGCGCCGAGGCAAACAAGGCCGAGCGCAGAAGCACATACTTTTCATCGATGGCCTTGTTTGCGTCCGTGATGGCTCCCGCGACAGTCAGGAGGGGCGTGCTGTCGGATTTCCAGTTACAAGCCTTGAGCAGGCCGCCTGTCGTCTTGATGGAATATGTGTTTGCCATGGTGATGGCGTTCCCGAAGTAAGACTTGATGGAGTCGTTGCCAGCAAATAGGTTCTTGAGGGGGTTGGTCCAGTCCTGAGGATTGTGAAATTCGGGCTTCTCAGTCATCAAACGGGCCATCTCGGCGGGGGTGTAGTTGCCCGTGGCCAGCCGAGCACGCGTGGTGTGAGCCCAGGCGGCCGCAGCCACGGCGGCGAACTTGGAGATGCGGATCGTGTTGTCCGATTTGCAGAGCGCGTCGAGTTTGGCCCCATCCATGACAAAGATCTTGCCAACGGGTGCGTTCCCGGGCGACGGAGCAGTTCGAGGTGCCGGAGGCTGGGTAGGCCCGGTCGGGGCAGGCAAGAGTGTGTACTCTTCACACTTCGCCAAAAGCTCCTGGAAGCCTCCCTGGTTCGTGATCGACGGGCCCAGTGCAAGAGTGCAGTTGGTCTTGGCATCGGAGGTACCGCTCGGCTGAGTGTTGGGCTGTGTTGCCGCTGCAAACAGCTCGAGAAAGGTGTTCAGGCATCTGCCGTCAGCATACGAGTGATGCAGCCTCACCAGAACAACGAACCCGCCATCCAGAAAGACAAGCTGGACGGCCGACACAGGGCCGGACTTACCAACGTCAATCGGGTACAAGAAAGCGTACTTGGGATGGACGAAGAATCCAGCCGGGAACTTTCCGTCGCGAAGACGGTCGTATCTGGTGTTATGGTCGGATGTCGAGGAAAGCGTAATGCGGTCCGAAGACGAAGTCTGGAGGTAGATGTTCACGCCGTCGGGCGTCACGAGCTGGCCGGCCAAGTCAGGGCGCTCGGCAGCAAGTCTGTCCAGGGCTGATCTGATGTGAGCCTCGATCGACACATTCTTGCTTGCGTCCGAGTTTGGAAAGCAGAGCGCGATGTTGATGTAGACTCGGGGAGCCACCTGGTCCCACAGCGATAGCTTAGTGACCGCCATGGTTCTGTCCTGGGTTTCACTTCTCGTTAGCAAAATGAAAATGGAGGTATTCTTTTGTCGGAGAATGTGCAGGGAGACGTATGACGGAGGAGATGGAATACCTAGTTGACAGAGATGGTGGCGTGTTTAACATTGATTGAAGTTGCGGTTGGAGTGGAAGAAACAGACTTGCTGTTGAGCTCGCAGAAATTGTGAGCAATGTTTACAGCCTTTGTGCGCTAAAGAAAGAAAACACCCCCCAAGAGTTGGTTTGGAAGGCCAACCAAGAACAATGCTTTTCATCCCTTCGTCTTCAAAGAATATCTATTGTTGTGCGGCTGGATCCACATCGTGATCTCCTTCTATTCTGGCCACCCGCCCGGGTTTCTGCTCTGCTTCAGAGGCTGAAATTCCCACTCATCTGATCTTGTTGTTGGTATTCCGTCCGATATCACGACCTCTGACACTGAGAATTGCCAGCAAAGAAAGAACTGGACCATTGTAGCTTTGTATTTGCCCTCCACAGACGGGACAATGGGACACGTATGACGGCGAAATCACGAGATTTAGATCAACAAGTATCGGTAGATCGCCAGGTAATCTTCGTAGTCTTTTCTGCTTCACTTGAAGCCCCCCTTCACACACTCTGCAGCTGAACAATTGCAGGCTCGATGCGTCCGGATGAGAACAATTGGAAGCGCTGGATGCGACAACCGACCATGGGTCTACTTGAGATTAAATACAGGGCTGTCGTCAGATCATTTTGGCCATTTTTATCCTGACCGATGTGTGATAAAAACGCGGTCGTTGTGTCTCCTAGAGAGATATTGTCCCGGCCAATCAGAATGCTGGAAGTGAGGTCCAATCACGGCGGCGAGTTTTTGAAGCAGTCGTGGATGGGGACATTGAACTCTGCAATCCGACCGACGCGATAGCTTGTTGCTTGTGATCGAACAGTTATACCAAACCAGAGCCGGGCTATGATATGGAACGCAAGTACAGTCATTGGCGGCGGACCTAGTTGACCAATACCACTAGTGGTCATGATGAATCACGGGATCACGTGAGCGCGCGCTCACCGAGACGCGGGTCACAACGCGCCTGGCCATCTCAGGGCGGTCAGCGCCGGCGAAACCCTAACTGGGAAGGTGGGGTTGTGCCAGCCACTGCTTCGAAACAAACGAAAAAAACGACGGTTGATGTTGGCCCTTCCAAATCGATAGTTAGACACTTCCGGGCCACTGGGCTTGCTGTCCAAGGTAATGAGGGCGGTTTCCCAATCCAGCAGCCGATTCTTCACGAGTCTGTTGGCGGTGCATGGGCAGTCTCATTCTCGGGAAGCGGAGCAAACCTTACCTTGATCCCATCTCTCACGAGGCATCAATCAAATCCTTCTTTCCATCCTGTGTTACGCTGACCCCACTTCGGGTCGCAATGCCCACCGTGTGTCTGTTTGTGTGTGCCTCCATCCAGTTACCAACCAGAAAACCGGCCCGTAATTCACTCCTCCCCTCGTTCTTCCACAAACAACAACTTCGAATCGCGGAAGAAAAATGGCGTCACCCGGCTCACCAGCGCCCGACGAGTATGCGATCATTGCGATCGCGCCCAGTCCCGCGTACCTCGATGTGCTTGACAGCCTGGTGCCCTCGATTGCGGCGCTGAAGAAGGCCGGCCACATTACTGCGCAATTGACGGATCAGCAGCTCGACGAGAAAAAGCGATGCGTCAAGTGCAACGCCAGACGTAAGTGTCCCGCCCGGCATCCGCTTATGCAGCTAGCACTCTGACCGTCCATCAAAGCTCTCAAGACGCGCATTCGAGACCGCCGCCCCGCTGCAACTGTCAAGAATGCAGCGCCGAAACCCGCCAACGCGAGCACGAAGAAGCCCGAGTTTTGTTGCAAGTTCCATCCCGGTGAGGTCAAATCGAAGGTATGTACACACGACCTTCCCTTTTTTGCTGATGTGAAGTTCCTAACCTAATGCTTAGATCTGGAGCTGTTGCGGGCAGCACGTCTCGCATCCTCCCTGCGGCGGAAGCAATGAGCACCAAGTTGAGCCAGATCCAGAGAATCGACTCATCCGAGAGCGTTGGGAATTCGAGGATACCCCCATCCAGCAGCACCCCGACCATCGTATTGCGGTCGCTATCGACTGTGAGATGGGGACTGCTCGCGACGGTGAATCGGAACTTATTCGCGTGACCATCATCGACTACTTTTCCGGCACAACTCTCCTCGATAGCTTGGTCTACCCCGATGTCCCGATGCTGCACTACAATACAAAGTACTCGGGAATCCGTGCCGGAGATATGGAGAAAGCACGACGCAGCCGTGAGTGCATTTTTGGCAAAACGGCCGCGAGAGCCGCCATCTTTCGATATGTAGGCCCCGCTACGGTTGTCATTGGCCACGGCATGCAGAGCGACTTGGTCTCTCTGCGCTGGATTCATCATCGTGTCGTCGACTCGTTCCTTCTGGAGTCCGGCATTCGCCAGGCGCAGAAGGAGGCAGAGGAGAAGGCGAAAAAGAAGGAGGAGACGAAGGTGGAGGAGAAGGCGCAAGAAGGACAAGGTCAGACCAGGAAGGGGCGCGGTAAGGGACACCCCGACGGCATGTCACTTCAGGCACTGGCCAAGAAGCGGCTCGGGAGAAGCATTCAAACAGGATACGGCCACGACAGCCTGGAGGATGCCAGAGCGGCAAGGGACCTCGTTCATTTGCACATTGAAGCGGCGATTGCTGCTCGGATGCAAAGGCAGCAGCCTCGCGCCAAGGTTCAACCCAAGTGGTGAACGGCTGCCCAAGTATTAGATCGAGCAGCAGATATGAGATTCGGCGCCTTTCTTTTTTTCTTTTTCTGCGCCAGTCTTGCGTTTAGATAGCTATCTGGACATAGTAATCTAATCAGCCCGGAACCGTGTCTTGCCCGCCTCTAGCTGTGATACCCGTCACCTCATGAAAGCATTCACTCACCCCAGACCGAGGCAATTTTGGCGGATGTCCTCAAATTTGCTTAATCCCACATTCATTCCCAGCCCAGCAGTTATTAGAAGTGTCGTGATTCTGATGACTCGAGGACAGCCACGAGTCCTTGGCCGGTGGAACAATGACGTAGTGTCCGCTCGGCGCGCCCATGCCCATGGCGCAACACCCCGGGTGGCGGGCGCCCCCGCTTTGCCGTGCCGGACAACGTCGACTCGGCTGCAAGGCTGCATTCTCGTCGACTCCAGTGCAGTTTGGCCGGAGCGTTCACCACGAGTATCCTTTCTGAGAAAGTCAATTGATCACTATCCGTGCAAATAACACTGTTGTAGCGTCTCTGACGTAGTGCTACGTCTGGTCCGTCCGGCTGTGGTGGACATCACAACCCAATTCTGCACAGTGCGAAGGAACGTTGAAGACCTTCCCGTGGCGGACTTGAGAGCCTGAGGAATTGTGCTGGTTAGGGCTTGAACGCCTCGCGTTTGACTTCACAATTTTGTGGGAGGGGCAAACCGGAACAACTTCTTTTCCCGCAAGTCTTGCGACTCCGACCGAGTTCATTGGTCTCGCCCTTCAACTCCGTGAACTCTTCCCTCGGAACTTCCTCCCCCCACCTCTCTCGCGCGAAGCTTCATCCTTCTCACCGCCCTGCAAACATCGCGCACTCGACCAATCCAGCGCCTTCGGCTACCTACCTTACTCATCACAGACCCTTTTCGGTTCGTTAATCGTGCATTTCATCCCGTTCCCAATGTTTGGTCACGATGCTAATTTGACCCGTCAATTGCGACAGTCTCAAGTCATGGCCCAGCTCGCGGAGCCCTCGCGCACCTCGTGCGTCGAGAACGCCATAGGCCTCGAGCCTTCCCTTCCCAAGTCTTCCGAGAACGCCGCTTCCGAGGGCGCCACGACGCCCGTCCCTGGCGACATCGGAGCTACCGGCGGTCCGGTGGAGGCAGTCACTTCCCATCAGGATCACCTGGTTGATGAGCCGACCGCTCTGATCGTCCTCTCCACCCCGACGACTCCAGTCAGCCCTTCAACCCCCAAAAAGGCGACCAAGTCGATCATGGCGACCATTGCTACCAGTCCGACCGCCGAGCAGCTACCCTCCCTCGATGAGGAGCACTCGGGTTCGGACAAGACTCCCCCCACGACCCCGGGCCCGGTTACGCCGAAGCACTCCCGCCAGTCGGTCGTCTACCTATGTGAGGATGACGAATACGATCTCATCCCCCCCGCCTTTCGCACTCCCGACACAATTCCGTGGTGGGATGAGGTCCGAGAATACTGTGGTCAAATTCCCAAATGCGATTTTTGTGGCTCCCGTCTGTTCCGTTGGTGGTCGTTGGAGTTTTGTTGCCCAGTTTGTGACTGCGACAATGGTTTTAACAGTCTTGGGCAGCCACTTTGTGTGTTTGAGGACCCCGAGGAGGATGAGTACTAGCGGATTGAAGGCATGCATGCATGGAAAGGATTCTTGTATTTAGCCAGCTAGGGCAGTGCTTCGGACGTGGATAAACTAAGGATTGATTACTCCTTCTCGTCTCTTCTGATTCTATTTCACCACGACATCTGCCGCCCGTCGGCGCCGTCAGCTATCTCTCTCGTCAATCCCGCGTCGTTTGCTCATCAAACGTAGTCCACCCGCCCCAGCCTTTGAGCATATTTACGGCTGCGTTGTGCCCTTCAGATTGCGCCAAACGAACTGCGCGGATGAATTGGCGCCGATCATCATCCTGAAAGCTGGCCCCCGATCTCAGGAGAAGATGCAACATGTCGAGATGGCCGTGCTCGGCAGCCCCCTCCAGTGCTGTCCTCCCACGCCAGGATGCGGCTTTGGCATTGATGCCAGCTCCATGACGAATGAGTTCGCGCGCGACCACCACATGGTTCAGGATGGCTGCAGTCTGAAGTGCGGTTCCAGCTCCGGTGTGATCTCTGTGAGGCTCCCGGGCATTCGCTTCGGCCCCAGCCTGCAAGAGGAATATGGTAAGGTCTGCGTCTCCCATTCCTGCAGCTACCTCCAGGGGGACTTTTCCAGTTTGGAGCGACCGTAGATTGACGTCCGCACCCGCATTTACAAAGGCTTTGACTATCCAAATTTGCCTTGAGGCAATCGCGGCATCCCAGGCTGAAAGAACTTGTTTTTGTCCGGTTTCATATCCCGACAGGATCAAACCCGTGTTCAGCGACGCCCCAGCATCAAGCAAGTCTTGTACGAGCAAATGGCTGCCCAGCAAGATGGTTTTGGCAAGTGTCTGCCCCAGGCAGTCAGGGTGCCAGTTGATGGCTGGAAGCAGCAACTGAAACAACGGCCGGCGGCCATGCTCGACCACCTTAGCCAAGGTCTCTGCCGTATATTCCGGGCTGGCATAAACCGTGTCAGAATTATTCCCGGCCCTTCGAAGGGAGGTCGGAACGGCGTATGGAATCAGAAGCTTTATCATCTGCTCCCCGTCCTTCGCCGCGCATGCGAGTCCGAGGGTTCTCCGCGTATAGGCCGCGCGACACTCCACAAGGATCTGCACAGTCATAGTATCCCCCACCGTGATAGCCGCGTCAAGGGGTGCCGGGGAAAATGTGGGTGTATCTGGGTGCGTTACCGGATATCCTTGGTTTATCAGTTCAACTGCCCGGGTCGGGTTGCCCTCCAAGATGGCTCTAGTAACAAGGTCCGGTCGACGCCAGTCAAATGCCCCATAGCTGACGGAACCACGGCACACAAGCTGCTCGGCCCCATCCTGGTCCTGGTGCTGGGAGAATGGCGTTGGACCGCGCTGTCGGATCGAAACATCTCTTGCCCCTAGCCTGATCAACTCGCGCTGGAAATCTTTCATAGGAACCCCCTCATGGGAGTCGCAATCCTCGATTGCTCGGAGAAGCGGCATGGGCCGACAGCCCATCTTCAAGGCGTTTGCATCGGCGCTCGGCACATTTGCGCCGCTGCCCAGAAGCATCTGCGCGGCAAACAAGTTGTGCCGCACACATGCAATAAGCAGAGGGCAGCAATACTTCGCAGCCGGCAATAGGTTGACCTCAGCCCAGCCATCAACCAGGAGAAGTTTGATCATGGTGGGGTCGCCCTTGGCCACTGCCAATCCGAGAGCATCGGTAGAGACTCTTTCTGTGCAGACAACATCAGAGTCACCCGTGTGCCTCGGTAGAAGGCGGAAACATTCAGTTAGTTGCAGGGCATTGGGGTCCGCCCCTAGGCTGAGGAGATGTTCCGCTAACCAGTGCTCACTGCTCAGGATGGCCTGGCCAAGGAGTGATACTTCAGCGCTGAAGGGAACGGTAGTGTGAACTCGGCCGTCAATCCTGGCGCCAGCCTTCATCAGCCGCTGCGGGATCAGTTCATGATCTTCGTGCCGCTTCTTCTCACTAAGCGACCGTTTGGGTGTGCACCCATTTTCTTTGTCTTCAGACCCGTGGTTGGGAGCCTCCAGGGCACTTTCTTCGAAAGTCGATTCCCGTTCCGCCTTCTCCTGATGCCGCAGCGATGACTGGATAGCAAGCTTCAGCGCGTGGGGAGATACAGCGGCACCGGCGTCAAGGAGAGCGTCGACCACTAAGAGGTTGCTCTGGCGAATAGATAGGCAAAGCGGCGATCTCTCCGGGGGGCAGGAAGGCGGTCCGTCAACGTTAGCTCCATGGTTGATAAGCATTCGGACCATTTCTGAAGAGCGTGTCTTGTTAGCCATCCCTGCCGCAAACTGGATGGGTGTCTGCTTCTCCCAGTCGGCGCTCTGAAGATTCGCGTTGACATCGACTCCTAGGTCCAGTATTACCCTCAACATGTCGAGACGCGCCAGCCGAACAATGCTATTGAGTGCTCTATCTTTTATAGATTCAGCGACAGCGGATTGTTCTGAGAGGAGGGACTTAAACAGGCGAATACCAGCGGATCCGAGTGAACCGAGAAGTCGTACCACGGCCGTGTCAAAAACATGCAACTGCTGGTCATTCATACCGGTCCGGAAAGCCTGGTCGTTGGAGAGGAGGTGCAGCTGAACTAGGATCATTGCAGCGGCTGTGGGCGACTCGGAGTCCTCGATGCCACCGCCTTCGGCCACATCATCAGCTTCGAGTCATTCAAAGTTTAGGTTCGCGCACTACTCACCGCTTCCCGGCAGACAACGAAGGTGACTGAAGAACTGAGCGGAAGGGCTCAGATTATGTCCATCATCCCCCAATCCATCAAGGCCGATAGCAAGAGACGACTGCGGTGCTTCTGGGCTGTAGACCACCATGTTCCATGGAGAATCTGTTTCATGTGTATTCCCCCCAGAGCAATCCTGAGCCCCAGTGCATTTCTCAGCTTGGGCAGAGGTAGTTGGAGCATACCGACGGCTTGCTCGAAGGATTTTTCTCGACGAGACCTCGGTGCCACGTAGGATGTCGTAGACGCTCGATTGTTTTCCGTTCCTTGCTCGGTTCGCAACCCTTACTCCCATCCCCCCTCTCCAGTCTGTGTTCTTGACTACCTTCCACTCCCGGAATTTCTTTTCATAAGAAGACTTGCTGAAAGCCGCCAGTCAGCGCAAAACATGGTTTAAATCGTGCCAAGTTCTGACCTTTTTGCGAAGCCTTGCTTCTTCATCTCCTCAGCTACCTCCTGCACGGTCAGGTCCCTATCGATGTACAATTCTTCCAGCCTTCCACGATGCTGCTCCCACAAGTCGGCAGGTTTCTGTGCCATTTTGAGTGCCGTTGACGGAGGAGTAGTGCTGGCCGCAAGTTTGGAATTACCACATGAAAGAGTTGGACTCAGAGGCGGCAGAATTGAAGAACAACACAGGAGAAGACGGTTAGGCATTCAAGGTTCGAGTTCGGCCAGTTAAGTAGGCCCCCATTGTGGCTCTGGCTTCCTGACATGTTTGATTGGTGCAGCCAAAACCGTAATCCTTCTGCCAAAACCTCAACGGGGCGCCCCACTTCACATTGGGCGCGTGTTTGCCCGTTGGCCGCCATTGGCAGCACAGGGTTACACAAGAAAACCGTCCTGCTGGCCCACAATTTCCTGATATTTCTTGTATTTCAACCCGGAGTCGCTGCGACATCCGTGAAAATTGACACCTTCCTTGATGTCACGACAAACAAGCCCAGTGGACTCCAGTCACTCAAGCGTGGTGGAATAGATTCCCCTGAAGAAATGAGCCCCGAAGCAATTGCTCTGCTTTTGTCACTCGTCGTCGCATTGCCGCCATCAGTGATGATACTCTGGAGAAGACGCTACCTCAGGCGACCGGCGGTGTCCTCCAAGCCCCAACACCGTGGGTACCACTTCCTCTCTTAAAGAGCTGTGCTGATGCCTGACAGACGAGGCCTTGCTGGGACCTGAAATGGAGTCGGTTGTCACTCAGACGGAATCTGAAGGGCCACTAGCGAGCCCGGTGCATGATGGTCAAGTTGCTGCGGTCAATCACGGGTTTCACATACACCTCACGTCCACAGCGGCGGCAGATTCGGCTGCGACAAACAGCCGTGAGGACATCATTCGGTATCAAAGAGGCGGGCGCTTTTAACTTGGACTTCGGAAGCTGGGCTCTGGGTTTATTACATACATACATCTTCATCATTACCGATATTGAGTGGTAAGCGCAAGAAACCAGATATCGATGCCGCCTGCTGCAAAATGCAGCGCACATCCGTTCAATCCTTTTGTTTCAGACATGTACATCGTATTCTCTGATGCCTACGGTTTATACGGTTTACAAGACTATTATTTATGGCTAAGATAATGCTAAATAGGTAGTGGGCAGCACTACTTGCTTGTATCCTTTGTGAAGAAGCAGGCACGTTCCATTGTTCGTTAAGACAGTTAACGGCAACAGTCGCGGAAAGCAGTGGCTTGCAACCGTACCAAATAATTGTGGGCCAAGCAGAAGCTCAACACAAGTCATGACTACCGTTTTGCAAAGAGGGGGTAGGAACGTAGCTCAGTAACAAGGTGGGTAGGTGCCAGGCTTTCTCTTTCCGTTGATTCTATTTTATAACTTTTACTCTTTTAAACGTGCAACAAGCTGCGCTCTAACCGCACAGTTCCTATTTTAATGATTCCAGAGAAACAGATTTTACAGTAGGTCAATTGTCACACTTACTTATGTCATGGGCTCAGATCGATTTGGTGTATTTGAAAGAAAATTGGTCAATTTGTTTCTAGGGTTACAACGAGAGGTTGAGATCTCAGTCTGCTATGCGCCTGTCACAGCAAGGGGCCTGTCGACGGCCTCATAGTTTAATGAGCGCAAAAGGCCAGAATCTCGTAGGGCATGGGGATGGTATCCTCCAGCCCCAACTGTTCAGCCACCACCTCGTAAGCCTCACGGAGATCATCGCATAGGTCCATGAAGTCCTCGTAGTCATCAGAACCACCTTCAACCATCTCCATCCCCGCAACCAGGATCAGGTCACGGCCGCCGTCATCATCCTCGTCCATTTGCGTCAGGATTTCCGTCTTCGTAGCAAAAGAAAGCTCAGCAATTTCAGCCCTTGAGAGCCTGGACCAAGAAGCCCTGGACCGAGCAGGATCAATGAGCTCAATGGCAAAGGCAAACCAGAGATCAAGGCGCTCGGCCTCGAGCTTCCGAACCTCATCAGCCAGTCGGAAAATGTGAGGCAGCGATGCGCGCCGTCCAGCACCTGCCGGAGCCGTCAACAACGCGTGAATGTCCTTGAGCTTGGCGAGGTAGGCCCTGGCGTGATCAAACATCTTGGACAAGCAGCGCTCAGCCCGCTCATTCCTGGCCTCGGGAGTGTCAGCGGCGGCGCCGCTGCCCAAATTTCCGAGCCAGGTTGGGAAAGTCATATTTTGCTATGATGGCAAGGACAACCTCTGTTTCTGATCTAAGGTAGGTAGGCAGCTGTTGACTGGATAGATTCCTTAGATGTCTGACCCTGTGAGGATGCTGATGATGGTGAGATTATGTTCCCTCGAAGGTCTGGATCTGTCTGTTTAAATACCGGTTCGGACGAAGCATTGTTCTTGGATTGTTTCGCGAACAATCCACATTGTTATGACGACCCCTGTCTCTTGAACAAAGAGAACAGTCGAGCCCCTTTCGTCTTTGGCTCTGCCCACATATGACCAAGTTGTAGATTACAAAGAGTGCTGCAGGAAGGATGTATCTGGTCATGGAATGTGTTTATTGTTCTTCCAATCATCAGCCAAGTACAACTCTTGTTGGAGAAGCGAGCCTTCAGCCCGTTTATTCCGAATTGTTAAACTTTCTCCCATCGGCCGGAAGGAGACAATTGCTAATTCCTAGACTTGATTGGCATCATGAACTCTCTGGTGAGTTGCTCCATAAGGGGGTGACAAGGCCGCTAGTTCCTCCTCAGGAGACTTTAGAGCGTATGTACCTATTTGTGTAATAGTCGATGTGACCAATCCTCGGAGACATGCTATCTCGATGACATGTAGTCCCGCATATGAAACTGGACGCTCTGTCTTCGTACCTAGGTAGCATAGCAACCCCGGCAGGCGCGTGTAGAGAGATGTACTGTTTCGTTACTATTCTTTATCATGACTCGTTGAATTTGCCAACGGGACTTGTACAGGGTATTTGAACGTTTAAATGGCATCTGATAGGGGTGCACACCCCCTTTTGCTACGGGTACATCCCCTTGAAAATAAACTTTTCGCGTAAATCCTCAGATACAAGCGCTTTGGCGGAATTATCAATACCAAAACGGTTATCAATAAGGGCTTTACAATTTATTAATTACGTTTTTAAACCTTTATTTATCGCAAATAAAATATAAAAAGTCTCGACCTAAGGTATATTTAAAGGTTTAGTGAATAAACGTAACTACCTCATACCTTTACTTTTATTAGCCTTTGTAACTTTAAAACCCCTAGCTATATAGTAGATAGGCCTCTAACAGTTTAATATTTAGCTTTTAGGGAAAATATCAACAGTAGATTCGAGGGCCGATACGTAAAACGCTATTACGAGGGGATGCACCCGTAGCAAAAGGGGGGTACACCCCTATCAGATGCCGTTTAAATTTGTTAAAAAGGATAAAGGAAAACTGTTCAATAGGGACCAAAGGCCTGAAATGTAAATTACTATTCTGTGTGCTAGTTCGGTGTGCTGTGTGTGATTCCGTCATCATCTCTCCGGAACCCCACAGGCTTCAACCCTCCTTCATTTCACATCGATAAACATATCATGTAGCAGTACCCTTAGGTGGGAGCTGTTTTGTGCCATCCGCACAGTAACGATGGAAAACATCAACGGCGCTAGTCGCCTGAACAACAGCAGCAGCAGCAGCAGCAGCAGTGGACACCCCTGTCCCGCCACACTGATCAACAACAGCCGTCGAAATGTCCCAGCTGATTTTGCTGTAGCTCCTGGTGCAGAAGCAGGCAAAGGATGTCATCTCTGAGTTGTCGCGGCAACCACGAGCCTCATCACGCACGATGGTGCTGAGTGCGGCTTCGGCGCAGGGCGGAAGATTGCTGTAACCGGGGACGACGTCGATGAAGATCGGAGTCGGCGTACTCGTTGGGGTCCCTCCCAACCCGAAAGGGATAGCGGCAGCAACCAATAATAGGAGGAGGGGACGACCAGCGAAATGACTGTACGGCGCCGCACTCATCATCCCAGGTTTGACTCGATGTAACTCTCGGTAGGTTTGGACTGCTCGAAGACGTTGGCTCCAGGACGTTGGGTAGGTATGGAAGATTCGACGCCAGATTTCCACATGGAGGGATAACCAGCGAGTTATCCTTTTTTCGTCGCGGCACTTGAAATAGTTTGGTGAATTCCTCAATGGAAAGTCACGTCTGCAGCCTCGCTCGGCCTCAGAAGTTGCCCTGAAACGAACACCGAGTCGGAAATGCACACAGCCCGGCGTGGCGTCTTTCAAGGCTCCATCGGTGGGCCAGCCCACCCAAAGTGCAATTTTCTGACTGGCGAGGGTGGTGCAACTGCCGCCCAGCAGAAGGGTGTGCGTAGGCATCATTGGCGTAAATTCAGGTGCCTGCCTTGACGCGAAGTTGGAGGTGGCGGCTAAATGCAACCCCGTGTGGACAACGGAGAATTCCGAGACTTCATTCGCTCACACACAACGGGAACTTTGATTCAATTGGTGATTTCGCCCGCACCGAAGGCTTGCAGCGGCCTAAGGCTGGCAATGAGGTCTGAAACTCCCCATTTGCGGTGAAGTCTCAACAACGTACCAAACTACGACAGTTGGGTTACACGGCTGCAGCCTCACACCATCGTGCCGCTGTCGAGTCGATGAAGAGCGCCGGGACCGACCGCCCGGCGGTAACCCAAGCCCCAGACCGACACGCACTTTACGGACTGGAAAAAGGAGAGCTAGGCTCCCGAATAACAATTATAGCATTGTACTTTGGTGGCTTGCCAGACCCAATCTTTCAGATCCAATCGTTTGCTTGGGATTTCTATCCTGTCGTCGCTTGGGGCGGTTTATGGACGGGCTTGTGTTCCTGAAGTCCTGGGTCCTGGGGAAATCTCCTTTACCGCCCGATGTATAAGTCTGCATGGCAAGTCGAATTTGGAAGTTTCGCGTCGACATCCTGGGCTCGCATCAACCGGAACCTGTCTCTCCTCGCTCTGGACCAGCAGGACTCAATCGGCTCGACATGCCCTTCTCCGATACCACCGATTGCACGTGTCTCAAGGACAAGGATGTTTTCGTCGAGGTCAAAGAGACCGTGGACGACAGGCGTCCAGCCTGTAACCGGTCGCCCTCCGTGCTCGGATTCTTGCGACGTCCCCTGTCGGCCGCTTGCGAAGCGTATCGGCTCTCGGTCAAGCTCTACCATGTCATCTCCAACCGGTGGTGGCTGTGGGAACTCGGCGCCTGGATTCTCAGTTCCCTGTCCATGCTAGGTGTCATTATCACTCTTTGCAAGGCGGACGAGACCGCCATTGCGGACTGGACATTCCCGTTCCAGCCGAATTCCGTTATCTCGGCTTTCATGGCCATCTGCAAGTCCGCTATTCTCGTACCCATCTCGGAATGTATCAGTCAGTCCAAGTGGTTTCAGTTCCAACATGCCCCTCAGAAGCTCAGCACTCTGCAAGACATCGACGATGCGAGCCAGGGACCGCTAGGGTCGGCCCAACTACTCACCAAACCGAGGGCTGCCGGGATGATCGCCTTGATGGGCGCATTTCTCACGGTCCTCTCACTGGCACTGGATCCATTCACACAGCAGGTTCTCACTTTTGACTCTCGGAACGTCCAATTGCCGGGAAACGCGGCCGAGGTCTCCATCACCCACTCTCTTGCAAAGATTTTCAAGCCGGATGTCGAAGGAGCCATATTGAGCAGTCTCTATACGACAGAGAAGTCCCCGCTCACATACAAGTGTACCACATCGTCGTGTCAGTGGCCGGATCCGCTGACCTCGATTGGCGTCTGCTCGTCGTGCCGCGACCTAAAGGCGCTCGTACGCCCTCTGTGTTCTACCGTGCCCGGACCGTTGTTCCCGACGGCTTCGGATGCCTGGAATTTCACAGCCACAACATGCAACTATACCATCACACCCACCGTCTCGTTCTCGGTTCACATCCAGACTCTGCATCTTCCGGCCGCCAACGGCAGGCCAGCTGAGTATGCGAACCAGTACACCCAGCGTCAGATCTTCAGTCCTTCAATCAACCAGAACCTGAGTCGTCTTCTCGAGACTGAAGCACGCTGGATCACGACCACCGTATCTTGGGCTACCAATTACAACGACGAGACGTATCCGATGCCGGCCCTGACCATCGATGATCTCGATCCCGAAATCCTGCTGTGTGGTTTCTACTTCTGCGCGCAGACGTACCCCTCTCTTTCGGTCGACGGCAACGCTCTCGTCAATGCGACGCCTATTTCAGTCCCCCTTAATCTGACGAACCCTCCAATGGTTGTGCTGCCCGGTCAGCAAGGGAAAGCGGAGGTATTGGCGCCTGTCCCGCGGGCAGGGCATGAGGAAACCAACGTGACGGCGCCCTTCCTCGTATCACAGCAGGCACTGTTTGATATTCAGGGCATTCTACGCGAGGTGTTTGCTCTGGGACAGAGCGGTGGCAACGATGAGTTTTCAGTTTTCCCCGAGGCCAACTCTGGTACGGACGGACTTGTGTTTGAAGATCGAGCGATTACGGAGACGTGCAGCACCGTCGCCAACACTGTTACCGGGCAACTGATGATTGCCGAAGGAAGCAACAAGATAACCGGGACGGCGATGGTGAGTCAAGCGTACATGAGGGTTCAGTGGGGTTGGATAGCGTTGCCGCTTGGCGTGTTAGCCGGAGCAGGTTTATTGTTGGGCGGGACAGTCCACAAAGCACGCAGGAGCAAGGCCAGGATTTGGAAGGGGAGCAGTTTGGCAGTCCTTCTACATCCCCTCAAGGGCTGTGAAGAACATGCTGCCAGTGTCGGGACACTGGAAGAGATCCACGACTTTGCGAGCAATGTCTGTGTAAAATTGGAGAGGGATGAGAGCGGTATAGGATATGCCTTTGTTAATAGCTCGAAGCACTGAGAACTAATCCATAGGGTATCTGATAGGGGTGCACCCCCCTTTTGCTACGGGTGCATCCCCCCACCATAGCGTTTTACGTATATACCCTTTAGATTACTGTTAATATTTTTCCTGAAAGCTGTATATATATTTATTAAAGGCCTATTTACTATATATAAGGGGTTTAAAGTTGGTAAAAGCTGATAAGAGTTAAGGTATAAGTAACTACGTTTATTTGCTAACCCCTAGGTATACGTTAAGTTAAAACCTTTTATATCTTATTTCCGTTAGATAAAGGTTTAAAAACGTAACTAATAGATCGTAAAGCCCTTATTAATAACCCTTATAGCATTGTTAATACGCTGAAACACGTATATTTAAGAATATAGGCGAAAAATCTATCTTCAAGGGGATACACCCGTAGCAAAAGGGGGGTACAACCCTATCAGATGCCATCCATAGGCCCATCTGCCTACCTTATGAGAGTACGTCTACCCACTGGTAGCACTCAACTTTGTCCCGGCTCCTTGGAAAATATGTGATCACAACCTCTTTCCCATCTCTCTTTACAACCACCCTCATTTGATTTTCCACGGAATCGGCGGCAGTCGACAGCGTCCAGAAGCGCACGACCTCATCACCCTCCCGAAGGCCAGCTTCCTCTGCCCGTGAACCCGGTATAAGCCCAGAGATGTTTCGACCCAAACTGCTCTCGGAGAATCCAAGCTCCAGCTTCTCCATATCCTGCCTGACCATTCGCAACCCAAAGCGAGCCAGACTCCCCGGCTCTGGGATGATGAGCTTACCGCTCGTCATGTTGTGGAAGCTCGCGTCCGCAGCTGTTTGGCCAATGTAATCGGCGAGAGTAGAAACAAACTGCTCGCTCTGAGTAACAGCGTCCGTCTTGTACCGACGGTATAGCGACAGGACAAGATCGTCCAGTCCCTTGGACCCGTTGGTGGCCTGGCTTATCAGCCCCTGAACTTGGGCCAGGTATATGAACCCTCTGAAATACGAAGTCCGGACCAGCTCAGTGCTTGTCCAATAGTGATCCAGCACGTACTTCCAGTCCATGCCGGTTGTGCCCCCCGTGTAGTATGACTGCGCGTTGTTGTTCATCCATCGCACAAAGTACTTCCTGTCCACGGCCCCCGCCAGGAAAGGGGCCATGACGGCGTAATAAACGGCTACACCCTCCCTGTACCATACATCCTCCTGCCTCACCGGGTTCATGAGCGCGTATCCGTGTACCGACTCGTGCGAGACCAGGTTCTCTAAGTCGTCGGTTGTCAGCTCCTCGGCAGCCAGATCCGTGTACTCCATCAGGAACGACCTGAACCCGCCCGCACCTCCGTATCCCATGCCTGCCTTGCGCCAAAACAGCCTAAATGAGTCCTGGCTCTCGCCAAAGAAGCCCCTGACTGCCGCTGTGAGTGTTTTGATCCTGTTGCCAAGAACCTCAGTGTCCCATGGCAGAGAGCCTCCCATCCAGTACATGGCAAACGGCCCGGTTCCATCTCCATCCTCCAACCTCTTTTCCCAGGGAGGCCACCTGCTCAGATTTCCCACGGCAAAGTATGTCTTGTCCAGCACTCTCCCTGGCCGCCCTTGGATCGTGGTCTCTGCTCCCTCACCGAGGGAGCTGACCGCTCTCATACCCCACGGGAACTTGTCGAGCCCCTCCCATCGGACAGTGATATTCCACTCGTCATCCACTGCCGGACGGGGTATAAATCCTTGACCCAGCCCAACAACGCCGCCCTGGTCGCGTCGCAGGTCAATCCGGGGCCCGTTTCCGACTCCTAAAGCAGCAGGGGGAGTAGCGAGGAATCGGATAACTACGTCCCCGACAGGTTGTCGCGTCGCGGACCAGTAGCGGACTGCATTGGACGAGTTCGTATCGAGGTACGAGGTGAGGGGAAACGGGCCGGTCGAATCAGACGCAGAGAGATTTCCGTAGGGGATAGTTTTGATGGCACCATCGTTGACCAGGTAGTAGAGCATCGGGTCGAGGGAGGGTGTCCCAGTGAGGGTTAGAACGACCCTTAGGGCTGTTACTTCCGGGGTGGAGGCGCCTGAGGAGAAGAAGATGGGCGTAAGGGAGACGAGAAGGTGTGGGAGCGAGTCGGCTGCCATGACTATGGGCAGGAGAAAGATGATGACAGAGACCACTCGTTGGAACATGATACCGGCGACGGGTGGCGGATGACAGTTGTGGAGTTCGACACCAGAGCAACAAACGTGGCTCAGCCAAGGTGCGACTTGTTGTATTCGGAGCTACGACTTGCTTATTGTGTTTATTGCGTTTCTAGAGTACCACACTGAATGTCTTTCTGGTGCCGGATCGCCGCGGAAATCGATCCGCCATCTGCGATACGCGTATCTGGCTAAAGTGGAGTTCTTCCACTCATACGCCGCAGCGATGCAGAGTGCCTGTAATATTGGCAATGACGTAGGACTGAGGGCGTTTAGGGATCGGGTTGGGTAATACCCGCTGTGGAAAGCGGAATTCTCATTGCTCATCAGCTGGTTGGTTGGCGAATAAGGCTCGAGCTCTACCACTAGAGCCTACAGTATCGGCCCGCTGTAGCATATTATTCCGTTCAGGTACCCGCAGCCCCGAATCACGTCATGGAGCACTCACCGTTTCTACCGAGAAGTTGATTCGGAGTGACAAAAATAGACTAGAGGATATTGTTCTAAATGGTGCACGATAGAACACAGATCTGGAGATACTCCATAATGGAACAAACAGTATTCAATGTCTTGATCAAAAGCTGCTGCTAATTGTTCTTGTACAATATCGTATTACTCCATTAAATTCAACTCTACTCTTGGACCGTGCACGCCCTCGAGCCACGTAAAGCAGCCTTGGATTTTTAGTCAGAGGTCGCTTCGCAATCGCCAGATGCAGAGTGGTAGTAAACTAGTGCCTTATAAAGTAAGGTTTAGTCCTTTTCTAGAACCGCCTTGGGCCTTGTCTGGATGTGGCGTGGTGTGGCCTTACGTGCCCTGAGGCGTGTACGGTCAACAGTAAAGTTGAATTTAATGGAGTAATACGGTATCTCAACCCCTTCAGCATGATCTGCTGGAGGACCGCAATACGACGCAGGTGCACGCAGGTGCCGAAAACCAATTTCTCTCCAGCACCAGAGACTGGACTCTACCATACCTACCAGAATGGAATGTCGGTAAAGTGGTGAAGAGGACATATGTGGTTCATCCCAAACTGGTGCTGAGTCCAACGCTGGTCTGCTGGTCGCCACGGCCCATGCTCAAAGACCTGGCAGCGTGAGAGGGTCGATTTCCCCTAGACAATAGACACAAGACACTAGTTTCTCTCTTGAGCGCCTGCTCGTAAGACGGCGTAATTATTCGCCGATTGTCAAAAGAGCGTTGCTGTGGACAGAAAGGGGGTAGGTGTCGGTAGGACCCCCTGCGTCTCTTGGCATTCAGCCATGGGGCAGACACGCGTGGGGTCAAAGGGGGACCGAGTGAGGACCACGGACAAAGTCTAAAATGCGGGGAATTACCGGCCTGCCTACTCCAATTCCCTTTTGCCCCGCCGCTTTATCCGCAAACTTGGACCATTCCTTGTTCGGCCCGAGAAACAATGGATCCGCTCAGCGTCGTAGCTTCGATCGCCGGGATTCTGTCAGCGGCCGGAGCCGTTACCAAGGTCTTGGCCCCATATCTGGCGGCAGCACGCGAGACACCAAAGCTTGCAGTCCGGGTCAACTCCGAGGTCCAGAGCGTCACCATTATCTTATCGTCCCTCCAGAGGTTTGCCCAGAACCTAGCATCTGTCCCTCTTCAACGTGCCGCTCTCGTCCAGGTCGATCATGTGGTTGCCGTCCTCACCGACGGAGTCTTCATATTCTCCGACCTGGAGGATGTTGTCGGGTCTCTCAGTCCTGGAGGGGAGTTCTCGGTTCGCATCACCAGGCTAGCGCTGAGATCCCGCCTCCAGTGGGCTAGAAAGGAGTCAGAGATCACGTCGCTTCTAGCGCGATTGCAGGCTTTCAAATCCTCTGCATCCCTTATTCTCAACATTCTTCAAAGGTAAGTTCTCGTTGTGCTGGTTTGTCTGCTCGGCCAATTTCTCACCTCTGGACAGCGATTCAACGATGCGAGCTGAACAAGCTCGTAATGAGCTGATGAGCAATGTCAACAAGCTATTGGAGTCAAACAACAACATGGCCGAACGGTTGATGACTCTCGAGGATACCCTTGGTGCCAAGACCACAGGAACCAGAAGGAGAAGCGTCGCAGTCTCTCTCAGACTTGGGCACAGCCAAGATGATGAGACCAAAAGATTTCTCAGCTGGGTTGCGGACGGCAAGTTTGGCAACGACATTGTGCCATCGTCGCCCGCGTCCCCGTCAACCCTCGCTGGCCCAGAGTATTCTGCCATATCGAGTTTTGGATTTGAGCCGGACCTCGAAGCATCTCGTGTCTACCGCCGAGTTCATCGCGAAACCATGGACTTTTCGTTTCGGAGTTCAATAGCTGGATCTAACACCATGTCGGTCTTTTCTGGACTTACCCTGGGAGATGTATCGATCACGTCAGTCATTGCATTACCAGTATTCGCCCCCGAGATATCCAATGCGCATCATTACGCTTTCGGGGACCTGGCTGAGCAGTCTGTGCCTGCACAAGCGGCTACGATAAATCATAGGCCCCCTTCCCCCGTGAATTCGCTGCTGTACGAGTCTCTCGAGATTGCGGATCAACTTTCCGAAATGATCGGGTTCCCAGACCGTACGTTCTGGGAGGAGAAGCTGGATCCTGCGGCGGAACACCCATTTGACATCCTCCATGATTTGCTCCTGGAGCATCATTCATTGTCGAAGATAAACTGCGACGGCCTTGACGGATGCTGCGCTATCGAGCGTCAGATGGGACCAGAAGGAGACGTGGCTAAACTTTGCAGCGTGCTACAAAGTAGAGATGTGAGCTTTCTAAACGTGAGTCAACCATGGACAATGGCATTGGGGATGTATGGGGTCATTGCTGACACTGAAACAGGCTCTTGATGCCATCAAAGAAATGTTGGCGGCCCGCCCAGCGACCCCAGACTCTTCGGCAGCGAGGTGGGTTGACGAGTTGCTCGAATCCAAAAGAGAATCACTCAGCGACGAAACATCACATGCAGTCGACGCACTGGTGTACGAGTTTCTTGCCCAGGAACGGCTATACTTCAACCAACTAGAGGACCTACCAGTTGTTGAGAAACAGTTACAGATGCTTAACCTCCTGGTCAAGGAAAAATTCTCGGCAATCTTCGCCCCATTACACGCCTTCATGGACATCCAGCTCAGATTTCTGCTGGATATCGAACGGAATCTCTTGCGACCCCCAAAATACAGGCGCTGGGCCGGGGCGTTCCGTGCCTGGCTTAAGAACACAGAACTAATCGGGAAGCTTATTGCAAGCGAGGCCCGGACAAAGGCGATCCTCAGAGTCCGGCTGGGCAGCGCGGAAGGCCCGGGAAACCGGAAGAGTCCACAAGTCGATGCCATCGCAGCCTGTTTCAAGCTCGTCTCTCTCCCGGCACTCTCCCTGCTTGGGCACTTGGAGTTTCTTGAGGTATGGAAGTTTCCCAGAGACCGTTATCGTCGTGTGCGGAGGGCTGACTGCGAGGGCAAACCTACAGGAGATGGAATACCACATCGTGGATCCCTATGATATACGGAGGCTCGACATCGCAGAGAGCAAAGACATTCTCATCCGAGCGCATGAAGAAATATCTAGGATTGTCAAGAGAGAGGATCTCTCATGCGTCGTGGCATGTCTGAAACAGCATGTGGTGGATAGGAAAGGTTACGAGCTTGAGCAATTTGGTGATCTCTTACTCTATGACGACGGGGTCGAGGTTCTGCACATTCAGGCACCGCAACCGGTAAGTTCCCCCGCCATTATTCTGCCCTCCTTACAAGATGTGTGAGTGCCAACGACCCGTCCAGCGACCTTCTCGATATCGGATGTATACCTTCGAGAAAATCATTCTCTTCGCTGAGGAAGTATCGCCTTCGAGGCTTCTGCCGATGTCACAAGATAGAACTCAAGGGAGCCTTCGGCTAAAAGGGAGAATATTCCTGGCCAAAATCGAGGCCGTAGTACATCAAATAGGTAAGACCATGTTTCCGCGTCTTGTACTTTGATCAGTCCACGTGCTAATATACACCAACACTGGAAAAGCCAGGAATGCAAGATACCCACCACGTTCATGCTTGGTTATCTGGAACGGAGATACCAAAGAGGCGCTGGAGCTGAAATTCACGACACCTTCCAGAATGCAGAAATGGACCGACGAAGTCTGGGCAGCCATTCAGACGCCTCATTGTGGCCAGCATGTGGCTACCAATGGTGTTGATGCCGGGGTAATGCCCTTGGTATATCCAAAGTCGTGGAAGAACAAACTGTTGGAACGCGGCTTCATACCCTACGCTGCTCCGGAGGACGTGTCGGGGCGCTTTTTGCGTGCGTAGGAAATTCAGGAGGCGGAAAGGCGCCCGGATCGAGAAGCTTTACCCTGGCAGGAAATAGGTGGACTCTGATACAGCTAGACTGCAACTTCCCAAGATATGTCTACTCGTAAGGTCCTCAGGAGTATTATTAGGTGGGTAGGTATTCTGTTGATGAGGTCCTTTGTGAAAGGTAAAGGCCTTGTTCTTTTCGGTAAATTTATTGTTCTATTATTATCATTAACAGCTACTTTCCCTTGCCTGAGCCTTACAGCCATGGTATGGAAAGGGAGTTGATTGAGCTAACATCCGTCGAGGGTGTTGAATCCATGTCGATAGACATCTACGTAGCGTCAATGTCCGACGTACCCTCGGTTTCTTCGATCTGTATCCTCCACTGTCGAAGATTGTCTCTGATCTGAGCCATGTGGCTAAGATACATTTCCAGAGTGTCTATCCGCCGCAGAATACCTTGGAAGCGCGCTATCTCGGCGTTGGCATTGTCGACCAAACGTCCCGCCGAATCCTGGACCTGCAGCTCCACCTTGCTGCTCTGCTCCGTCAACCGTTGGAGCTCGTCCAGGATATAATCCGTCAAGAACTCGAAGTACTGACTCAGTGCTCGTGATGGCCGGGTCAGGTCCAAGGACAATTTGGCCATGTCTCTTCCCAATGAAGCTGCATGTATCCCACGACCGAGTCCCGGATCCAATGACGGTGGTGGGAACCAATGATTATCATTGATTTTTCCACACATCCCCTTCAGGGCCACGTCCCAGAACAACCCAGGGGCTTTCATCCAGTAGCCACTTTCGATTTCCTTTCCCTGAGAACGCAGTGGAGCGGAGACTTGGTCATTGATATCCAGATTCCAACCCGCATGGAGTACGTGGTCAGGACAAAACTGGCCCAATCCATCCATGGTCAAGTTCTCCGCTTTCAGAAACGCCCGCGTCGCGACCAAACGGTATGCCTGAGTCGTCGCTGCCCTCCAGCTGTATTCCGTAGCCGGGTTTTGTGTGTCACGAAGCCTCATCACCCCGAAAAAGCTCTCCAGCCTTTTCCAGGTAACTCTTTTTGTCCCACACAACACCAGGAGATTCCTGGCGAGTAGAGAACCGTAGATGATCCAAAGCTGGCTCCATGTCTCCCTTTTCAGTAAGTCTGCCACGTTGGCGTGGATTTTCCCGAAATTGCTCCCTGCACCATGATCGCCGCTCCAGTCCTTGAACAACCCACACTTCTCCGTGTCGAGCGAAGCTGCCGTGCAGATTTCGTCGCTATTGGACGCGTTGAGATAGTCCATCGCGGCATCGCCCCCATTCCCAGCGGCCCCAAGCCAGATCATCACGATGCGGGCACCAGAGAAAACGGCTCGCATCAACCTGACTCGATTGCGCTGCTCCTCGACATCGTTCCAGTTGGTGCATAAGCTTTCAATCCAAAAGAAATGCGGCTGCCGGGGAAACCGGCTTCTCGAGTCCCGCAATGTGAGGAGTAGCTTGTGGACAGTGCCATCGACGAGGAGGAGCTCGTTATTGACATGGATCGGGATTGTGGCCCCGGAGACTTCGTTCCACGGGGGGATGGCGGCGAAGTCGGGACAGCCTCGGACATTGGGACGAAGGCGGAAGGTGTAGATTTTGGCGTAGATGGCGTCGCCAGGCGGGCTGGGTAGGAACCGGATGAGACGGATCTCCCTCGCCGATGATGAGAGTTTGGCGTGTTGGAAGAACTTCATGTCGACGGCGGCGCGGTTTGTGGTAGTTGCTGTTGAGAAAATGGAGTGGACAAACCGATCCGGGGATGTTTTCAGCGTTATCGTTCCCGAAATCACCTCTGGGCGCCAAAGCTGGAACCCCGCGGACTCATTCCTTGGAAGCTGGTCGCCAATGTCTCACTTGCCCAATCTTGATTGGTCGCCTACCCCCCACGTGTAAGCATCACTCGACTGGTCCGAATGACCGCATTGACAGAGTGGTGTGTTCCATCGGGAGGCTACCAGTTTGCCTACCTGGACTAAACCGATCGTGTATCAGTTATTTCATGTCGCCTTCAAGTCGTTCAGTTACCTAGGAGGAAGGGATCTGATCTCCGTACACTATCAGAATCGATGTCATTTCGTTTAAAGATACACGGCGTACAATACCTATCTGATATACTGCCGGATACCTGGGTAATCTAAAGGGATCGAAGTATCGTATGACATGGGTAGGTATTATTCATTTGGCCAGGGATGGTGGTGAGCTGATAACGACTTGTCAACCCTCTCCATACCCCTTGCCTCCCGAAACGGACTGGGTAAATGTCGGATTCGCGGCCTTCTCTCTTCCGATCTGTGAGGACTCATGGCAGCTCCCGCGACAGCATGTAGAGCCACGGGACCAGGTACCACACCTTCGTTGTCGGGACCCGGGATGGTTTTCGAGGTTTTGCTGCCATATTTCCTGTACCAGCGGCACCAGTGCATGCAGACTGGTCACGGGATCAAGTGCTAAGATTGGGATACACTAACACTGCCCTAGCATGTAGGTACCTGTGATGAGACACGACTGGTACGGGCCGCAAAAAAGCAAGCCAAACAAGTCCTCCTCCAAATCAAAAAGTCAAGCTTGTTCCACCATACCCCAACTTCCGCCATTAAACCGCCTGCATAAACACACCGAGGGTTCACCGCCCGAGACTAAACTGGAAATCAAGCAATGAACTCCTTGGCCGCAGTTCGGCGAGTGAACGACGCAGGCGAGGGCAGGGTGACGGGCGTATCCGTCCGAAGAGTGGCCTGGATCAAGTTCTCAAACGACGGCGCGGCAGCCACTCGCGGGTTGAACGGACTGAAACCCCACAGAGTGCCCATGGTGCGCAGAACAGACGACGCACTGTACGACACAGTCTGACCGGCCGAGTTGGTGCCGAGCTGCTCGACGTGTGCCTTGGCCACCCATGGCGAAATCAACAAGGTCGGAATGCGGCCACCCAGCCGGTTGAAGGGGAATGTGTAGGAGCCACCGGGTGTAGAAGCCGTGTATGTCAGCGAGTCCGGCGCCGGAGCCAACGGGGGCGGCACATGGTCATGGAACCCGCCGCTCTCGTCAAAGGTCAAGATGAACAAGGTCTTGTTCCACTGCGGGCCGGCGCGGAGCGACTCATACACCTTCTTAACGAGGGCCTCACCATCCGAGATTTTACCCGAGGGGTGCATCGAGTTAGTGCCCACGCCGCAGCAAGAGGGGTTGAGATAGGAGAACTCGGGCAGAGTCCCCGCAGCCGCTGCCGTGTAGAAGTTGGCAAGCGACTGGACGCGCCCCGTGTTGCCCGAGGTGTATGTCCAGTTGTAGAACTCGGCGTCAGGGCCAGTGCCGCCCGCCGTGTCATAGTAGTTGATCCAAGTGTGGCTCGTCTCACTCAGCTGCTGGAAGATGGACCGCTGCGGCAGGCCATGGCTGGAAAAGGCGGCGTCGTTGCTCCCGTGACCATACGAGGTGCCGGAAGTCAAGGCGGCACGGTTTGGATCGGTGGGCTAGGGAATTGTGTCGAATCTGTCAGATACGGGGACAAGGGCTTGGTCGAGAGCGACTGGGGAAAGCTACTTACACCGGGGATGTCCGAGTGCCAGTGATTGAAGGTGACAAAGTTTTTGACCAGCGCAGTGAGAACGGGCACCTGTGCTTCGGTGTAGTAGTTCATGACCTGCTTGCCAATAGTCGCCTTCGCAACTGACGGGTACAGACGAATCTGCTCCTGCACGAAGCCCTTTTGCGTAGCTACCAGGGTGCCAGCGGCAATGGCGGCGTTGTTGGGCGTGAAGGTGCCATAGAACTCAAAGTTGTTGCCATAGACGGCGTGGTCCGGATCGTTGGCCACCGAGTTGTAATCGGACGCCGCGCTGCACGCCTGGCCGGCCGAAGGGTTCGAGATGTTGTAATAGTTGCAGTACGGCCCGTTGTTGATGGGGTTTTCAATCCCGGCTGTCGTCTGCCCGCCAAGCAGGTTGTCAAGGGAGCGGTTTTCCATGACAAGGATCACAACATTCTTGATGTTGGTCTGCAGGTTGCCTGCCATGGCCGGCGAGGCGGCGACCACCATGGCGGCGATGATGCGAATGGGAGAGGGCATCTTGGTCATGCAGTGGAAATCCTTGTGCGAGACAACTAGCTTTCCAAGATCATCCGTCATGTCTGCGAGCCGTAGATTCAATTTATACATGACTCTTATGCAATAGGCATCGCCAGCTTCGGGCTGTTCTGGATTCTTCCTAACCCACGTGCCCTCCCTCTCCAGACTGTGCATGTTAATCCCTTTTCCATACCTTCTTGCGAGAGATTGAGTCTCTACCCTCGATCAGCTCCTAGCCGAACATACGACACAACCGTAGTTCATAACAGAGTTGTAGCCGGAGACGATGGCTTTCTCAATGAGCAGCACATCGACAGGGGCTGCCGCATCGGAGTCTTGGCTCTGCTCCAATGACATCGACGGGGGAGTGCACGAGCCTGATAGCGAAGGAAACAGCACGACTCTAGCAGATGTAACGGTACCTAGGTACGTGTAGTGTCAGGCGCCCTATGGCTGGCGGTTGCCAAGGGGTTCCTGCGTCCCGTGCCGAGGCCGTTGTCGCGTGCTGCCAAAACAGATCACGATTGGCCAAGACGCTTGGCAGACCGATGCGATGCCGCCAGGCACACCAATAGGGTGGTGTGGAGGAATGAACGCACGACGTCGGTCGAATACCGGGAGATGGAAATATGGCAATCCCGGAATCCAGGTCGGTGACGAAAGAAGAAATATATGCGCGACATGATGGACGTGCCGGATTTAGTTGGGGCTGATGCAACGGTTTGCGGGGGTGTAGCTGCAACCCGGGTAAAGAAGACTCGATATGAGAGTGCTATTGTATCCCAGAAGAAACGCCCCAGAGTAATACCTGCCAATCTTGATCCCAGCCCACCCACATGCTCTCGGGGATTTCGGCCAATATCACCACCAACCCAGGACATCATCCTTGGAAGTTGGTTGGGACCGAGGCCGACTGTCGAAGGCCGGTTCCTCGACACTCTCAAGAGTGCCGCCCTCTCAGCTTCGATAACCCTGAATGACCACACCACAAACATGATGCCATACATGGTACTAGTGGTGACTGCAGCAATTTATCGGACGCCATCTTGACACCGTTGCAACCCAAGCGCAGAGAGCGGGACAGAGGGCACCCACGTGGGTTTTCATTCAAAGGTTTAGGGAAGACCTTGAGTCCTCGCTGCGGTGTTATGGCTGTACTATTGTGGTGGACGCGGGCACGGATGGTGACCGCCTGCGGGATAAATAGCGAAAGCAACGAAGTCCGGGACTTTGAGCAGGCGATAGGCAAGCGGACCTGGGGAAGTAAGGACTGGAAGTAAACGAGACAAAAGCTTTGGTCATTCTTGTTCCAGGACGGAATACCGTCCAAAGAAATTCTTCGAACTTTGACAAACACAGCAAACACCAGACGCCAAACCCACACATCAACACAGCCGCATTGATTAAACTGTGTGAAACTTCAACAAAATGTACGCTTTTGCTTTTGAAATCATAAAGGGTTATTTTCCATTTCTAAGATACAATTAAACCGTAGGCACCTATGCCATGCGGCTGAAACGAGCGAAGTGCAAGTGAGGTTTCTACTTCCAGCGCATCCCAGCGGGGTAAATCTATTTACAGGGGGGCTCAAGAGTTGTCCTTTTTTTTGTCGTACTGCACAACTTACAATTCTTTGTCAAAATAAAATCCCTATTTATATGCTTTTGTTCTCGGAAGCATCTTTTGGAATTGTTTTCCACTTAATTCTTCGATGGTTTGCGTTCTCGTTTTCCCGAGTCGTGAAATTGTCTACCTACCTACCTACCGTACCTATCTATCGCTGCCTGTGTCAATGACACCCCGGAACGTCTTGCTCACAACTCTGGCACCTTAGGTAATCCCACAAGAAGCACAACCGGCGACGTTCAACACCTTCTTCGTATCTCCACCACAACCAAGTGATCTCCACAGAGTTTGGATTCTTTTGTCTCTGGGAACACGACTCTTCAAACCAGCGGTCAACTTTAGCGCGGATGTCGAAGACATTCGAGTTCTTGTGATGGTCCTCATGCCCGCTGGCCTGCGCCAGTTCGGTCTCAAGCCCATACCTAGTCAATCCCTTAACCGCCCGCAATTGCATATACCCCATGGGTTCTCGATACCGAAGATCCTTCCTTCCTAACGGCCTTGATAGTTCCGAGTGGTTGGTTGCCTAAGCGAAAGCGCGCCCCACAACCAACGGGTATGCCTTTCTTCTCTCGATAATCCGAGCTTCGCATTATATCCGGTGCAAATTCCTTCATAATGTCGCACCACCGTCCCCCTCTACACTTCTCAACTCCCTGCCACCTTGAACGACCTCGGTACTCCGCAACCATCATTGCAACTCACCCAAAGGCAACACAGGCTATTAAAAGTGAACACAATGGGGACACCGGCCGACCACCTCCCGCCGCCCGTTTCGGACGATTCCATTCGGGCATTATGTGCCTCACTCAAACTGCCGACCCCGAGCGCGATCGCCCCTCTCTCGGTGGCAGCTGAGTACCACGCCATCTACGAGGTCTCGTTTCCTCCCAACCCCGCCAACCCAGAGCCTGTGGTACTGATTCTGCGCGTGGCCGGCCGCCACCTCCCCGGCCTCAAAACGCGCAACGAGGTCGGAGTGATGAACTGGGTGCAGGCCCACACGACAATTCCCGTCGCGCGGGTGGTGCACTACGATGACACCGACAACAACCCCATCGGACACGAATTTACTCTCTGCGAGAAAGCTGCCGGTGTTAGTGTTGATCGCGTCTACGAACGCCTCAGCGACGCCCACAAGCGCGCTCTTGTTACGCAGCTGGCGGACTACATCATCCAGCTCCATGACGTCGGTGTGTGGCCGGTTCGGTTCGTCGGAGGTCTGGTCCCGTCGAAATCCGGAGACCAACACGTGCAGCCAGGCCCCGCTCTGGAGGAGACGTTCTGGCAGGAACCGGACATTGCCCAGTTCTGGCCGGCGTCGTCGGGCAGCGAGACAGTCGCAACGCTGAACCCGATATCACCCACTGGATTCGACGGCTACACGGCATATATCGCAGCCAACGTGGAGCGGTACATTCACGCCATCGAGCGACACCCGTCCTTGACCGCCTTCAGGGATTTGATCCCGCGGCTGAGGCTGTTCGCCGACGTCATCCGCTCCGAAGCCTACGTTGAGCAGCTGGACGATACAGTTTACGTTGTCGCGCACCGGGATCTGCACTTTGCAAATATCATGTGCGAATTCAAACCGGGGACCTCTCCAGAGGCAGAGGAAAACGAGATCCGTATCACGGCCGTGCTGGACTGGGAGTTTGCCGGCGTTGTGCCCGCGAGCCGGTGGGACCCGCCCCGGGCGTTTTTGTGAGCAACTTTCCGTTTTCCGCATGTTTACCTCTGCTATGAGACTAATAAAAGTCAGATGGAACGCGAGACGGAACGAAACATCCAAACCCGAGCAAGACACCCTCAGCGCCATCTTTCGGGATATCATCAGTCAAAAAGCCCCGCACGTCCTCGACCAGATGGAGCCGTCCGCCCTGCAGCGGGCTATGCAGACCGTTCAGAGCTACGTCCGCGCCATTGTCGAGGTCTGTCCGCGAGCCACGTGCGGGGACAAGGTTGAGGGATGGAGGGCGGTGGCTGAAGAGAACATGGCCATCTTTGGAGTGTGATCACTTTTACGCTTGATGCTGTAGTCTAGACGTGCGGTGGGGAACGAGTGAGATACCTGAGTGGATACCAGCGTGAGAAATATTGGATGATTGATAACTTCCGAGAACCGCTTCTCAATTCCCTTATCCTTGTCCCAGACAGAGGCTGCTGCGACTCGTGGAGAGCAACACACGTAGATCTCACCCCTCTCAAGAAACCTGCGTCCCGATCTGGGATGATAGTGGTTTTCGCCCGTATACAAAAAGACTACAACACCTGTCAGTAATCACCGCCACCTATACAAGAATAGGATTGGACACTGACATGGGAAGAAATGCACGTGTTGCCGATGGGTTCAGTATCTCTTCCCTGACCTCGGAAAGGAACGGCATGATCTGCTCTGTCGACCAGCCTAGACGGCCTAGGGTCTTGAGGCTCATCCCCTCGAGGCCAGCAAGCAAGTTCTGCTGGAAAACGGCCCCAATGGTCTTGTAGTACTCACCTTTAGCCCAGGTGCCGTTGGGCCAGTAAAAATACTGCTCCACCACGTCCTCGAAGCCGGCTTCCTCCATCCACTTCTTATAATTGCGCACTCTGTTGAGTGGCCGACCGGCCTTGGCGGCACCTTCATAGATGAGACCAGCCCAGCGATACATGGCGTTGTTGGGATCTGGCTGTGTTGGCCCCGCGAACTGGAACGGGTAGACGCCATCTTGCAGTTCGAGATAGCCACCTGGAGCACACGCCTCAAAGGCCTGGCGTATGACCGAGGATGGGTCCGAGAAGCAGCTGGCCATCGCTCGGCCATGGATATAGTCGAAACGCTTGGTGAACGCCCATTCTTCCTAGGTAGCACACGACGTTAGAACACTGCGGAACACCAGCTGGTTGTGCAAGGGATAAAGAATGGACTACCTCGGCATCGTTGATTTCAAAGCGACAATTAGTCGGCAGACTATTTTATGGTTAGTTTTGCACTTTTCAACGAATAAGTAATGCTAGTGGAAGAGGCCACTTCCAATATTGGCTGTATAGGGCTCAAGTCAGTCCCAATCACCTGAGCCTCTGGGAACATTTGTGCGAAATCAATGGCCCAAATCCCCGTCCCTGATAGAGAAGACAATAGTCAGCCATCTTTGACCAAAAAGACTATTTGCCTGGATGACTAGCCTGTTCCGATGTCAAGTACGTTCCGGGGGTTATCACCAATCGGCGCCAAGAAGAGTCGCCCGTTCACCGTCAGCAAAAACAAGGCATGTTGAAGGTCTAGCCTCTCCCGCTCGCGCTATTACTCTGTGTCAGCAACGGGAAAGCAATATACGTGCCTGATTACTCACCGTATCATTGGGCAGCAAATACTCTGCGCAGTGCGTGCATGAGCAAGTCAGGCCGAGCAGAATTAGGAAGGTGACCTACTTCCCGCCTTGTAGCTATGATATGTCCTACCGTTTTCTTCGAGGAAGTCGTAGACGCTGGAGGTTACTGACATTGTCGATGGGCTGTTTTTTGTTAGCCCATCTCTGCATTGTTGCTCAGAGAGCTGAGTGGGGACAGGACTGACTCGGCGTTGTTGAACGTGTTTTCCTGAACAAAGCAAGGTTAGTATGGATATTCAAGGGTTTCCTCATATGGGTAACAGACCATGGGAGTGTCAGCATTGTCGTCATCGGGCGACGGCAGATAGGGTGGTTGGTCAGAAGCTCTCAGAACCGGAGGAGCTTCCGTTGCCGGCGGAACGTCGACAACTCCAGACGATGACTGTGCAGGATGCTGCATCTCATGTGGCGAATCTTCTTCCATCGCGTTCATTGCGGTACGCCAAGCGTAGGTCTAGACTGAAGTGGGGAAAGTGCTGAGTCCAAAGTAACACAGGCTATGAGGTTACAACCCGGAAGTTGGGAGTTGGACCTGGGATAACTCAAATGCGGGGTTATGGCATCAAATGGCGCTTCATTGTCATGTGACGACGTGAAAGAGTGAACTTGCATGCCGGTGCAGCAATCGGCCAGTCCGGGTTTCAAACCGAGATAAGACGCCCGGCCGCAGCGATATAGGGCCGCGAGAGACCAGCGCTGGGGGCACCACTGATATGTCTTCCCTAAACCCCCGATTTGAACACATGCCAGTGTCGCCAGACCGTTCTCAAAACCCCGTCATCTTAATTCAGGAAAACAGAGAATTCACCATCTCCCGAGAGCAGGTTGTTTACACTTGGTCCTCGAATTCCATCATGTGATCTCCGGCCAGGTATGTAAATGTATCGCACATACCTTACGTTATCTAACCCTGCGAATCATAGCCCTCACTCAGTTCCATACATCATCAGGGGCCTTGAGGAGGACATGGAGGAAGCGTTACCCATGCTAGGTAGTCATTAGTGTAGAAAAAATTAGAGAACGGCCGGTCAAACCATCCCTTTTGAATCCAAGCCCCCCTAGAGGTACCTACACAACCCAACGGATATCATCCTCGGTGTCCCCGATAACCGTGTACTCCTCGCCCAGCATCATGTCAAGGTCCTTCATGGTGAGATCTCCACCAAACTCCACAGCACGCCTCCCCTTCACGGCACCTTCACCATTCATCGCCTCGCCATCCCGATCAGAATGGCGGACATCAACATCCCACTCATCAACACAAAGCTTGCCAACCCGAATCGCAAGCACGAAATCCATCGGCTCCGTCCACTGCACCGTCCCATCCTCAACACGGCCGACCGAAGCTCCCTTGACAACCTTCATCCCAGTGACCATATACAGCACCGCCTCCCCCCCTCTCTCCTCAACATCATCCCTCACACTACGCCCAGCCACGCTCTGCGTCACATATTCCATCGACGGCTCGAATTCTGTCGTCTCCAGCGTTTCGATCCGCACCAAATCATCTTCTTCTTCCCGATCTGAATGCGGGGGACGTGGACCAACCCCGCGAAACCGAGCCAGGAACTGGCCCCATACCCCGGCGCTGTCTTTGCCAGTCGCGAGATCCATCCGTTTCGCGGTGAGCCCCTCTTTCATCAGCGTATGCGAGACGTTCGAAGAGGGGATGGGGACGTGGCAATCGCGGTTGCGCGGTGCTGGCGCCCAGTCGAAGGGGTTGTCGAGGATGTGGCCTAGCGCGAGGGCGGACGGGGCGCAGGGGTGGGCGAAGTTGGTGCAGACAATGTATGTTTTCTTCATGGTGGTTGTTGATTTTGATTTCGATATCGGGTTGGGGTTTTTTTCTGGTCGATAGAAGCTAGCTGTCTGGGAGATAAACGACCGGTAAACTTTAAACTAGTGTGAAGTCGGTGGCGATCACCCCATTTTGTCTTGCGACTGTCATGCTATGGCATGTTGTGCTTTGTGACAAAGCCGGGTGGGCTGACGCTGGAATTTGTAATAATGTGTTCAGAGCCGTGGCGTGACGGGAGGTGTTTGCGGGCCGCGTCTTGCAGGTCGGAACAGAGGACCTACGCCTTTCCACACAAGTAATCCTTACTTTTCATAAAATAAAAAAACTGTTTTCTGACGCCAACCCTGCGTCGACTACACAATTAAGTGGACGGGGTGATGAAAAGGGAGCAGAGGCGACAAGTTCCATTTCAGACTTTCTCAAGTACATCCTGCACCTGTACCCTGGCCACCTTTTCTCTTTCTTGCCCCAAACCAGAGACGATGCTGCTGTCCATCCCATTTCTTTCTCTAATATCTGCGTTCTTGTCGTCAACAACCGTAAAACCCAGACCTCCCCCTTTCTCCTTTCTACCAAACCTTACATCGATCCGACGAGCGACGCCGACGATTTCTCTCCTGCTCTGCAGCCTGGCCTCTCGATCTGCACCCACATGTCCGTCGAGACCGTGGAACAGTAATCCCAAGGGAGAGTTGCCCAGCACCGGTAGTCCGGACATTCGCGAGCTGACTATCGTTGCAAGGAGCAATAGAATCGTGAGGAGCGTCTCGGCAAGGGGCAGAGAGATCCACACCCATCGCACTTCTATGTACGTTTCGTCTTTCCATGCTGAGCCGGTGAGGATTGTCGAGTTCGCGTTGTCCCCGAGGTTGTCGTTGCCTGACGAAAGCGAAGTCGCCGTGTCGGTCGACGGCGCCCGACTGCGAATGTAGTTGGAGAGGAGTGAAGCGAGGTTTGTCGTTGCGTTGTCCAAGTTGGAGGAGTAGAGGTACATCTCTAGCGGGGGGCGGCAAGTCCCCTCCTCGGTGCCGAGATTATACGTGATGTTGCCAGGTGCCGACTGGGAGAGTGGCTTTGTGTTCATCAACACATGGGATGCAAGCATTTTGGTGCCCAGATAATCCCATATTGACGCATGGGTCTCGCGGTGGATGCGGTACTCGGTACCCGTCGACGAGACAAACGTGAGCCATTCATCCGACGAGTTGGACGACGGGGCCGGAATCAGGGGCTCCGTATCTGGTTGGCTGGATGTGAGCTGGGCGGCCGAGACGTTTGCCCAGCGGTAGTCCTGGGCACACCAGTACAAGCGCAGCGTCAAGAGCTCCGCTTTGGGCGGCGTGCTTTTCCGGATACTGTCCAGCACGTCAGTCGTGTTGGCACGAAGGGCCGTCATTGTAAGGCCCATGACCGCTGTGGACGGAGGAGTTGGCTCGACCCTGAGCCGGAAAACTTCGTGCTGGCGCTCGCTTTCGGGATTTCGGGGGTCCATAGGTTTGTTGAAAGTGGCCGACATGTTGCCGCTTGACCACGTGAAGGTACAGGTTATATCGCCTGCAACACCAGTCTCGCAGGCCAACCGCGAACCCTTGGAACGATCGGTGACGCTGCCGCAAACACCTAGAGTTGTGAAGGCCGGGAAAGTGCAGTTTTCGGCGCTGGGAGGACAATGGAAGTAAGGTTGGGATTTGACTCCGAGGATAGCGTTGGTAATGTCGCTGTCGCGGATCACCACTCGAGAGAGCTCGACGGGGTCATCGCTCCAACGCTCATCGTTCCGGAAGGCCCTCGACTGGTAGCTGGTGGCCGCGGCAATCTGGACCAAAGGCGTCGGGGACCACACACGACGCGTCCCGAATTCCAGGACCTGTTGCGCAAATGGTTCGATGCCCATCGCTAGCACGGTGGCAGCGGCTAGTAACCTCGCGAGATAGCCCTTCCTGCCGATGACGAAGATGAGCTCCAAAGCGCCCCAGGGCCCTCGACTGGCATCGTCAAACACGCGAATGTGGTCGAGGGACTTGGGTTCCGCCGCGAAGTGTTGCCATGCCAGTTGTCCCAAGCAACCCGCAATCGGCACCATCAAGGCACTCTTTCCGACCGTCGTGAATACCGAAATGAGCGAGTTTGGCTGGATTGGCAGTGACCAGTCTGCCAGCGTCATGCCGTCTGTTTTGACCAGAATGATGAGAATCAGGCCCATCGACACGGCGCTGACAACGGCCGACCCAATTTCCCACCACCAGCCGGCCGCGACGCGTCGCCAACCCATCTGCCATAGGCCCGGTCGGCCATCTGGCAGCGAGTCATCCGAGGGGCTACCAGAAACCTCGACAGTCTCGAACGTCGTCTCCCTCATGTTTTCCAGAACCGCAAGACGGCCAGGGAGGGAGGCATTCCGGGCGATGGTTGAAGGGCGAGACGGGACGAGGACGGAGGTGAGAGAACAGGATAGGTCTTGAGGTCGACATGCCGAAGCGTTGCAGTGTAACTGGAAACCCTCTGCAGGGGTATTGGCCGCCGGCCGACTGAATCCATGGTTTTCTCCACGATGAGTTGCAATCCAGGTCGGAAGGAGCTGCTGCGCCTCAGGGAAAGGGTTCAGCGATGCCAAGGACCCCGTTTAGTCAGGTCAGGTTCGCGTCTCGCAGGCACCAACCGAATTGCGGTTAAAGCAACAACCCAATCGCGCCCAACCAATTCCGCGGGTACGCCTGGTCGAAATTCAGGGGCTGCGGCGGGGATCTGTGCCGCACTCGCCCTCTGCTCTGCAGTAAAGTGTCTCTCCTGACTCATGATGAAGGCAGATGATCAAAGTTAAACAGGTTTGTCTGCAGAGAGTTTGCCGGGTTACACGAGGCCATTCAATTTCTACATCTGCAGCTTTGTGGAAGCTAAAAGTGGTTGCCTGTGTACGGGTGTTTATCGCCTTTATCAAGAAGAAAAATGTCGAGCTCACCCGGGAATCGCCGTGCGGGGAAATACGACGAGATACGGGTGATGAGTCAGGCGGGTATTTCTCGATGACTACATGTACAATACATACAGGCAACTGATTCAAGGTTTGAGTTTGTAGACGGCGAAGTTTCACCAGACTCCAGAACTGCGGTGGACATCCGATAACATTTCTTGTCTTCTTGGAGGCGTCGAGAATGAAACCCCATCCCTCACAAGTTGCGGCGATCGACCATGTTCGCTCCGTGGCGGTGAACTTACGCCCCTCGGCGCTCGAGATGATAGACCACTGCCTCTACATGGCCAACTGTCTGCCCATGTCCGCTGTGCACGCCGCGTTACTCACTTCCATTCGCGAAACAGCACGCGTGGCTCTTCATTTCCATCCAGATCGGCCCGTTGGAGAGGGTGGCCGGACTGTGGCCGCTTCACTCCTTGTCGACGGTATCTACCGCAACCAGTTCGAGACTGGCATCTCGAATGGCGGGTTGAGTGCGCAGCCTGGAGGGGCGCGGGACGAGTGGGAACGGTCGCTGTTCGGCGGCGCATATCACGCGGATGGTTGGGACGAAGGAGGGTGGCGGGCTCTGAGACCAAAGTACGGCGCATTGGATATCCTCGGAACCGCAGCGGATGGGCCAGCGCCGCGGTTCGGGTCCTGCTTTTTCGTGCTGAAGCAGCATGTGTTGTCCCGGTGTACATTCACCTTTGGCGGTTCCGCCGATGCACCCAAGTGGCAAGGCACTATGGATGAGTTCGACGCTTTATTGGCAGGGGCGTTGGAAGACTCCTTCATGAGAGAGACCACTATGGGTGCACCTAGAGAGCTGAGACCATCCGGACTCGTACGCCACATCCAATCACGGGCAGAAGGGAGGCACTTGGAAAGCGTGAGGACCGGGAATTTGGATTACTACGTGGAGGCCCAGGTGCATGGAGACCTGAGGCTCGATCGGGACGTCGAGGGCTTGGTGGCCGACCCATCCTTTCACGGCAGCGAGGCCGGGGAAGACATGCAGGCGTTGGCGGAAAAGTTCGGCTTTCCCCTGCGGTGGCACTTGGGGTCTGAGATCAAGCCTGAGGAGGTACCCTACGACTTCCGCGGACCAACCGTGCCGTCTCTGGCGGTCCGCATAGCCAGGAATGGTCTGGTAAATGTAAAGCTGATTGGGGATGCCGTCCAGGATCTGATGCGAGATCCCGCCAGGTGGTCGGACAGAGGCTCACCAAGTCACGTCTTACAAGAGTTGAAGTGGCTTTGGCATGTCTTGGTGCGGTACGGAAGCCCTTCGAAGAGTTGGGAAACCCCCTGAGTTGCGAATAGCTCGACCGGTTGCATCTTCAACTCGCAGTTCTCATAAATGAAAAGATATTCTAAACCGTATCCTGCGCCTCTAATGTCTTGTATATGTCTAACTAGGTATTTTTTGCAAGTCCGCTCTAAGATGAAGAGAAAGAGAGCCACGCACGAGTTCAGTGCCGATCCCGCAAATAGCAAATCGCCGGAGCAACCACCAGGAGTTATGGCTGAGAGGGGAACCCGCTTGTTGGCGACGACAACTGAGGCATTTTTTCAGTGACAAGTGACCAGCCTGGCACTCTCTAGACATAGATGTAGCAAAACGGGCCACCGGTCATGCCGATCGTGGACATGGCCTTTTCCATGACCAAGCTCTCTCCCAGCACCCCGGGTGGCCCCATGTCCAAGATATCGTCCAGTCTGCCCTCCCGGCTCGGCGGCTGGTTGCTGATCGTGATGGTGCCGGCGATCGCCTTGGTGCGTGTCTCGGGGTCGGTATTCTGCCACATCCACCACACACGATCGATCTGGCCGTGGTGCAGCCAGAACGCCGGGTCGCCAGGGCTGACCGAGAAGTCGGCAGAAGGATCGCCGTTGAGGGTGTAGTGTCCTCCTGAGTGCACGCCAAAGTAGCCCGAGTCAAAGTCGCCCTGCATCCGGTTCTGGAACGTCTCAATATCCGAACCGTAGTTCACCAGGAGGTCCCAGGTCTCGTGGTCGGTGGTCCAGTTGGACGAAACCCACGACGAGATATCACGGCGGAGGCAGCGGGGGTTATGACCGAAAAGAGTCGACGGCACGGGGATAGGCTCGGTCGGGGCAAAGGCAGAGAAAGCCGGCCCGAGGTTGACAACCATGTCCTTGAACGGACCCTCGGAAACACAGCCTCCACCGACTCCAGGAGGGATACAGTTCAGGTTGGTGGGCAGGGCGTTGGTGCACGCGTGCTCAGCGTAGACACCGTTTCCGGACAGCGAGGTATCAGAACCATCGAAAAGGGGTGACTTCAGGGGGTCATAGGCCCATTTTCCCCAGTTCCAGTACGGGAGGAAACCCTTGTATCCGCACTCGTTGCGCAGTGCCTGTTCGAACGACCAGGCAAAGAGCCGATGCCACGAGAGGAAGTTGGCCGTGGCGTGGATCGTGAAGGTCTGGTTCATATGAACAGCCACGAAATCGTCGTACCGGGACTTGGCTCCGGGCACCTCGATGGGGTCGAGCTTGGAGGGCTTGCTCATGAGGCACTTGACTGCCGCGATGTACTTGCGCCGTTCACTAGGGCAAAGGGTGCCCCTGCAAATTTGTCAATCTCTAGTGGAGTTCCCACAGGGACGGGAGATAACGTACCATTCACGTCGCTTGGCCGCCGTCTTGATAGTGCATGAACTTGGGTTCGGGTTGTTCGCCGCGTACTCGGTCAGGGTGGCGAGGGCGGCTTTCGCAATGACGTCTGTCTTCTCCGTCGAGGCCGGGCTGTACTTGCTTGGCGGCGGTGCTGCCACGGAGCTGCCGGCGAGGGCCACGACGAGGCCGCCCTGGAAGAGCGAGCCGAAACGCATGGTGACTGATGTAGGTTTCCTGGGATAACTTAAGGACAAGGAGAAAACGAGAGAGATCTACGAAGTGTTGGAACGAGAGGCTGTGATGGGGATAATGAGTGGACGTCGTCGAAACCGACAACTAAACACCGTCTACTGACCAGAACCCACGATGTTGGTGTGATCTGATCCACAAAAAGAATGAAAGAGCTGTCCGAAAATCGTAGCAATGAGCGCCGATCCGCGGGGACGGCGTTTAAAAGGTTTCCCGAGTCGAGTGCCAAGTGGAAATTCTCCGGGCAAAACACGAGGCAACGGTCCAACGCCAGATTCAGGCGTTGCCTGTCCTCCCACGCACTCGTGAGGCGCATCCCCATGTTCGGTTGGTTGGATGCAACACGGAGCGGGATTCAATTTCACTGAACCACATGGCTCCGCGATGGATGTGACGACGAGGTCCGAGTCCTTCGAGAAGTTTGAATCGAAGGCAGGGGGCCTGGCGAGATCCGCCAATCAACGTCGAGAAGTCTAATTTCCAGGGCTGGTCTACACGGTAGGATCGTGCCGTTCGCATGGCCGGCGCACGCGGTTTGGGAACCGCAAATTGGTCCACCCTTGTTTTGCTGCACCCGGACCTCGATCCCGCTCGAGTGAGCCACGGATGGGATTCGATAGAACGGCAAGGGTCCCGACGACACTTTGCTGTGCAGCTCTGTTTCTTGCTTTGTCCATCATCTCGATTTTCAGAATGCGGATTTTTTCACCGGCCCCAGAGTGAAACCCCCAAGCCCACCCCCTGGCGATATCCTGCGGGTGCCGTAAGAGGATCGATTTATCGACTCGCGTGGGAAATTCTCCTCTGCCAAGGCTCGCAACTCGAGCGCTAGTTGGGGTTAGGCTTGCTTCCCCGTCCTTGGCAACGTCGGGGTCGCTCTCGCAACCTCTCTCTCTGTCGACCCTGAGACGTGTTTGGAGCCGGATCCGTGATGTTGCATCCGCGGCAGCCGGGAACCGCGCTTGCTCGGGGATTTCTTATCTGAGCTGGGTCATTACTGTGGTTTACACTCGCACGGATTTGGTGCTACTGTAGCCATCAGAGTTTCCAGTTACTCGCCAGCTTCTAACGGTCATCGGATAACAATACACGGGCCGCCTCTTCCCGGCACCGTCAGCCGAAACTGACACGCGCCGAGAACCCTGTTCTTGCGGAGTCTCTCCATTTTGGAGGCCGGCTAGGATTGCCATTCTGAGAGCCTTTTTGAGATTGCGCACCTCCGCAATTGCCACTTGGCCAAGGCCTGTAGGATCTGAGATGTGGATAGAGGTCGGCCTCAATACTCTTTTCCCGGTGGAGGCGGTGGAGGTGGTGGTGGAGGAGCGGTCGTTGAGAAGAAGATTATCCACCCTGCGATAGCCGTGTTCCGACCATCACAAAGACTCGACCCTTCTTCTGATACTCCCAGCCCCTAGAGCGTTTCAAGCACCTCGTATGTAGTATGTCAGGCGGAAACAGCGACTCGCGGAGAATATGGGCCCGATGCAACTTGGCTATTTGTTCTCGCCAAGCTTCTCCACGGCAGACTACCAACCAGGGGTAGACTATTTCATCATAGGACCCTCCGAGTTGGCTGAGAAGGAGTTTCGACGGTGGAACTGAGCCGAGATCAAAGTCTGGCGAAGGTAGGTCATTTTACGGCAGTCAATTGCTGGGCATTTCAAGTCTCACGCCGGTCAAGCTGGGATTGTGAAACCGATATTGTTTACTGTTATGCTTTCTTACAGGCCCCCATCAGTTCATCTGAACAGTCTTCATCTCGTCAACAGAGTTCGGCTCGTCGGGAAAGTGGTCAGGGCTTCATTGCAGACCACCAAACAATGTACCTAGGTGTATTGAGCCCGTAAAAATAACGCCGGTCAACGGGTATAGCCGAGTGACAACTAGGCTCATTCTGTTCCCATCGAAGAGAGAGCGACAGTTGAGTGCGAGCAAGAAAGTTTATCAAGGCAGTCGGTCATATGTGTTGAATTGCCCTGCTCGGTATTTGTCCCTCTTGGCAAAGCTTCATACTCGCTGGCCATCTGAAGCTGGACGAGTCTATCTGACCAAGAGCTCGTATCGTAGATAAATCGCGTCAGCGTAGAGATGCTGTAAGGTGGTGGGGGTCAGTGGTGGGTGGATAGGGTTCAGCTTGGGACTCGCAGACCTTGGGGAAGGTGAAGCTGTAGAGGGAAGTTCCTCATGAGATGCCGTCGAGGACTCGGTTTGAGTAGCTAGGTTACCGGTAAGGCTCATTGCGAGACCGGGTCGGGATAAATCGTATAAAGGCTTGGCCTAAGCAAGGAACAAACAGCCCTTGGTAAATATCCAAGATTGATTATGATGTGATAGAATCCAAGACTCACGATACTACTCGGATGCCATAGCTTTATACCCAGACACGTCGGACTTCGGGCATTGGTAACAATACGTATTGCTACAGGCAGACTATGGCACAAGGTGTGCTGCAAATTCATTGCATCAACAGCAACAGCTCCGTTTCTCACGATCTAAGCTTCGAAGGCTGTTAATGGTTCTTCAGATATCATACGAACGAATAGGAGTCGACCCCGAGATCGACAGACTTTCCCGGCATGCAGGTGCGGGTAGATCTGATACCAGTCAGCCGGCCAGAAAGCTTGACAGCGAGGTTGTCCACTGAGCGACTCTCTTTTGAAAGCGTACCAACCAATCAGCACGAGCTTGGGGGATGCAGACGCACAACAGGGGGGCTTCAGTCTGGCACAAGGCTTCTAGCAGACGTGGCACCGGTCTGAGGAATTAGCGTAACGATGCAGGTGTCAGATCAACGGCAAGAGCGGATTGTTGAGACTAAGGTAGCTTTTTTACCGATTCAGGAGCTCTACAGCAGGGGTTGTGTCGCCGGGAGCCTGGAAAGCTTGCCTGATCGTCAACAAAGCATAATGCCGATAAGCTTCGCGAACTCGTTCGATCTTCAACGAGCCAATCAACGCAGAAAGTGTCTAGATAGGGCCGAAATCTTCTCGGTGAGTTATCACGGGCGGTGTCCGTGAGTCAAATGTTCGTGCAATGGAAGTCAGCAGATATTAATGCCGGCCGGTCGGTTGACCGTCATCGCGCTTGGTATTTGTAGCGCGTAGTCGCCAAAAACTTCCAAAGGGTTTTTTCTCGATAGGTTGACTTGCATTCCAGGTTGTCTTCCTTAGGGTGCGCAGGGTTGTTTGGCAGGCGTGCAGCATCAGGAGAGGAACGCGTACCCGAACACCACCCATGGATCGGCAGCGATATCCGCCTCCGATCCTCCCAGGCACCGAGTCGCCAGATACAACGCAGGCGCAACCGCGAGAGTCCCAAACCGGCATAGAGGAAGGCCTGGTGCGCCAGACGCATGCATCAAGAGAAACCGAGCAGGTAGGGCTCCTCCCTACACGATTCCCCCGCACAAGGCTTTGGGAGCTCACACCTTACAGGCTGACGGAGCTGGTGCAGCGAAATTCCCCAGATTTGTTCCTTCACCTCAGACGTCCCCGCCGCTGACAAGCGCCACACTCTCTACGCCGTTCCCATCATCCCCCGCCTTCACCTACGCAGCTGCACCTGGGTCGCAGAACCTCGATGGAGTATTGCAACATGTGGGTGAGCACCAGCATGATCGTAGTGAATCTCATGCTTCCTCGGAAAATTGGATCGCCGAATTCGAGAAACTGTGAGTAGATCAATGTTCCCCAAACAGATGTATACTTATTAGGCTGCGCAGAAATATCCAAAGAGGTGAAGGAGGTGGGTGCCGGGGCCCGGGTGGATTCGTGAACAAGTGTCCCCGAGAGTTGCCAGCTGGCTCTGGGACTCGGGGGGGCGCATTCTCTGGCTCAGGTGCGGGGAGGCCACCCGGGGACACACCGGGTCGGGCCTCGAGAGGTACCGCCAACACCAACGGGAGCCGTGAAAAGAGCAACAGTGTCGGCCCAAATAACGGCGCCAGAACAAAGTTTCCCGTCTGGACATTTGGTGATCCAGAGAAACTTGAGCGTGATGGCCTAAGTTTTGCCTGTCCGTACAGAAAGCATTCAGCAAGTGTCCACACCGCCAGCAGGTTCCCGGCGTGCGCCACGAAGAGCTTTCCGCCAACCCACCCAGGTATCCGAAAGTTGAAGGATCATATCCAAAAGTGCCACGCCATCCCAGAAAACTACGAATGTTCGAGATGCGGGCTCGGCTTTACAACAGAGGCCACGGCCCGAGTTCATGCCCATCGCGAGATGTGTCGGATTCGGCCGCGGAAGATCGGCCAAATTCGGGTTGCCGAACTCACGAATGGTTCTAGGGAAGGTCCTATATTGGAATGGGTAGAGAAGTGGATTGCAATCTTTTGTCTCTGCTTTCCCGAGTTTGAGGAGCAGGATGCCGCGGGTATCACTTACTGTCCGTCCTCTCCCCTATCGAGACAGAGGGCTCACCCGTTAACATCACTGCAACAGGGTTCGTCCCAGTGGTCGAGCATTTTGAACTCGAAAGCCACCTGATGCCAAGACCATCAGACAACGAGGCATCCTTTCGTCTCCAGGAAGTCCAGTCGCGTGTGTGCAACGAGATAGACCCCGTGGATGGAAACGTAGTTGAGCACCTGGCAAACACTCTAGCAGAATATTACCAGGATGTGTTTGCCCGAGCCTGTGCCAACAGACCCTGCTACGACATGAAGTTCAGAACGTGGGTCATGTCCAATGACTTCCCAACCGAGTGTCTACCATCCAGTGCCGATCTCTGGGTGCTATTAACAAGGCACCAGCTGTCCCTCAGCCCAACACGCGACATGTACATGCGTATCGCGAGCATTTTTGGCCCGACATGTCGCTATTCCGCGGAATTGAGAAATAGGGACTCGGCTATCAGCGTTGGGAACAATGGCATCCCATCAGAGGATGATGGCGTAGACGGAGACTCGGATCGAGAGATGACGGGGGCTGACGCGCATACCGGGACAGTCAATCCACAGAATCTAACGCTCAACGGTGTCAACCATGACGGAATTGGGGGGACGCAGAGTTCTCGGAGGCAGTTGTAAGATGAGAATGGATACCCGGGTACAGCAAAGATGAAGCCCTTTTCCTACAGGTGTATAGCATATAAAGTGTATCTATAGCAAATTGTACCAATAGTGTTAGAAACATACATTGATAGAGCTGAATAGAGGTCAAAGTCGATGGTTTTATTCAGTGAGCCCGGGTATCAATCTTCAACTTCAGTGCCCTTCCGCTGCTATATTTAGGTACAAGACCACGACACGGGTCCGGTTCAATGCGGTAACAAGAAATTCTCTGCGAAACAGATCTGGTTCTGCGACAAGGAAGATGAATCCAAGCCCGTCATATTTGGGAGGACTCGAATAGCCGACCTGCCCTTGGACTGCATCCCAACGGGCTCATTGGCGAGCTTCATGACCACGACATGCAGTTCCCCGAAGTTCACCGTTCCGAGCCGCGAAGAGGGAAAGAGAACCGGCCTTCCCGCCGATGCCCTCGGTCGCCCTCGGCTTGACATGTCGAGTTGCACCGCCCACTCATTCTACCCTAAACCGGCTGGACGATGTATTTCAATTTTCGTCTTAACTCGGCCATCCACCTGAACCAGCCCGCAGACCACGGGACGTCTTACTGGGACTTTTAGATAATAGTTGCCAGTGTCACATTCAATGCCCCAAGGAGCATTGTCGACGAATTGCACAAACCATCCGGCGCGTAACGGCAAGGGAACAGACAATTGCGGTCTCGTAGTGTCCCAGAGCCTAACGCAGGCCTTCAACCCAATCAAAAGCATAATTCATCAGTAATAATAAGTGGTTTATTCAGCAAGCTCTAGTTAAAAGTACGAACTTGAGTTCCCTAAAAAAGCACGGAGAAAGTGGGCCTGAATTGATGCCTGACCCACAACTTTAATTGATCAGGCTCCAAGTTCTCGATGACGCTTCCGCAACTCCCGGGCTGTGGACTATTTCCTTACCATCACATCTACGGTGAAATCGCAATCGAAGCCATGTCTTTATCGTATTGTGTATATAGTTTTAGCCTTGTCAGCCAACCGAACCAAAACAGCGAACAGGTTGTTTGTTTGGTTGGTTCGTAAAACTTGCCCGGCTCCAAGCACGAAAACTGGACCAAGCAAGACTCCTATATATGCGTACAACCTCCCGGGAACATTGTGGGGATCAGGTATAGCAGGTTCTTCTGTCAAAAAGTCTCAAAATACAACAACATAACCGCTATTCTCTTCCAAGATCATGCAGACCCCCCTCAATCTTCTCATAAAGCTCCATGATCCTGTCTAGTGCATCCTGGCGACGTGCCTCCAAACCCCGCAATCGATGGAGCCGCGTCGAGCGCTTTTCGAACTCGGGGCTTGCTACGCCGTAGTTGTCAGCATCCGCCATCAGGCCAGTAGTGCAAATGTTGATCTGGAGGTCGAGTTCGGTAAACGAGATTCCGGGAAATCGCCGACCACTCTCCGACGTTGACGCGAGCAGCGCGTCCAGGACCTCGATCACGTTCTCCAAACTTTCTGCAATACGCCGTCGGGGAACGAGAAGCTCTTCGAACTGGGACTCAACTGTCTTCGCCTGCTCTTGTTGCCATGCGCGGTATTCAGCGATGGTGAATTGAGGGGGAAGAGTGCACAACCTCGGGGGCAGAACGTCGGCAGTGAGAATGGGCACCCCGGGGCAGTCCAGCTGAAGCGAGCCACGAGTGATAAGCGCGATGAAAACGCGACGCCAGATACCATAGTCACACTCATCCACGGCTGGGACGGGCACCCGGGCGATGATATGAATGGCATTGACAATGACTGCCACACCACAGTCTGAGTCGTTTATCTGCCGTGGACACGGCTGACGCAAGAACTCGATGTTCTCGTCCACATTCAGCGTCGTGAGAAGACCGCAGAGCTTCGCCCGCAGCTCAACATCGGCACTGGCAGGCGGAAAGGAGTCGAAAATGCGAACAGAATCCGGTGACACAACGGCCAAAGCCCAGTGCTGTGCGCCTGAATCGAAGACATGCACTGGCGCAATTATCGCGCGGAACTTAGGCAGTTCGATGAGCTCGCTCACAGCTCGCGAAGGCAGCGGTTCGCCCTTGAGCAGGAGCGGGTCGACGACGCGGAACGAAAGTGGGCAGAGCGCCACGATCTGTTGGAGGATATAGAGAATCGTCGTTCCTGACAAGCGTTGTCCAGGCTCCAGGCACTCTGCATGTACACCGTGGGGAAGACCCAGAGGGAGTGGGACAGGAGCGTCGACATTACCTCGTAAGCGCTTGGCGGCGGGGGGTTGAGATATCGGTGATTCTGGAGGATCGCTGCCCAGTACCAGTTCAGGCACTGGACTGTGACTTCGATTTATCTCGGGATCTTGGATAGGGCTGCGCCCACGGCTTGGCGGGGGGCTGCTATTGAAGATGTGGTCGAGTGCGTCTTCCTGCAAAGGAAGGGGATGATCGTCTCCAACCTCGGCGGGATCGGAGCGCGCGGCCTCGACTCTGAGCTCTTGGTCATGGCCGTCGTCGGATACCGGAACGGCCTCGGAGTGATCGCGCTGATTGCGTGGGGCTTCGGGCTCCTCAGAAGACTCATCTGCTCCGGCAGGCTCTCTTCTCAGACCAACAACCCCTCGCTGTCGATTTCCGCGAGCCCTTATGTCCTTCCACACGATATCAAGCTTTCGGCGTGTAAAGTCCACCCCGAAAAGCTCGCCCCCCTCTTGCCACAGTGTCCTCGGGTCACGCCCGAGATTCGAGATGTACCGGACGATTTTGATGAGGTCGCTCGATGCCTCGGGGGTGGCCGGAAGGCGTGCCGCGCCTTGCCAAATATGTCTTCCGCCTGATATACCCTTGGTGTCAGCGGTGAAACCTGGGCCGCTTGTGGTTGGGATCATAGCCAACCACAGAGCTTATCCAGTTCGGTAAAGTATCTCTCCATATTCTGGGACCGAGTGGTGCGCCTTTCGCGCGACGCTTGTAGCTCGACCTGGGAACCCCCTGCGTCAGCGGAACTGCCCAGCCAGAAGGACACGACACCTACACGGCGGCGTTGTTCCATGCTCAGCTCCTCGAAGACCACCTTGTTTGCTTTGCGGAATGTAGACCGGTGGCTAACGAATTCGGTGCGGGCATGAATGGCTTCGTTTGGCCCGTACTGTGAGAGCGACTCAGTGATATCATCGCGAATCTCTCTCTCGGATGCGCCTTTGGGGAGCTGTGCAATTCCCACGACCACTTCGATGTGGGCGAGCTTGTCGCGAAATCTTTCGGGGTCGGGGGAGACAAAGGGCACAACGTCAGGCAGAGGCGCCGCCTCTCGACGGGCAATTTGTCGCGATGGTGATGCCGCTGCATCAGGTTCTTGTCCGGAGTGTGATGCTAGGGGAGGACGGCGTCGAGGTGTGGATGGCACATCTGAGGGCGGCCCGTTGTTCGGCGTCGCGTCCATTGCGTGCAGGAATTGGCGGCGTTGCCATGATGGAAATATCGCGCGCGGCGTGGAAGAAATTGAAGTCCAATTGCGAAGTTTCTGCCAGTCGTAGCAGGTCGCGCCTTCCGATCGAAGTGATGAATCTGGCTGAGAATGGGAAGTCACCTCTGCTCGGGCGATTGCTCGACTGCAAGCTCTCAGGGTTCTCGGGACCGAGAGGTCCCGGCGCCGTGCGGCAAGTGCCGAATTCTCCACAGCGAGTTAATTTCCCCGCACTTCCCCTCATCACAGAACAGCTTAGCTCACTTTCCATCGCCAGCTGAGCAGCATTGGTTTTCAGCTGAAGCAGATGGTACGCAATCATGTGGGATGCCGGGCATCGATCAACCGAATGCTTGGCCTAGACCGGCCGGATCCAGTTGATATGCGCCCTCGGCTACCCCCGAGACCGGTCCGGCCAAGTATACTGCCGAATAGGAGGAATAAAGGTGGGCCTCCTCGCTGACCGAGAGGGCCCTGAGTCAACTAAATTCATGTTGTGGTACTAGTTCAGCAGCAGTCCCCCACTGTTCCCGCAGTAGTCCCGTACTAGTGGTACCCTGTGGCGAGCTGAACACCCTGAAAGGGTTACCTGCATCAGCAAGATTCAATTAAAGAGTGGTGGGTTTGTCTGGTTGGCACGGGGAAAGGTGAACGGGTCGAGAGGAGCGTGAACAGGCATTAAATGCATGGGTTTGTGGTCCTATGATATGTATAAGTAGCAGTAGATCAGACGCCTTCCTGTCAGTCAGAACAGATTCACCTGGCCACGTCCTTAAGAAGGTTTCCGTTGCAGCCAAGGCTTTTATTTCACCAAGACCTTCGACTTCTTGTGTGTCTCCCATCATGGCCGGCAATCCCCAGCCGCAGCAGTACCCTTGTTACTTCATGATCAGCCCCAGTCCTCAGGAATGCCCCAATGGATTGCGTGACATTCATGTGAGTCCATCTCGAGACTCACGCATCTTGTTGCGGATTGTTTTCTGACACTACTTCACGGTCTAGCTCGCGCCAAATCCTCCCGTAGGTGGATGGGGTCCGATGTTTTATGTAAAATTTGGCGACGGAAACTGGCACAATAATCGCTACACGACCCACAACCCAACATTCACGTAGGCTACCTGTTCGGGTCTATGACATTCCTCCAGTTCTGACACATAGACCAGCCCAGGAGATACCGATCTGTGCGCAAACATACCCGGAGCAGCGCCAGCTGGAGCTCGCTACTACCTACCACCAGGTGGCGGTGCGGCAGTCAACCCTGGTACTTACCTTGAGCAGGCCATCTTACAAGGACGTTTCGCTCAGAATATGAGTAAGTCCTGCGCCAGACCATATTCTGAATACCTGAAATGCGGACTAACCGAACAGATGGGGAATGGTATCGAATCCATGCTCCTGCGGGAGTAACCGCTCAGCAGCTGGCTACTGATCTCATGTGGATCTCGGACCAGCTGGACAACCCAGGTTTGAACTTGGATTTTGGCTATCAGGCAGCTCTCGCCGCGCATAACAACCCAGGTCAGGCAACTTTGCAAGCCCAACAGCAGGCTGCTACGGCGGTTATGCAAATTCGCGCGACTGCCATCTTGCAGCGCCTTCAAGCTAGGGGCTACAATTGAGGACCCATGAAGGCACACATGTTGCAATTGAAGGAGGAAAAGCAAAACACCGCTCTCTGGCGCCGCGGCTGTACATGATGGGAGTTGTGGGGATGGCATTTGGGACTTGTGTTGTTCTGTCGGCGTTGATGTCGCGAAGGTTGCCATTGGTACCTCAAGTAAAAAGGCAGACATATCCGCACGGAACAAACTTCACGGAATATAAAACCCTAGACTCTAGTAGCTAAGAAATTCCGAGCTCTACGACGCCCAGGTAAGAGGTATCTAGCGCACCCTTGTGCTGTTACTCGACCCCCCTGATCCGGATCAGCAGCGATCCCATTCCACGACTTTTGCCCCAGCTGCTGTGCGCTTCCCTGAGCCCCTCGGTGGTCAGGTTCCACACCGCCTTGATGGGCACCTCAATCTTGCCCTCTGCCAACATTCCCATCAATGTCGTCAAGCCCTCATGATACGACGCCGACCCGGGGCTGATGTAGTAAAACGCCGTCCTCTTCCCGCCGAACGTCGAAGACAGCAGCCCCTTGGCCCACAGCTTCGCGAAGTAGGGCACTTGGCTTCTGTTTGCCTCCTCGCCATTCAACGCACTCTGGTTTCCGCCATATCCCACAAGCAATCCCTTCTCACTAAGAATCTGATACGACTCGTCCCAGGACTCAAAGCCCAGCGCGTCAAAGACCACATCCATCCCACCGATGTTTTTGCTTGCCTCGATCCAGTTCTTGTTGCGGTAGTCGTACGCCGCCTTGACTCCCTGTTTCGCCAGTGCAGCATGGTTCCTCTCGGATGCTGTGCCGTATACATCGGCCCCCCGGAGGAGACTAAAGGCTAGCAGTCCCTGGCCAACCGCACCGCTCAGGCCGTGGATGAACACTTTCTGCCCTGCTTGGACGTTGGCGCATTGGTGCACGAGACCATAGGCAGTGTTCCAGTCCAGTGACAGAGCCGTGACCTGCTGGAGGAGTTTGTCGTCACGGGCAAGCACGGCGGGCACTTTGACGAGCAAGTTGAGCGCAAAGTTGGCCAGCTCGGCCTGGGCATCGTAGGTTGTGACGCCCGTCACCGTGTCGCCGGGCTGAACGGCCGAGGTGGCACTGCCAAGTGAAACGACAACGCCCACAAAGCAGTATCCGGGTGTGAAGGGGGGCTTGCGTTGGAACGGGTAGCGGCCGTGGGCCATGTTCACGTCGGCACCGTTGAAGCCCGAGTACAGGATGCGGACCTGGGCTTCTTTGCGACTTGGAGGAGGAGGTGGCGGTGCAGATACCACGAAAATGTTCGACGTGTCGGTGTTGGAGGTCACGATGGTCGAGATGACCGTCTTGCGAATGGTGCTGGGTGTTGATGATGCCATGATGGACCGTGGATGCGCCGTGTATCGGCGGCGGTGTTGTTGATATCCTGTGGATGCTTGGTCTTGTCAATGAACCCCCAAGAGACAACAAAGATAATCGAGAAACTATTCCAGCAATTATAAAGAGGCCCTTGATATACTATTGAGCTCAGTCTGACTAATTTCACGTTGCCAGCATATTTGTAAGGCTACCGCCCCCAAGCGGCCCCCAAGCTTGACGAAGCCTTGTTGTTACCGTCAACCATTGTGCCGAGCCCGACACCAGCCCTGCTCAGCAGTGACATTGAGAAGCAAGACGGAGGAACATCGCGGCCAAATGCAAACCCTTGCAATGAGAACTCGCCGTGCTACATGGGCGGTCGGGGTAAAGTTAGGCCGACTCTGCCCCTTTCAGCGGCCGTTGATGATCGGAATTGGTTGTGACGCAATACTAGGAAGGCCTTTGCACTACATTGAAATGGTGGAACCATTATGTACCTACTTGTATTCAAGCCGGAGTCTCTTCAGCTGAGAATAGTACCCCCGATGAATTCAGCTCTTCACCATCAAAATTTCCCAGGTTTACCAGGGTCCATGGACGTTCTTCCTTGTGCGAAAGAAAGTTCGGGACAGTTGGTCCCATCAAAGACTACTGAGGTGGTGACAAGGAAGCCCTGCGAGCCATATGATGAACCAGACCTCGAGCAATGATGAACTCGGAGCCAGGGTCGTTTCCAAGCAAGCCTCGCCTTGTACTTGAGGCGGACGAGCATTGAAATTGAGGTTGGCCATTTATGCCAGGGAGATGGCCCTGCTTTGGGAGCGCCTTTGGCTTACCATCTGGATACAAGGCACCGACTACTACACTACCTTGGGTGGGAAAGTGACGAAACCCTTTTCTGGATATGTACCTATCTTCTGAATAATTCTTTAGATTCACATACACAGAAAGACCCTCGTACGAGATTTCCTGCGAAAAGTCACGATATACAACAAGGCAAGGCGTATTTCAGTCTCCTCTCGGTTGGCGTCTCGTCGCCGCTCACACAAGATATATCCGAAATGAAACCCCGGCCAACAAAACGAACAAGGTTGACAGACTTCTGGTTTGTGTCGTATGGAAGACTTCCTACTACGATGAATCAATCAACTTGTAAATGAGATATTTAGGTTAAGGCCAAAGACTGCTAGTGCCTTGCGGCACGTCGGTGGTAGTGAGCCAACACCTTGCAAATAATTGCTTGTGTCTGCCTTGTGAAGGCTGTTGCCGGATGTTGACAGGGGAATTTTTTGAACAGAGGGTGCAAACACGGAACGGAATGGATGCATCATTTAACGGCGACCAACGGCCGGAATGTGCCCAATCGGATACCTGTCGTGATTTCTGCCCGCGGCGCAGATTCTTCCCAGAGAAAGCTTGTTCGGTTTTTGCCGAAAGGACACGACTGACCAACAGAATCAACGGCCCGATAAAGCTACCTCCAGGCGCCGGCTAAGCTAAACGGAGAGCCGTTGAGGATGAGCTGGATGGTCTGTGGTACGAACTACGTCGGTCTATGTCTGCAATGAGCCACACCTGTCCATGGCATGCCGGATGAGAACTGAAATGGTTGAGGCTTAGATATGAGGCAAGATGCTTTGCCACTCGCTACTACTGCTAGACGTTAGAGCTTTCTCAATGAGGAGTAGCACCATAGAATACAGAAGTTGGGTTGAAAATCGCTCGAAAGTACCGCCCTACTTAATGGTAGTCAAATGTGCATGCCCTCTGCGTAATATTCGAGTGCAGGAGGCTGGAGTAGGCAAACATACCAGTGAACGAGGCCTGGAGGGCTGGTTTGACGGAGATGTTAGGGAGTTGAGGAACAGATTTCAATATGCGAGATTGAATAGGTAGACCCAATGTCAAACAGCACAAGGAGGGCCAACAGATCGCTTGAAACACTTTGTCAGACTTATATATTTTACTTCATACTATTAGGTTCTTAACATTAAATAGCAGTCGCTGATAACCCCTCTATCATGCACATCATAAATGTTCCTTCTCTTCTAACCACACTTCATAAATCACCCCCTCATCAAAACAGCACCAAGCCCAGCGCCAGGAGAATAGTAGCTGTCAGGGCTGCAGGAGACCCAACAAGCAGAGAAACGGCACCCGACTTGTCGTCCCCACCACTACCACCGCCGACGCTGCCGCCAGGGCCGCTGCCGGGGTTGGAGACCGGCCTGGCCGGCCCGGGCTGGGGTGACGAGGAATTCACGTCCGGGACCGGAAGGACGAGCGGGAGGACCGTCTGCTTGCCGATCTTGCCGTTTCCGGCCATCACAAACTTGCCCTCGGATGGGATGCCGGCCACGACAACGTGCAGTAGGGCAGGACCGGGCGCGAAGATGGTGGGCGACGGGAGTTGCTGAACTGACAACTGGACGCCGCCATTGTCCAGCAGCTTATGGCTCCATTGCAGTTTTATGGCCCTCTGGGAGAAGTTGATGGCGTGGGTCGAGTAGCCAGGACGGACGTATGTCACCATGATGGTGTCGATGTTCTTCGTATCGCCGAAGAGGTCGTCCTTGGACAACTCGATGGTGAAGGGGTCGCCACCGTACGAGAGGCTGTCGGGCAGGCCGGTTGGCTGGGGTCGACGAGAGCCATCAAAGTAGGGCGGGTAAAACCTCTCGACGCGGTACTCGGTCCCGTACCTGTCCTCCAGCGGGATGACGTCGGAGTTGGGGTTCGATCCGGAAACGAAGATGGATCCGTCGCTGAGCAGAATAGCCGTCGAATGGTACATGCGTGGGATGGTGGACGCCGAGAGGCCCTCGGAGCTCCACCGTTTGCCTTCGGGGCGCTTCGGGTCGTAGATAATGGGGGTGAGAGTGGGCGACTCGGCGTACGACGCTCCGGCCGTCATCCAGGTTGCGTTGCCTCGTTCGCCGTAGCCAGCCGTGCCGTAGCGAGCGCCGTTGATGATGAGGATGGTGAGGTCCGGAAGGATAAGGGCGCTGCCCATGACCCGGCCCTCGGGCAGCGGATCGAAATCGGTCCAGCCCGGCTTCCCATCGAGGGGGTTGATCGACGTGCACGATTTGTCGGCGGGGACTTTTAGCACGTCCAGCTTGGGTATGCTCGTATCGGTGCCCACGAGCTGGTCCTTGGTCAGGGCCACACCGCCGCAGAAGTTGACCGTGTGTGTGTAGTTGTTTTCGGCTGTGAGCGGCGTCAGCCAGTTGGAGGCCGACGCAGGGTACACTCGGAATGAGTGCGGGATGTTTGGAAGAGGTTGTTCGACGTTGTTCACGTGGTCAAGCTACACGAGGAGATTCGGTTAGTAGTGAACGAATAAGGGGGGAGCCAGGGGGTGGCGGACATTGATCGCCTCGTAGTCGGACTGGACGAACAGTCGACCATCCGGGAGAAGCCAGGTGAGAGGGTACAGATTGAGAGGATATGTACGCGCGAGGAGGGCCAAGGGGCGGTCGGCGCCGCGGGATGGAAAGTACTCGTACGTCGGGTTGTCCTCGGGGTTGACATAGGCACCCGTGACGGAGCCACCGATAATAATGCTCGATCCGTCCTCGAGAACCTCGAGCGTGGGATACCATCGCGGCGAGTTCATCAGCAGCGTGGGGCTGTCCATCCATTCACACTTCCCGTCGTCGCATGGGTTGAGAAGCCGGAGGCGTCGCCGACCATCGATGCTGTAGTCGATGCCTTCCATCGGATACTGAGAGGCGATGTCGCCGCCGGCGTGGAGGATGGTCCCGTTGCCGAGGATGACGCCGGCCGCACAAAACGTGTTGGTTGCTATGTCCATAGGCCGGATCGTGTTGGTGCGCAGGTCGTATGCCGTCGCCCAGGCACTGTGGCCGCCGACTTGGAGCGCATTTTTCTCCGTCTTGTCGACGATGAAGACGGTGTTTGGAGTAGCCTGGATCGTGAGCATGGCGCCAACGCCAGCATCACCAATGATCTTGAAGGTTCCCGCCAGCTTGTCGGCGGCCAGGACGGAGCCCACGAGGGCGAGGAGCGGCGACGCATGCTTGAGCCGTGCCATCGCAAGACCACTGATGAATGCGCAACACAACAAGAAACCTTGTCGTCTTCCGGATCTTCAAACAGGTGAACAGGAAAGAAGAGAAACACCAGAAAAAGGAAGGGAAAAACCAGAGCAGCAACAACAAGCGAGAACAGGGGGCTTGGCAGCGGCGCCATGCCGCATCGGGGCCCCTGGCGACGGCCCTAGACAGCACAGAGATAAGGCAGCACGGGCAGGTGACGTGCCGTGGGGTTTGACGCGCCGCGCGCCGGCATCTCACGACCTCGAGCAGTTCCCGTGCCTCCCAGCCTCCAAGTGGTGGGCCCCTGGACCCTTCCCGCAGACAGACAACATGATGGATGCAGGGTCTTCCAGCCGGACAGGGGTCGGCGAGGCACGTCGTTGGCTGGGAAGCCTTCGGTTGGTTATTTCGGCCACCTGGAAAAAATCCCGCCATACCCCAACAGGCATAGCCCCGGATCTCCATCACGTCCCTGGCCTTCGGGCCTCCCCGAGATCTGCGTTGTCACCCCAGGCACACTTGCTGATCGCGAAGCCATCGCCGATGTCTGCAGCGCCGGCCGCCAATGCTGCAGAAGACCCGGCGCAGGACGCGTAATATCGAGTGAGCTTTGTCTCGGAAGTCTGAACGCGCATTCGGTGACTGTGTGCTGGCAGAGATCGAAATCTTTGCGACTGGAACTTTTGCATTTTGTCACGTTTTGTGTTGAGGGGTTTCTGGGGTGTCAGCACTTTGTTCACCTCCCCGAAAAAAAAAGTGGCTTGGCACCTACTTGGCACTCCGCTCTCAGCTGAGAGTGCCGGCTGACCCAGCCAGCGAGAGAACCAGAGCCAGACAACCTGCATCATGCAGGAATGCCACCTGCAAGGCGGGTGTAACATGATCCCGAAGATCTCGGTTGGTTTTATGGCTTGGCTTCGAGAATACTGATATCGAAAGGCTCGCGCCCAAGAGCAAAGAGAAATGGAACACCAATTCAAAAGACGACTCCCTCCTCCTCCGAGTCGCTCAGGCTTGCCGACCCCCGACCAAGCTGGATGCGGGGTTGGACGTGCCCATGCGGCCGTGGCATCACCAAAGCGGATCGCCAAGCATCGCCGCTGACAACCACGCCTGTCAAGCTCAGTTGCTGTGAATAAATAGTGTAGCGTCAACTTTCCCCGGCAACCCTGACGCTCCACAACTCCACATTCAACAACACCGACACAGACCACCACCGGCACTTACACCCCCGACGTCCCATTCTGTCCCAAAGCAGCACCGGTATGTAAAGTTTCAGGACGTTGCGTCACTTTACGTGAAACCCATGCACCCGGTACCGGGGACCGACACCATTTCTCTTCCCCGAATTAAAGGACCATCATCAGACGAAATCAACCCAAAATCAAGGACCTTGTGGCCCTTGTTACACGAGGCATATCTCAGCCACATCCTCCCACTGTTCATAGCGTATCGTCCTGTACTTCCTGTATGTCAACACTCCCAGCCGACGATAAGTATTCGCCCTGTACGCATCCCCGGAGATTTGTTGTATAACGAGCCCGTAGCCAGTGGGAGGTCGCATTGCCTCGCCAATGTGTAAGCAGCGGATTTTCTGTCGAATATCAACCCCGATGGCGATGTCGAATCGATTATCGTTAAAGAACTGCACGTCCCTGAGCTCACTACTTACTGGTCTCGGGACGGGTGACCAGACTGCCGATGAGCTCGCTGCAGTCTCCAAGCAAGCCACAGACTGTGAGGTATGCACCTGTAGTCCAGCCAAAGCGATTGGCAGTTGAGAGATCGACCCGAGAATCGACGAGACGGAAATGCTTCGACCTCGCCCAATTCTGCCCGTCAATTTCACATACAGCTAAAATATCGGAAAATGAGACGACAGTTCCCCGACCAAGTGGTATGGAGGACCAAGCCCACGTCGGTGCGTCGGCTGGCCCTGGATGTCTTGCCGGGCTTGGTTCTGCTGGGCGAATTCGACAGTGTGCGCCCTCCAGAGGAACCACCTGGAAGAGTAGCCCTTCGGGCAGTGTTGCTTCCCACAGCCCGGCAAGATACGTTCCCAGCTCCGGATGTGCAAACCTGGCTGCTAATCCCGACAGAGCTGGCAGACGGTCCGTTTCGTAGGTCAGGTCGAGTTGCAGGTACTCGGAGACGAGATCAAGCCAGACCCAAGCGAGGTCAGGCCGAAGTTCCGGGTGCAGCATTGCCCAATTCATTGAAGATTTGAGCCAAATTCGTGACGGCAACGTCGTTAGTATAAGTCCGGACGCTTTGCCCAGACTTGGAGGAAATCCGCGCGGGTTGCGATCCATTCGTCCACATTCGCACCGCATATCCATCTTGCATTCCCACACCATTTCCTCGGCGTGGAAATGAAGTGTGCGGTGCGGTAGCAGCCGCTCTTGGAAAGACCATGCACGGGTGAGCAGTGGAGAATCGACAGCGTGTTGCTGTGCATTATCCCCTTCCATAAACTGAGCATGTGCCATGTGCATCCCGTACCGGACAAAACCGGCTGGACTTACTAGGACGTCTGGCTCGGTTTCCGTGGATGATGCGGCCCTGATGATCCGTTTTGACGCAAGCCGAGGGGTGATAGTGTCAGGACTCCCAGGAATCTTGAACTGCGTCCACCTTTCGGTGAACAGACTGGCGTTGTTATTTGGGGCCGAAGTGGCGGCAACTGTGAGAAACGAGTTGCCGTATACCTCGGCCATCCGCGCTGCTTCCTTGTTCCAGTCTTCCTCGTCGTCTTGCACAATACAAAGGGAGTCAATCCAGAGATAGCGTATTCCTAGTTCTCGTGACAGTTCGATGACGTCCCGGAACGTTTGAGGGATGTCGTGCCACGGGATTCCCTTCAATCGGTCGGCAATAGAAGTAGTCGTGGTGAGCAGCGTTGATCCTCCTTCGGCAACTGTTCCCCATCGGTAGCTGAGCGCAATGTACTGTCCATGCTCATCGCCCGAGACCTTCAACTTGACTGTTTCGTCGACGCCCGGAATTCCCAAATCCAGAATGCGGGTTGGTAAGTGAGGATTGCTCGGCGCTCTGCACAGTGGATGGCATTCATCGCACTGCCGGATCCACGTCCGCGCAAGGTTGGCCGCCCAGCTCACGTTCAGGCGGCTGGGTAGGTCTCGGGAAATCAGTCGAGCAGGTGCACCTACCGGAGGTACCGGTACCGTCTTTATGGTCTCGACGTCGAGAAATATGTCGAGCGGTACCAGTATCTGCCGCACCTCACCAGCCAATAGTTCATAACGGAGGCTGACTTGGATGAAGTCGTGACATGCGATCTTCACTGCCTTGAGCTCAGGCTTGGAGCTCGCAAGACCGGAGTTTCGGAATTCGGCGTCAACCACTGGTGCGAACGTGACGACGGCATCTCGAATAAGTGAGCAGGTTGTGCATGCCGAGCCTCGAGCCGCAGCGTCAAGGTCGCGGAGCGAGATGTCGTGATTCCTCTGCGTCCTGGACAGCGGCCACCCCTCCAGACAACAGGTGTAGCAAGGGCCGACCCTTGTGGTCGACATGGAATGGAACTTGGTGTGTTTTTGTGATTCGTGACGGTCACGGTGATGTCACAAGGTGGATACCAGCAGCGAGAAGACGAATCTCGAAGGACTGGAACTGATGAGGGGCAAAATTTCTGGATGCCTCAGGTGCTAACCAGCCACCGCCCTCTTTCTTGGGCGCGCGATTCGATTGGCTCTCATGTTATTGGCCAAATATTCCTGAAAGGGGGCGCAGTCCCATTGGTGACAATTTTCTTTCCCTGCAGGTAGTGTAGGTAGTTGAGCTCCAACTGACGATCAGAGCAGTTGGAGGCCGTCCCAGTTGGAGCATTCATCAGGGAGAACCGGGCCATGACGGTTTGTGGATTTGGCGATTCTTATCGATACAATTCACTTTGCGCCGCTCAATGTTTTCCCGTTGGCCACATGGAGCACTGTCTCAGGAGCTAAGATCTCATATGTCCAATGATTTCCCAGTCTTTGCTGCAGTGACGTGGCCATCAGTGTCGTGGTTTCGCCCATTCAGCGTTGAAACCGCAGCCCACAGGCCAGGGCGAGCAAATCAGAACATTTGACTTTTGGCGCGGTTCCCGCTTGTGTCGCCCTGGGTTTGAAGGGTGACCACAAGTTTTCTTTCCTCAAGCCTGTTTGACAAACTTGAACACATCCTCATCTCGAGAATCATCGTCCCCTCCAAGTGACGGACCGCTTTGCGCGAATCGATCTCACGCGACAATGAGCATAGATACTTGTAGCTGTCTGTGCGATTTTCTATCGTGCAAGCGGTTGTTCAGTCGTCATGTTTCTGGGAACCCTGCAACCGGGAACACCACGGGAACCGCCGCGGTTGGAACCCGGACTGCCCCGGCAGTCGGCGACGAAAAAGTCGACGAGAAGACAGTGGCACCAGAAATCCAGCGACAGACTCCGACCCAAATCCCCAAAAATGGAACTGCTGTGCTCGAGCGCGACGATACACCAGCGACGGCTGTCCGTCCAATATTAGAGATGCCCAAGGCAACAAACGACAACCCAAGGGACAAGGTGCTTATCGAGCCGAGGGAAACCGTAACCTTCTCCGAGGGTTCAATAGCAGGAACCGACAGAGCATCAAAAGCTGGTTCTCTGATAGTGGAAGTTACGACCAGTTGCTGGTTCATAGCTCGCGAGAAATTCCTGCAAGAGGACGGAAAGTTGTGGCACAGCTTTGAATGTGTCTTGACCGAGACATCCACTATTAATGTCAGCGCGGATACACCGCCGCGGCCCCTTGTTGATATCATGAGGGTATGTATCTTGCTTGCCGTTTTGCCAAAGTCATTGTCTATCCAAAAGCTTATTCCGACCCCTTCAAAGAATGCAGATGCTAACGGGACAAATGTTGACAGAATGTCGTGGACCAGCAGATCAAAAGGATCAACTCGCGAGCATGGACGGTGCGCTTCCCATTCCGGGAGCGGCCCACCGAGATACGGAGTATCATTCAGCGACTTGTTGAGTTTGCAAAGGTCACAAAGCCCGTGTGGTCGGCTGCGAGTGGGGTGGACCCTCTGCTTGTAGGGCTTCCTCTGGGCGGTCTGGCTGTGCTTGTTGAAGTATGTTTGCCTAAAGTGGAAAATTTGAGGTCCTATCGGTCGAGCTGACTCCATCTTTGTAGCTCATTGGCAATGCCAAGACCGAGCACGATGCCCTTTTAAAGGGGGTTGATCTAGTCACCGATTTGGTCCTAATCTACTGGGAAGTTGAGCGCAAGGTGGCTACGAATCGTCTGACCGCCCTGTTGACACGCCTTCACGATGCCTTAACCGATTTATACGTTGCTATTCTTCGGTTCCTAGCCAGCGCATCTACTACCTTGCATACAAATACGGCAATTCGGACAGCTTCCGACACCATCAAGCGACATAACTGGAAGAGCCAGGTTGAAGACATCGATCAGCGACACCAGAAATGCGAGCGTCTTGCGAAACACTTGATCACGGCAACTGCATGGGACGAGGGTCTCATTGAGCGTATGAAAGAGGTGGTTGACAAGGCTCTCGACGGCACGAAGCAGAAAATTGAGCAAATCAAAAATAGCTTACAGGCCGAGCAGAAAATGACGATTGAAGTCCTCAACTGGGTATCTTCCGTTGATGTCGGAGACCATCACGAGACCGTACGAGGCAGGATGGGAGAGTACTACGCAAAACGAAGCGGTGCTCGAGTTCGAGAAGTCGTGGATGCATGGCTGAGGTCAGAGACGCCGACTTTCTGGCTGACCGGCTCAGGTAAGAAGCTCGGGCTAAACACCCTTGAAACGTTGGAGTCTTCAACGGCTGACGCAGCTGCAGTTGGCACTGGAAAAAGTTCTCTGGTGTAGGTGAAGCCGTTCTCTTCAAATATCTCAGAACAGTCACACAAACCTAACCGCTCATTTTGGCAGGTCGACCATTGTTGAATGGCTTTATGAAATGAACCGAAGTGACTCGGGAGCAGGACTTGCGTTCTTCTACTGCGTCCGGAGCGAAACAGGGTCAGCTGTCGAGGTCCTCCGTTCTCTGGTGGCGCAACTATCGTGGGAGCCTGACGGCTTTTCAGTTGCGGAAGCAGTCCGGTCCCGGTACAAGAAGGTTCAACCACGGTCCCCGTCCGGCGACCGTCGGCGGCTCACAGCGGAAGACTGCTGTCAGTTAATAGGGGAAGAACTGGCCCCTCAGTTCCTGAAGATCACAATTATCATCGACGCCCTCGACGAATGCGAAGACTACGATGTCTTGCTATCTTCGCTGTCCATTATTTACCAGAGGAGTCCAGATAGCTGCAGCATCAAGATACTGTTGTCGAGTCGGAACGGCGTCGAGCTGCCAGCCACGTTCCCCCCTTGGCATAGACGGGACCTGGACAGCGAGCAGAACCTCACGCGTGATGATCTTGAGCGCTTAATCCAAACCGAGGTCGAGGGTTGCGACGAGCTCAATCTGGGAAAGAGGTTGCTAGATGGGAAATATCCCGAATTGGAGAACAGACTCGTGGAGGCTCTGAAAGAACGGGCCCAGGGCGGGTGAGTAGTTCCATCCATGGTACCCATAGCATTGGTGAACAGACTTTTGTCCGGCCGCCGCTGACCACGGACCGCATATCGCAGGTTCCAATGGACCAAACTCCATCTCGCCGCAATTCTCAGGGGTCCGATGGCAGAAAGACCTAGGACTGAAAAAGATGCCGCAGCCAGAATTTCTGCCCTCGAGCTGGGCAAAACGATTTCCCAGCTCCCAGATTTGAAGAGAGCGTACGACCAAGCTTATACTGACAACACGGGTTCCACGGTAAACTCGTGGGCAGCCACGCTTGCTAGACGAGCGTACCGAATCGTTTTGGCGGCCAAGCGAGACTTGTCGATTGACGCGGTTGTTTGCGCTATTCGGCACGAAGATGAGGACGAAAATGACCAAAAAAGCCCGAGGCCGGTTTCTGACGTCCCAGACCAGTTTACGAAAGTTACCCAGGACATGGATGAATCAGTGGATGCCGAGCTCATCCAGAAACTATGCAGCAATTTCCTGGTTTGCGGCACCGATGGCACGTTCAAATTTGCACACGTATCGGTCCGAGATTATCTCCTTCAACGACCCGAGGAGGAATACGCGATAGAGCGTTGCCATGCCCAAATGGCGGCTTCTTGCATCCGGTGCCTCCTCGTTCACTTCAACCATAGCGGCAGCACAGCGAGCGAAGCGGCGTCAATCGCTGAGACGGAATCGGGAGGCATGCCCGACAGCAGCACAAGTTTTCATTCGACCGCCGGTGAAAGAGCTGATGGCATGGCAGCCCGTACGGTCGACCTGGAGGCCGTCCCTGGGGACATCTCTGATCCGGCCGGAGATTTCGTGGAGTCTGGTCACATTCCTATGACCTCTGGCTCGGCCTCAAGCAGCACGGCCTCACACGCGAACGTACAGTCTAAAGACGATTTCTTAGAATACGCGCTCCTGTTGTGGGCAGACCACTTCGCAGAGTCGCAGAAGCACAGAAGCTCCGGGGTACTCGCCCGCCTCCTCAAAGACTTTTGTCACGGAACTCGGAGCGTCGGGGGAGTCGTTGGAACGTCCGATTCGCAGGCGCAGCCACTGTTACTGAACTGGTTGCATGATTTGGGCAGCAAAAGCCCGAGCAGTCTGCCGGCCAAAATTCGAGATGCTATGGTCGATCCGCCTACGCCCCTGGTTCTGGCCTCCATTTGGGGCATCGCTGATATATTCGAATATACCTCGGAGGCGGACAAGGCAAACGCAAGCCATGTTCGGACACAGGAAGGAGCAACTCTGCTTTCTCTTGCGGCACGATACCAATCTCGACCGGTCCCGATAGTGGAACGAATGCTGCAGCTTGGATGCCCTGTCGACACCCAACATCCCGATACCAAGAGGACAGCGCTTCTCGAGGCTGCATATGCTGGTCACGAAGAAGTCCTGCAATATCTGCTTCGCCAAGGGGCGGATATCAATGTTCGAGACGCGGCCAGGGACAGTCTTTTGAGCACTGCTGCCTCCCATTGCGACCTAAGGACGGTTAAACTTGTTCTGGAAGTATGGCTACGAGAAGACGGAGACCGAGCTGAAATTCACGAGGCCGCCGTTCGAGCGTGTGACCGAAAGGACGATACCTCGGGCTCTCTCATCTCAATGTTCCTCGCTCAGACCCAGTCGTCTTTGGTAAGGGAGAATCTCAATTCCCAATCCCGCAGCGGCCGCTATGCAGTCGTTGAGGCCGTGAAAGCCGGTAATCGAGCGGCCTTTACCGTACTGTTGGAATGCTCGGTAAACCCAAACGTGGTGGATGGCACCGGTGCTGTCCCCCTGCAGATCTGTGGAGACACGTCAATGGCGCGGGCGCTGCTGCAGACCAGAAGGATCAAGGCCAACGTGGATTTCACCGGGGGCATTCACGGAAGCGCGGTCCATGCCGCGATCCAGAACAACCAGATCCCCATGTTGGAGTTACTCGCCGAATTCGGTGCGGACCTAAACCTAAGTCCACGTCCTTCCGGCACCGAGCAGCCGCGAGGCCCGCCGCTCTTCTTTGCTCTCTCGGTGGGGAGGGAGGAGGTCGCTCTCTGGCTCCTCGAAATGTCCGGTACCTCTCCAACCGCCGACTCGTCCCGCGTTTCATCTCGACGGCGTGTTGTCGATGTCAACATGGTGATGTCGGAAGACATGTTCCCGAACCCGGACTGCTGCCCCAGCTGCTCTGGATTCCCAGTGCCACGAACTGCCCTGCAGGTCGCAATATGGAAGAAGAGAGATATCGGCATCATCCGTCGCCTGTTGGACTGCAAGGCCCGGACCTTTCGGCCCAGTACCTCCAAGAACCGATGCACAGACGCCAGCAAGTTTACCACTGAGGGCGAAATAGCGGCACGAGTTGCGAATATTGACGCCGCCAGATATCTCCTCGAGGCCGATCTTCTCCACAACATTAACTGGCCAGGCTACACCTGGGGAACGTTGCTGCAGACAACTGTCGAAAGCCTTCTTCATAAGCCCGTGCCTTCACAGACGGACGTCGCTGAACTCGCTGCCCTTTTGCTAGAGCACGGAGCCGAAGTTGGCAGGACAGACGAAGAACGGTTGCAACACTCGGAAACAGCACTGGACTCGGCGCTCGAGTCGGCTGCCTGCAAAGGCGCAATCGAGATCGTACGGATGTTTGTGGAGCGAGAGCCAGAACTCCCCCTCCAGTCCCCGGAGACAAGACTTGGCGGTGCCATTGCTGCGGCGGCCGCGGGCATCTGCACCGCTCCAATCTTTGAGTCGCGCTTGACCGAGGGTGGTGGAGAACAGCGGGACTGTTCAGAGCTCATTTTCATAATCGACTTCCTTCTGGCGACAGGCCGCGCCAACATCAACGCCTGGAGTAGGGCCAAGATGACAGCCTTGGACTGGGCCATGTATGCCCAGCGTCAACGGCTCGAGGGAGTGTCCGGACAAGACATGGTTGTGTTTTTGAGAGAGTGCGGAGCAAAGACCTTTGCTGAGCTCCAGAGCGACTCGAGGAATCTTCGCACCGCTTCCTTCTCGGACCGTGAATCTGCCAATATCACCAGAGCCTCTGCTCCGGCACTGGAAAGTTTTGCACGAGAAATGATCTCCCCAAACAGAGTCGCAGCCGGTCACACCTGGCACCACAGTGAAGACCTAAGACCCAGACCTGTGAGGAGGTCGACTGATGGACTCTCCGGCGCCAAGCAAAGAGTACGTGTACCCGACGTATCTGCTACCACCCCGGGACGCCGAACCACAAGGCGGAGAGCTGAGGAACATCGGGGCCCGAGAGAAGATCCGCCGGGTCCCCGTCATAGCGATAAAAGGTGGCCGATAATGCTCCCCCCGGACACAGGGGAGATGGTTCGTCGGCAAGAGATGGAGAGGGTTCGTCGGCATGAGGGTAAAGAGAAAGAGTCTCAAAATAGGGCTCATAGATCCAGGCGCTTATGCTGTTGTTTCTAGCGTCATGTAATTCTTATCCTATCTTCAGACAGGCATTATGTTATAGACTTGCTCTTGGACCTGAAAATTGAAATAATAAGATAAGAATTGTTCGACACATAATCTAACTGACAAAGGAATTTGTCGCTTCAAGTGAGGGCCAGGAAGCACGCCGGATCGTTAGCGTAAAGCCGCGCTAAGCCGCCCGACAAGGCGACATCGCAGACAACTCGTATCCCCGGAGCTTACTGGGCACTATTAGATACCTACCTACCTACTTACAATAATAATTGATACTTATTCCTCGCAAGTAAGTCTCGCGTCCCTGCCTGCGTGTTCAAAAAGGAGGCGGGACTACGAGCGTCAAGAGGGCAGGACATGCTTTCCTGGGCTCCCTTCTCGGAAATCAAGTTTTGTCCATCAATTACAGGATTCTCCGTTATCTTTATTGTGGCCCTTTTGCTGACATATGTCAACGCCCGCTTTCAGGGCAGTCTCGACCAACGGCGGCTTTCCCAGGTCCGCTGTCTCTGCTTCGGCTTCAACATCCCCTTCTCTCTTCTTTATCACTTTTCACGTTGCGTTGCCACATGTAAAATATTTTCCCCAAGAAAGTATTAATCTCGATGGTCCCTTGACTGAAAGACAATTGGGAAGATTGAAAAGAAGATTGATACGCTCGTATTGCTGACTGTCGTGATCACATATACAACTACGACTTGCCAGTCTCTACAACAACCACGCGGACTTGACCATCAGCGGCCTCAATGTCCTCTGCGCTCGCACGACTTGTAGCGCCGAGTGCGGTATCCAGACGGAACTCTGCATGTCCCTTCTCTGACAGGAGTGTGTCAGACACTGGCTTGGACTTTGTGTCCCGAAGAATCGGTGCGCCGAAAGCCTTCGCGATGCCGAGAGGACTAAAGTCTACCGGAAACTCCAACCACCACCAGCCCCAGATCAGGGCCACCAACGTGGCGACGGCCACGCCAACGGACACCGCTGCAGCGGCGAGATATCCTTCGTTGGAACGAAAGATGAGCTCGAATCCTTCACGGTGCGCCTCGAAGGTCTGAGTGGCCTTGGTATCCTCGCCAGCATGCAGAGCAGCGCGGAATATGAAGTCGTGCAGCGAGAGTAGCACGTACTCGGTTGGTGAGGCCCACTTGAGACCGCACTGCGCCAGAACATGAGTGCTGTAGCTTTGCTGATCCGCAACGAAAAAGATGTCGGCTAGCAAGCCCGGCGAGCTGTATGTGCGCCCCGTGTCGGCACGGCCAGTGTCGTTCCGCCTGCGCGAGACGGCGTCGTCTTCCAGCTTGGACCAGATGAACTTTTCGAGGGCGGCAAGTGGCCCCCCCGGCGTGTTGTTGGGTGCTGTGGGACTGTCTCCCGGCATCGAGTACGTTTCACGTACCTTCATATTGAGCAGCTCTGACCGTCGAAGACTAATTGTCTTGTCCTTGATCACGATGGGGTACTCGACGAGACCGGCGGTGATGTTGCAGTTTTCGACGATGATGGTTGCGAGGCACGACTCGCTGATGTCGGACACGTAGGAGGTATTAAGGAACAGGTACGCACCACCCGTTTCATTGGCTGCGAGATGGGACGCGATGCTGAAGATGGTTTTGTTGTCGGCCTCAGGGACGGTGTAGTCAAGATACGTCGTCGACGTGGTACACGAGTGCGTGATACCCACGCCAGGGACGTTTCCGAGACATGTGCCGTTGCAAACATAGCCATCGGCGTCCCTGGTTTCCATCGTAGTGTTCTGCCACCACTCTTGTTCAACCATGATCCACTTCCTGTGGGCATCCATGGTCTCCGGAGTGCCGTCGCCGATAGTGTTCAGGGTGCCCTCTGGGATGTTTGGAGCCAAGTCGAGCGATAGCAGCAGTGTCGTGCTGCTGGCTCGGCCAACCTGGTAGGTCGATCGTTGGAGCAACGGTCCGTTGGCAAACTGAATGATGTAGATGAAGGCCGAAATAACCGCCACCTTCTGTGATTCGGACCCGGCACGGAGGGCACCAAATATGCCCAGGCCCCTTGCATTCCAAATGTGATGGAGCTGTGCAAGCGTTGTGCCCTTGCTCGCCCGCAGCCAGAACCGAACGGCAAGACCAGGAGACAGGGCTGAGACGAAGGCGATGTTGAGGATCGAAGACAGGATGGCTAGCAGAACGGCTGGCTGGATGGCCCACGAATCGACGGTTTGGTTGTTGGAGCCAACAACAATTCCGACAGCCGCGGACGCGCAGAAGAGGATGACCACCAGTGAGAGCAGGGCCACCCATGGCACCCACCGAGGCTGGGTGATGGCCGCCAACATTGTTTCTCTGCGGATCGGGGTAGATGGGGTCTCCTGGCCTTGTTTTTTCGTTTTCTCGTCCATTTCGGTTGACATCTGATAAAGTGTTCAAGTAACGCCCAAGAAGCTCGATAACGATATTCGGATTGCGAAACAGGAAGTTTTGAGCGGTTGCGCATCTGGACCGGCATGGTCCAGACAGGCAAGGTCCAGACTCATGCCAATCTTATGGGAAACCGGTTGTCGGTTTTGCCAAGCCCGGATTGCGGTCTGGACTTATCGTGAAGAACGGCTGTGTTGGAGGACCGTGTGTTAGGCACAGAGATTACCGACATCGTACCTAGCTGAACCTAATCATTTTGCCGGAGCAATCACACCGCGCAACCCATGCCCCTCCTTCTCCCAACGGTTATTGTGGCGTCTGCAGTGCTGTATCTTGGCGTCGTATTTTTCGCTTTGCACGACGGCGCCGTTGGGATGTGCCCGGCTGGTTGGTTGATAGGGTTGCAATATTTGCTAACCTTGCACACCCACTGACCTCTACCATCCTTTTCTTCGTCCAATGGTGGCATAGGAACCATCCTGGCCCAACGGTACGTGGGCGTGGGACGAAACCTCGCGGCAACTTCCGTGCCACTTTATTCGCCGTTGGACGAACCAGAGAAGGAGGCTGGAGCATAGCCACATTTGTTATCTTGATGAGGTCCTTAACTCAGAGATGGCATTCAAGTGGTGTTGTACGAGCCCGAGCAGTTGGGGGCCGGGGGTAACTCAAACAATAGTCTCTCCACATGTGCCAGACGTTGTTATCATTAACGGGGTTGACGCCACACGCAGTGCCTGCTCAGGTGTACTAAAGACGCCAGGGAGAAGCCCCAGGAGGGCTGTACAGTCGTAAAGGTGCAGTTCAGCGTCGAGGAATAAAAAACCTTATTGCATTCACGAGAATTACGAAGCACTCGACCCGGGACCAGACCCATCGGAGTTTTTCTGCCTATGATTAAGATGCGTACTATTAAGACTACGCCTGCAACGTATGGTGAGGATCTTTTTAGAGGAAGCCTACTGCGCAACAAATTGCCTGCATGACTGCGAGCTCCCAGGTAAAAAGATTGAGATCTCAAAAGATTGGGTCACTACTTTGGACCACCCGACACTTCTCAATCGGCATCCTCTCACGAACCCCAGATTCGGCAATGGGGCTCGACTAGGATGGGCTAGGTTAATGGAAATCTAATAACATCGCCGTGACTTCCTCGAGGCCGTTTATGTGCCATCGAGGCGTGCAACAAGAACGCCGGTGCGTTGCCCCCAATCACGAGTCTAACATGAACCAGCAGAAATCTGACGCGCAAATCGGGAACCATCCGACGGTTAGATCCACATCATGGGTCCCGGAAGGCCACTGGACTGTCCTCAGCGAATAGTAGTGAGCCAAATGCTGCAATTACTATTGGTAGCAAACTGCCTACTGCCAGCCACTGCCAAAAAATCTCTCACCCAGCGGGGAATCAAACCAGGGACATCCTCGATCCGATATCCATTCGGTTTGCCAGACTCCAGGTTTGAAACCATCATGGCGTCGAACTACGAATACCAGCCTTTAAAATCCAGACATGAAATTCGGCTCTTGTGGCTCTTCCCAGCAGAATCCGAGGACGCGTCTTTGCGATTCAACCTCGTCAGCCAAAACCGGCATTCTCACCATCCGTACAAAACGCTTTCATACACGTGGGGAAATTCTGGGAAATGCCGTACAGCTTACGTCGACGGGTTCGACAATGGCGACGCGGATTTGAAACCAACTCGCGAATTTCTGCAAAGCATTGAGTACACTTTGGACATCACGGAGAATCTCGACACGGCTCTCCGCAGATTGCGGACACGACAAGGAAACGAGGTTGAATTTTTCTGGATAGACGCGGTTTGCATCAACCAAACCGATCTAGCAGAACGTGAACACCAAGTGCAAATGATGCGAGACATATACGCAAATGCTAGCCAAACGATCATCTGGCTGGGAGATGCGGACCCATGGACACGGGACGCCATCAGCTGCATCACTCTTCTCAGTTGGGCATCTTCCTGTGTGACACCAAGCAGCCAACGAGGCCGGGAGCTGATACTCGAGCTCGAGCAAGCGCAGCAGAATCCATCGAAACTCAACCCGACCAGTGAGTTCTTTATCCCGGAGAGGTCCTGGAAAGCTTTCGCCAAACTACTGGCCAGGCCGTGGTTTGAGCGAGTCTGGGTTTATCAGGAAGTGGCAGTCTCCGACTCCTTGGATATCCAATGTGGGACCTTCTCGATTGCCTGGGACGACCTGTGCGCCGCTTGCCAGTTCGTCAACGACTTCCAGCTTGTCATAGGCTACCGCGAGCATGAACATCTCCATACATCGGTACTGATCATGAAAGAGACGCGCGATGGCTTCCGTGCCCCTATTCCAATCATTCCCGATGGAGCCAGTGCTCCTCGAACCCGGGGGTTTCAGGATTCAAAGGACGAGGACGACAATGAAATTACTGATCAACAGCGACTGGCCGTGACCGGACAGCTGATTCACGACACGACAACCTGTCCCAGACTCGACATAAACCTTCTCACGCTGCGGTGGGCGCAGGCTACGGATCCTCGAGACAAAGTCTACGCCCTGTTAGGCATATCATCCACCGTCCCGGCTTTCCTTCGCCCAGACTACACCATATCTCTTCGACAAGCCTATGGCCGGACCGCAAAAGCCCTGAGAATCATACCCGGCGGCTCGGTATTTGCATTTCTGAGTCTCGTCCAGCACGAGCACCGGCAGCTGCTGAATCTCGACCTCGCATCCTGGGTTCCCGACTGGCGAAGGCCACTGCATGCACCTTGGCTAATCAACAACTTCGGTTTCCAGGCCGCATACGGTGTCCGAGCGGATATCAGCCAATCGGCTGACGATGTCTGCCTCACCGCGAAAGGGACAGTGCTGATGAGAATCGCAGTCCTGGGGCCTCAAGCCGGCGTCAAAGGAGGAATGCCACCACTGTCCCTACTCGCTCACTTACCAAACCCGTATGCCTGCAGCTGGAGTGCGGCCTTGAAAGACGCGCTTGATTTCGAGACGGACCCCGGCGGTCGATTCACGCCATTGCCGGCTAGTGCGTGTAACACACCGTTTTGGGAGTGGCGTGCCAAGTGTAAGGACTCTCTTGCAGAAGCTTCCAGACCGCCGCCGGAGCCAAGTGAGTGGGAAGTCAGCGCTTCTTCAGGATCCGCCACCGTCACGGTTGGGCCCGATACCGTCCAGTGGGACCAACTTCAGGGAAACAGCGGGATAGCGCAGGGTAGACGGGTCTTCATATCCGACCTGGGATATATCGGGCTTGCACCGCTCGCGAGCATGGTGGGGGATGAAGTGTGCGTTCTCATGGGAAGCAAAGTCCCGCACATCATCAGGCGGGATGGAAGCACTTACTGGTTTGTTGGCGAGTGCTACGTATATGGTCTTATGGACGGGGAGGTCATGCAAGGGTTGGACGTGGAACGTGTCGGATTCTTACAATTTCTCTAGGTCTCTCGATAGGCTGGAGTGATGGGTGTTATTGGGTCAGTCAGCGCACTGTGGTTGTAATTTCATTATCCTCTAGGGGGCAGACAGTCAAAGAAGTATTTCGCAAGGGATTCACCTTCCCCGACATATCGTCCAAAACCCGTACTATTTCTCTTGCCGGACCGATGCGAGATAGTCTCAAGCTGGGTTGGGTGGTTTAGGACTGGGTTTGGGTTTGGGTTGGGCTGGTTTCGGTTTGGGATCGAGTACGAGCTCGAAATCCGAGTCGAACTAGTTCGGGATTGGGATTGGGATTGGGACTAACTGGTTTGATTCCGGCTCCAGACCCAGTTTCGGACCCAGTGTCAGGCAGGTTTCAGTTCCGGGCCCGGCACCGGTTTACGGGAAAATGACTCGGAAATCAGCTTCACGAAGTTGCATCTATTCTGTGTACGTGGTGCTGGTGCTAATGGCGTGGCTACTTCTCATTGGTGGGATTTTTCTTGTAAACGTTCGCACCAGATGAGGATGGTTAAGGGAAAATTGCGTCGGCTCGACGAATTAGATTTTCGAGCAACCAGCGTTGTGATGATCGCGTTCGCTGCCTGTACTGCTCAGCTCATGATATATGACACATAAGTGAAAGAATTTTCTGGACAACGGTTTCACACCAAGTTCAACGCCGACGCCGTGCGAGCTAGATGAGCGCATGTTACTGAGCATGACACGAACCGTCTAGTTGGTCTGCACAAGAACTGGCAACAACTGCAGGAGATCTCCGTTCAACAGGATAATAACAGTTTCCGATCCTCAGTTGCAGAGGCTGGAAAGCTGAGCATGGGTAGCCCGCATCGGGCAATCCCGTACCAGAACCCAAGCTCGTACCCGGACCAAGACTTGGATCCAGACTGCCGCTCGACAAGATTGGGACCGGAACCAACGATAAAAGACACTGAGATTCAAACCAATCTAACTCGCGAACTCATAACGGGTATTTCAAATGTGGATATGAGAGACAAGCGGACGAGAAGACAAGCCGGAATGGGAGATATGCGCGAACCTGTAGCTACCATGTAACACCCCAGACCGGCAAAGCTGACATCACAACACTGCTCCCAGCAGAGATCACAACTAACAACGCCGGCGGAGTCGCTGCGCAATCGAGGGCTCCCAACGTTAGCTTTGGGACGCAGACTGGGAGAACGAAATAGTAGCGGCGTTGGGTAGGGTTCGGATTATGGAAAGGACGCCCAGTAACGTCCAGCTCTTCGCACTACGACTTTCGTCCTCACGACGCCCTTGTGGGTTTCCCTTAACTTTTTTCAACAGCAGGCCCAAGATGCCCATCCATGCTTGATAGACCGAGTCCCAGCTCTCATCATCGCCGTAACTCACAGATATCCTCTACAATGACGTTATAATAAAGCCACGAATACCCCTTGGGCAATTTCGGGAGGAATGATACCCTCCAAAGTGAAGCTGCCGTTCCCCTCTTTTACAACCACAGAAAACTACCCGATTGGCGTTCCTGAGTCCGGTAATAAACACATCCGGGAATTGTTGGCGGTTCCTGAAAAATGATATTCCTTGTCTATTTACCGGGTCTGAACTCCCCCTCCGGCTGAAGTGGTAGATGTCGACTACTTAAATCTTGACGTCACCATCTGATTCACAAACCCCATAACTCTTTCTCCTCACCCGTAGGAGCATTTTCGCCTAAAGTCGAGAACAGAACTTCGCGTGACGGAGTCAATACCGTGAATGTGTGCCCAGCACGCCCAGCGAACTCCCGTTCTCGCGGGTGGCGACTCTGCGCCTTCCCGTCCAACTGGACGGGTATTAGTGATGGCCAAGGACGTCGATCCCAGTTTTCCCCCAGTTAAGTGTAAATTGGAACTATGTGCACTCTACCGCGTAGAAGCAGATGTCCGCCCTTTCCTAGATTCACCGACCGACGTTGAGATCAGCGGTCATATATCCCGGAGAAATCGCAAGAAGAGGGGAAAATGGCATCTGAACAGTTCCCCGCGGATGTAGGGGAGTGTGAATCTCAGATATAAGGCGCAAGCCTCCCAGGTATCCCTGTTGAGAGCCAGACACTTCTCGGATTCTGGACAGAGACGATTTCTACTCGAGACCACTCTATGCAGCAGGAGTTCGAGTTCACTTTCAAGACACTTGAGCTTGCTCCAAGGGACATTTCCCAATATGAAGTACTTCTTGGTCTTCGCCGGCCTAGCCGCCGCTGTTCCCTTCCCTCAAACTCCATCTGCGACTAGAACTTCAGTTGCGTCTCCAAGTAAGTAACCACACCAAGAACGGGGCCGCCGTTTTATTACTTTTTACCAGGGGTTCAAGTTGAGATAGCTAATACTTCCTGATCAGTTCGAAGCATTGTCTCGTCGGTCCTTTCCGGTGTGCTGCCCTCAGTGCTTCCGAGCATCCCGGTTTCCGTCCCCAGCGTCCCGGTTCCGAGTGTCACCGCTCCCAGCGTCAGTGTCCCACGCGTCACCGTCCCAAGTGTCAGCGTCCCGAGCATCCCTGTCTCGGTTCCCATCAGTTCGGCCAGAACCTCGTCGGCGCCGGTGGCCCCTAGCGCAACGCCGGCGGTACCTCCGCTTCCCATTTCCAATGTTCCCTCTCTGGTCTCCTCGGTTCTGTCCGGCGTGCTTCCCAAGCCGACCAATGCCTCAGTCCCGGTACCGGCGCCCATGCCGCCGACGAGGCCAGCTTCAAGCGGGCAGTCAACAGCGGCACCAACGCTACCTTCGGTGCCGAGCGCTGTCTCGAGCGTCGTATCAGTCGTGAGCTCGCTGCTGTCTTCGCTTCCATCTGTTGTGCCAGTTCCCAGCGTCTCGGTTCCCAGCGTTTCAGTTCCCAGCGTCTCAGTCCCGAGCATCTCGGTGCCGGTCCCACCGGTCCCAACGAGCGTGTCTCGGCCTGGTGTCTCGACGACCGGGGCAGTTCCCACAGTATCCCCGGTGTCTAGCATTGCGTCGAGGGTTAGTTCGCTACTGTCGAGCGTCGTCAGTTCCCGGCCGACCCCTACTGCTGCTTCTTCCAGTATTCCGATCCCGAGTATTCCGGTGCCCCCGGTGCCCAGCATTCCGGCTCCCGGTGTCTCGGCCCCGAGTGTCTCGGTCCCTGTGCCAGCCCCCACTGCGACTCGGGCAGTCTGAGTTTTTTATTTATAGTTGTGGTTTGTTGTCTGTTGAGACAGATTTATCTTTTGACATAAGGTTTATGGTCAGGGGTTGACGCCGCGGCTCCCGGTTTGGTAAGGACAAAATTATCGCAAAAGTGGTTTGTGTCTTCATGAGGATTGGAGTGGGCTCGATTATCAGGCTGATGGGGGTCACCGGCTTCCCGGAAAAAGTGAGATTGTTTATGGTTATCGGGTTATTTGGCTGAGAACTGTAAACGCAAAATAGTTACCGAGAGAACTACAATTACTTCTCCGTGATTCGTGTTATCCACACTGCAAGTTCTGGGTATGATCATCGCACTCGACTTCCGGAGACTCTCAGAGCTGAGAGTCACCAGCTGTGAAGAACCGCAAGACAGAGCGGGCCAATCATACGGCAGAAAAATGATAAAAGCAACAATGAAACTTCAAATAATGGAGCAAATGGACCAATCATGTTGCAGATTGATGAGCCACAGGGCGATGTCTCCCAGGCCCAATTGACCAATCATACGACATTCAACCACAGCTGACCGATGAGTCGATGACCACGGAGCCATGACCATGGGAGAACATGGACCAATCACACACCAATTCGCAAATGAGCGACTTGCCGCTCTCGTGTTGCTGAGTCCGAATTTCCTACGACGGAAATAACTGAGGACTTCCCCAACATCGATTTTGGATGCGTCCTGACTCCTCGAGGAGTCGAGGAGAAATAGACCGACCAAATCTTGATCTTCCGTGACGTACTTCGTGGTAACAAGGTAGGTATGCTCACAACGCCGCGTAAAGCGGGTAAGAGACTGCGGTTCGTCGCCAGTTCCACATAAAGCAGCACAAGATCTAGGTCTAGTAAAGTCGGACAGGAACTGCGGCTGAAGGTGCGCACACTATTAGTTAACGCCAGTGGCGCAGCGTCGTACGAGGTGTCTCGGTACCTTCCGTCCGAAGCTTGCTGACACGGGGCGAAAACTCTGAAGTGCTGGCTGCTAGCAACTCCAACCACCGCCCTGACAAACGACTCCGCCAGCGGCCAACACAAGTTGAGATATCGCATCATGACTGTGACATCGACCTGTAGCAGCGGCACCTTGCGTCCCCTCACCCGCACGCCCGCCCTGACCACGGTCTGGACCCCGCCGGCATTCTGCTCAACTCGCTTCCACGCCGGGACCAGCGCGTCGCCACCTTACAGCTATGGCTGGCAGGACCAGGTCGATCCCGAATGGTACTCGTGTGTGCCGCCGGAATGGGACGCGGCGGCTTGCCAAAGCCTCACCTTTAGCCCGGCTCTCCAATGTCCACACGGGTGGACCGTGGCAGCATCCAAAACCGTTCTCGGGCCCGATCTCTCGTCCATAACCTTTGCGACCTGCTGCATGACGTGAGCGAGGAGCTTCCCTGACAAGAGTGTGGCAACAGGCTTCTGACGCTGTCTTCTCTCTAGTGGCTTCACGGCCAGCCTCTTCTGGGACGGCGAAAAGTGTAGCGCGTCCGTCAACAACTTTCCGCTCGTCGTGCTCGCTACCAATGACGCCGGCGGGTTCGCAAGCCCACTGGCCACCGCTGTTTCGACCGCAACACTCGGAAATGGGTCACTAGACCACCGCGGTATCGTCATCGGCTGGCAGCAGTCCGACCTGGCCACGGCCTCGACAGTTCCGAGTAACCTTGCGACCTCCCATCCGACCCTTACCTCGACTTCCTCACCGACTGCCGAGGTATCTCCCTCCAACACGGAATCAAAAACATTGTCCTCGGGTGCCATTGCTGGGATTGCAATCGGGGGGGTTGTGGGTGTTGTGCTCATTCTTGCCGCAATATTTGTGTTGTTTCGGAGACGAAGGGCTTCGCCCGGGGAAGAGCTGGATACAAACACAACCAGACAGGAGTTGCCGTCGCCGCCGCCCTTCAAGGATGCCAAGCCCTTGTACCAGCCTACTGACAGACACGAGTTGGGATCCGGGGGCCCGGGTGAATTGGGGAGCATCCATGAGATGGCAAGCTCGTAGAGGGATAACTCGAGATTGTGAACATTTTTGTAACTGTACAATACCACATCTGTTGTGGGCGGCGTTGTGGATTTTGTGTTATGCATGGACGACAGGCAGCAATAGAAGATAGACCTCCTGATAACCGACCACTTCTCGAATGACACCACTTACGAGACACTTTTTTATCTTAGTCAGTCGTCATCAAAGCAACCAAGTACAAGTATACATCGGTCCGACTTGCAGCTTGGCGACTTGGCACAAAACCTTATCGTAACCTCCCACACCACCCCGATACAAAAAGGGGAATCAAGCCGATACCAAAGCCGTGCCAGTGCAGTAACACGCGGAAAAAGGAACAAACAAGAACCAAGGTCCTCGTGTATTGATCTGCCTTGGGTACCTACTCAACGTGGAACAACATTGGGAAAATAACAAATCAAACATCCCACCTTCCTCCAGCCAGATACAGTTGAGTGAATCACGACTGAATGAATGACAGCAAATCCTGATTGATCCCCTCCGGCTCGGTATCCATAATCGCGTGAGCCCCACCGGGATAGATCTTGAGCGTCCCCTTCTTCAAAAGCTTGATTGCCGCATAGGCTCCAACCTTGACGGGCACGATTTGATCGTCATCTCCCTGAATGACCAGCGCCGGAATATCTAGGGCTTTCAACTCCTCGGTATAGTCATTCTCCCATGAGCGGGTGGTCTCGTAGACGGCCTTGAGGCTGCCCTGGATACCCACCGCAAACCAGCTGTCGATCAAGCCCTGGCTCACCTTGGCTCCTGGCCGGTTGAAGCCGAAAAAGGGACCAGTCGGCACCTCGATGAAAAACTTGGCCCGGTCTTGCAGCATACTGGATCGGAAGAAGTCAATCGTCGGGACCGGAACACCATCCGGATTATCGGGTGCCTGGGCAAACCGCGGGACAGCCGAGGCGATGAACACCATCTTGGCGACGCGGGAGGTGCCATCTAAGCAGCATCATCAGCATTGTGGACCGGCGCAGGGAGGAGGAAGTTGACTGACGTCTGCCAGTGTATCTGGCTATCTCACAGCCGCCGGTGCTGTGACCCACCAGAACGATGTCCTTCAGGTCGAGTTTTTCGATCAGCTCGGACAGGTCATCGGCCCAGTTGTCGACATCGTTCCGTTCCCACGTCTGTTCAGAGCGCCCGTGGCCGCGGCGGTCATGAGCGACCACACGGATCCCGTGGTCGGCCAGGAAGAACATTTGCTTCTCCCAGGCGTCTGAGCTGAGGGGCCAGCCGTGGCTAAAGACCACAGTCGCCGTACTTCCCTGCGGGTTCCAGTCCTTGTAGTAGAACTGGGCACCGTCGCGGAGTGTAATGTAAGGCATGATGGATTATGGAAAGAAGTGTGATGAGGATTGGAAGCTGTCTTGGTGGGATACAGTTGGGATTCTGTTCAGAATCCTCATGCTTTATATATACGACCCTCGACATCGCAAAAGATGTCCAGCACGACTACCTACCTACCTCCCTACGTGAGTGCGGTGTCAACTCAAATTCTGGGCATAATTTGTCACTTCTTCCCTGCCACACACCGGGCCGATATCTCGATCAACACTCACGGTTCGAAAGCATTGGCCGTGAACACTGCGCGGACATGCTCGACGAACGACAGTCCTGGGGACAATCACTGATGAATCAGCAACCTGCAGCAGTCACCCGCATATCTATTGACCTTGTGGCGATGACTCACCTAGGTCCTGGGTGGCATTGCAGTTCCAAAATGCTCATTTACCATGCACTCCCTAGTTGAACCCTATCAACAGCGGAGGTATGGATGAATGGCTTCCAAATTCCCATGCTGCCCAAATACCCGTGTTCGCCCAACTCGGACAAAATGTCCCCCGTCTCTCCTAGAACCATCCGTATCAACACAGAGGACGGGAAAATGCGGGGTCCTGGAATCTGGAGCGATCTGGAGTGGTTACACAACCGCTCGCCGGCAACAGCCAGCAGGAAATGGGGCATGATGTCTGATTCGAGGGGGTATCCTCGCGCTGGAGGGAAAATGATGCTCAATACTACGCAAGAAAGCGACACCAGAACAGGTTGCAAAATGCAAATACACGGCCGAATAACATCTTGTTGCCTCGGCGCCTGTGCCGTACTTCCGCTAAATGCCGTACTTCCGCACATCACTATCCTCATATTGGAATTGCTTGCGAGTCGTTGTCTTGCACGGAAATTCCTCAGATGTCAGGATATTCTTCCATGTCGAGCGACGAGCGTCCAAGCGTACCAGCGGAGTCCAGGTTTATTGTCAAACTGGAAGCTGACGCGAGATACAGCTACCTAGTCTTAGAGTCTGAGGTAGAGTTCAGACGCAACAATGCGTTACCAGCAGCGCCCGTAAAAACAGCTATTTAGTCGTGATGCTGCTGTCGCTTCATCAGATGAATCCTGGCTCTTATGGAAACCCTAAAGCCTTTATTGCGACCATCACTGTAACGCGTGACACAATGGAAGCTGAGGCGTCTCAATAGGTGGCCGGTAGTGGTGCAGGTTGTGTTGTCTACCTAAAATCTAGGTAGAGAAGTGGAACCTCGAAACCATAGCCCAAGCGTAATAAACCCTAGGTATATCCCAAAAACCGTCTGGGCCATGCGCAACGAACATGAATTCTTCCATGCCTCTGACAAGATCATGTTCTGTTTCTCAAGGTTAGACGCGGAGATTTGCATTCGTAGCTGACACTGCCGGCCTGTTTTGAACTCCCTCTCAGTAGAATCGTAAGGAAGAGCCCTCAATTTGCACCACGTTAGTATTACCTTAGGTAGCAATCCCGTCGGTCAAACGTGGGGTCCGGAAGATGATATCCGCAATGCAGTCCTGTTCCTATCTACCGTGGTATTTTGATTTGAGCTTTGTTACCTCCTTCGAATAGTAACACCCTAGGGGCCTAGAGAAGACAATGTTGCGTCGCCGGGAACCGTGGAGGTTTTGTATCGTACCTCCGATAGCAAAGACAGACGGCCGAGAGAGAGCGTCACAGGCAAACAAGGTAGCTGTCCAGTTGTGCCTCGGTTCGCCGGCGGGGGTGGCGAGATGCGGAAGGACGGAACGGACCGGGCGTGGTCTGGAGCGGGGTCGGCGAGGGACTATGCTCATCCTGGTCTAGTTCCAAGGTGAATGCACAGCTCAACGAGCCAAGAGAAAACACAAATACTGATGCCCATTTGCCCCCATGAACGCAAATTCTGCCCTCCGGAATTATCGAGACCAGGATGGATGCCCCCAGAGTTCTCGCTTCGTCGTGGGCAGCCATTGTCGACACATACAGCCAACACAAGATCGAGTTCCTCGGCACTCTTGTGGTCCAACTGCTCTTTTTCTGGATCCCCGCCCTCTGCTACACTGCTTTGGACTTTGTATTTCCGCAGTTCTCGGCCTGCCACAAACTGCAACCGGCGCCGAAACAACCCACCCCGGCCGAGATCAAGCACTGTCTGCTCGTTGTCCTGAGAAATCAGGTCCAGTCGATCCTCACCTCGCTATCCCTCATCAGCCTAGCTACGCTGACCAACCGCCCATCCCGGTTTCGTTTCGACCGCGCGCTGCCTACGGTTGAGCAAGTCGTCTTCGATGTCGCCACCTGTGTCCTGATCCGCGAGGTTCTGTTTTACACAACCCACCGCCTCCTGCACTGGCCGAAGCTCTACAAGACCGTCCACAAAGTCCATCATGAATTTACTGCTCCGGTGGCACTCGCCGCGCAATACGCCCACCCGGTCGAGCACCTTCTGGCCAATACGTTGCCCGTTGCACTTCCGCCGCTGCTACTGGGGACCCATATGGTGACCATGTGGGTCTTCTTGGCTGTTACGTTGGTCGAGACGTCTACGGTACACAGCGGATATGATTTTTTACAGGGGGCAGCCAGAAAGCACGACGCTCATCACGAAAAGTTCACCGTGAATTACGGGGTGGTTGGGTTGATGGATTGGATTTTGAAGACTGATAGTCACAGCAAGAAGGCCAAAGATCAATGAGGTCGACATATGTCATTTTTCCACCCAGGCACTGAGAACCCAGTATCTTCTGTATTTAAGACGAGATGTTTGAGGATTTTGCGCTGCTCTAAGCCACGGCCACGGCCGACCCGATTTCTCCCTCTGTGGGCTAACAGGTGTGCAAAACAGTCTGGTTGTCTGCGACGAATCTGGGCACACGAAAATTCGTTTTTCATTCGTTATCCTGAGCTAGGGTGAGCTGGGGTGAGCTGTGGCTGATTTGTCCTGAGCTTCCCCTGATTCTTCCCTGAGCTAGGGTGATCCTATGCGCTGCCGCTGCACAGCCTTAGAGGCCCCATTTTCAGTCCCCGCGGCTAGAGTTGCCTCTCAAAGGAAAGCAGATGATGCGTAATCTGTAAGGATAGCTCCAGGTAGGTAACAATTCTAATTATGATGTACACGCGTACTAGGTGTCAGGCCCACACCAGGTCAACAAGAGTGATTCGTCGCGACCCATTTCGGTCACGGTGTGGCGGAAGAAGAGCCTCGAGCCCTCCGAGACAGCGATGACAAGCCTCGATGGGGCCGGCATCGGCGAGACTCTCAAAGACGACCCGCAGCGAGGAGGCCTCCCCGACAATCATGCGCATGTCGCTTGGCGCACCTCGTACCATGTCGATGCAGTATTGCCCTGCCCTGATAACCCGGTCAGCGAGGTTATAGTGCTCAGCCCCGCTACCATGGAACTGGTGACGGCGGCTTCTCAGGCGGAGTAGATACATAGGAGAGACTGGGGTCTTTAATCTGGCCGGTGTATAATCCAACCCCTGAAAGATTGTTAGCATGGGACTTTCCAGCTTGGCCAAAGGCCCTGAGCAGGTAGCTTCGAAGAAGTCATGGTACTCTAAGAGTTGTACGTGCTATTTATCCCAAACACCTGAACTTCAATAAAACCGTTGAAGATCTATAGTACCTAGGCTGTTCTATCGTTTTATAGGGCCTGGGGTACAGAATTAAGGCGCGGATTCACCAATCTAGCTCCTTGAGTTCAGGTACGAATGCCTTCCGGTAGCATCTTAGATGTTCTCAGATTAGCCTCCTTGGCATTGCACAAAGTCTCGCGCGAACAATTTTTCAAGGGTTGCAGTGTATGTCATGGTAGATCTTCGGTCAATCCTGAGCTGGGGTAGGGTGAACTTCGGTTGAGTTTTCCCGGGGTAGTAATTATGGAACTTGGAAGCCTTGGGTTTTCTCCCGCTGAGCTCGAGCCTCGATGTGAGGGGTCCTAGATATACATAGTGGCTACCTATACAACTTCAAGGCCCATCTTTAGTCCCCTGGTGAATGTTTTCTCTCGATAAAAAGTGGCATTCTAGTAGCCTAAGTAAAGGTGTGACTTGTTGGCATTAAATCTTGGAAACATAGCACCTGTGAATCCCCGCGGGTGTGTATGTGTGAAGAGGTTTTATTATATGTGAGCTTGCTTGTTCTTCCTTTCTATCTCTTCCAGGAAGTCTTATTCAACAGTTGAAGCCCGGGAGGTTGGAAGGTTTACTCGTAGACTATTCAGCCACGGTGATTGAGGCTCGCAGTAGCACATCATCAGAATCGCTTTCTTGTCAGATCCTATTGGGCAGGACTGACCCCTCTCCACCTGAGTCACCGCAGGTATGCACTTTTCGGGGCCGGCAGGGACATAACACTGGGTGACGAGCAAGGTGTCGGTACTGCCAGTGATTGGTACGCCCATGACGCCCAGTGCTGAGCGTTGAGGCCCAACTTGGAAGTTACAACACATCAAACACCAACACGACACACAAACCTCATCCAAACCGCAACACTGAGACACAATGTCGAGTCGTCAACGCTCCTCTGCCATCGCCCAATATATCCCGCCATGGCTTTGGGCACCGTTACAATTGATGTTCTCGTCGCCGGCGCCCCGAAGCATTTACGCGCCTGCCTTGAACGCCAAATTAGGCGAGATCCGGACCGTCACCATACTTGCCAGTGTCAATCGAGTTGATGAGATCCAGTGCGAGCTCAACCGTCGAACTCTCTCCGGCGTTAACGAGGACCAGAAGATGTCCTATCTTGCCCTCTCGTACGTATGGGGAGACACCCGAAACCCAAAGACGATTCGGGTCAACGGGGAGACCGTCTCGGTTACGCAAAACCTCTTCGTCGCCCTTGCCCACTTCCGGCAGATGACTAGGCCTATCGAACTTTGGGTTGACGCGCTGTGCATCAATCAGCATGATATCCCGGAGCGAAACGCCCAAGTACAACTGATGGGGGCAATCTATCGGCGGGCCAGTGCCGTCTTGATGTGGCTCGGGCCAGAGGCTGATAACAGCAACATGGCATTCGATCTCTTCCAGACCATACATGCAACGAGCGAGAGGTCAACAGACGAGGAATTGTTATCAAGTCTCGAGCGTGTCACTAACAACCATTCCTACGACCGACATTGGAAGGCTGTTGAATCGCTGCAACAACGTCCGTACTGGTCAAGAGTGTGGATTGTCCAGGAGATCGTTCTTTGCAGCCACGGGCTTGTGTGTTGTGGTCCCCGCCACCACCCATGGGTCAATTTCAACCTCCTTGTCGCGATTTTTAATAAGATAGGAAAGATAGGAAAGATCGCCTGCACCAGCAACTGCCTGTCAGCCCTTAGTCGTCTTCACCGGGAACGGGTGGGCATGCTGGCAGCTGCGCAGAAATGTTTCGACGAAGGCGGCAAGCTGCCTCTGCTGGACGCTCTCGTGCTTTGCCGCCACCAAAAAGCAACCGACCCGCGAGATCACGTTTACGGTGCTCTTGGCCTGACCGACAGCCCCGGTTTCGAAATCAACTATGACAAGCCGCTCTTCCTGGTCTACCGTGAGGTAGTCAAGTACAGCGTCACTCGGCTACAGAGCCTGGACATCCTCTGCGAATGCATACCCATCGCCTATGCCCATCGCATGGCAAAGCTGAAGGACCTTAACGACCAGTACCATTCCCACCTGGAACCTGTGATGTCCCTGGACGAGGGCGGATTCGAGCACCTCAAAAACTGCGCGAATTGCCGACCAATTCTTGGCGCTATTTGGGATGACATGTTGCCGTCGTGGATTCCGGACTGGCGCTTGTCGCTGCCCAGAGGGGGGAAACTCAGCGGCCACCCAACCCCGGAGACTCTCTGGTATCGAGCTTCCCGCAACACCCTTCCTGACGTTCGGTTTCCCCCCAACATGCAGTACATGGTGGTCTCGGGCGTCTTCTTTGACACATTGCAAACTGTCATGCCCCTCAAACCTGAAACTGATACAAGTGTTGAGATCCATCTTCAGGCTGCCTGGTCCACTTGGTGCAACAACATACACCCCAAAGGCATCTATGGGGACCTCAAGTCTCAGCAAGAAGCCTTCTTGCAAACTGTTGTTGCTGGCAAAACACCAGATGGCGGCCGCGGAGCCTGCCCCATTCCGGTAGCCAAACTCAACGAGTGGTACGGCATGAGATTCATCACAACCGAAGGAGGCCCCACTGGAGTGGTGGAAACCGGACCGGACAGCCTGTATTCGGGAGGGCTCATGCCCCGAGTTTCCAGCTTCTATATGGCTCACAAGTTCTTCACCTTCGCAGCCACCAGACGTGGGTTCATGGGAACCATGCTTTACGGAGCTGAGGCTGGCGACATTGTTGTCGTTCTGTTGGGGGCCCGCATCCCCTTCCTTCTTCGCAAATACGAAGACGGAGACAAGTACTTTCTTATTGGCGAATGCTGTACGTATCTTCAGTACATCCGCCTTATCCGCTCTAGCGTCGGGAGTCTGTGCTAATGCTCTTTGGAATAGATATTCACGGTATTATGGACGGCGAGGTAATGCAAGAAGTGGAAGAACAGAAGCGACATGTCCAGCAGTTTTGTCTCTTGTGAGAGGAATCGCAGTCATGGCGGGCAGCACGTCGGGGAAGCGCCCATCCGCCCGCAGCCTCTCCTACAGGTACCACGGCCGCGCGCACGCCTGGTTCAGCACCTTGAAGCTGTTGAAGCGCATGCCGAAGCGAAAGCCCAGAGCGAGGCGCTGCTGCTTAGCTTTGGCATCCTCAGTCTTGGCCGGGTGCTCCGTAGTCAGCTTTCCGGGGGGCTGAGTGACGGCGATAGTATTAATATGCGGGAGAACAATACTCAATCCACCATATGCTTGGCCGCCTGTTTGACCATGGTTGGGAAAATTTGAGGAGCTGGAAACGCAATGCCAGGGCACTCCTCGGCGTTCCGTGCTGCTAGTAAGTCCGATATCCACTGATTTCATGACGGCTGGCTATTGCGACATCCGCACATCCGAGTCCAAGTCCGAGTTGCTCCAATCACAGCGCTGTACTTCAGGCGCGATGGCTGGTACTTTTCAAGCGAAGAAGCGAGCCGAACCGAGCCCGTTGGTTCCAGTCATGGAACTGCCATTTCGACTCAAAAAGGTGGGCGTTGGGTCGACAGACCAATAGTAACAGATCTTCGCGTCGGGGCTTACGAATGGGGGGCTTACCAATCCAGATAACCTTCTTGGCACTGAATCATCACGGCCGATTCACGTCGCTCACACCTGCCAGGTTGCCAGAGTGCAGCGTGTTGGTTCACTAAACAATGCCCGGTATCTGGGCCGCTTGAGACTGAAGGATTAGTGTTTGGTGTGCACGGCCAATGTCATATAAAGCCAAGTGAGGCCCTCTTCATCTCCCCTAGACCAGACCGTCCCTCCAAGCCTAAGCAATTCCTTAGACTACAGCATGCATCATCACGCAGTTTCTTACGCGCTCCTAGCCTCGTTGGCTGCTGGAGCTGGCATTGCCACGCCGATAGAGAAACGCCTTAGCGCCCAGCCTTTCAAAGTCGACCTTTCCAATGGAGTGCCTCGGACGCTCAAGTTGCTTCGAGAAAACGAACTCCCGGACGAACCGGAATACCCGAGTGTTGGATCATCGTTCGGCATCGACTTGGGTGTGCTAAAGAGCCTGAAGGCGCAGTGGATTAAGGACTTTGACTGGAAGAAGGAGCAAGATGCAATCAATAAGTAAGATCTGCCAACCGTAGAGATGCATGGGATGCGGGTTGCGAGGAACGTGTTCGCAAGCACTGATGAAACACAGATTCAAGCATTTCACGACGAACATCGAAGGTTTAGACATCCATTTTATCCACGAAAAGTCTGCCGATCCAGATGCCATCCCCTTAATACTGCTCCACGGCTGGCCCGGCTCTTTTCTTGAGTTTGTTCCCATTATCAAGCCCCTGACATCACGGAACAAAACCTCTGCCGGAAAGCCAGTCTCATTTCACGTCGTGGTACCTTCCTTGCCCGGATTTGCCTTTTCCTCAGCGCCGCCCGCAAATTGGACAAATAAAGACACCGCGCGTGTGTTCAACACGCTCTTAACAAACGTCCTGGGCTACGAGAAATTCGCGACCCACGGAACCGACTGGGGCTCAGATATCGCATACTCTCTCTACAACAGTTTCAACAAGACTGTGAGGGCCGGGCATTTCGCCTTCATTCCCTTCTATCCCCTGACACCAGACCAGCTGGCTGCGGAGAATATTACGCTCTCGACGCCGCTAGAACAGTTTGAAGCGCAGCGATTCGTGGGATGGAGCACAACGGGCAACGGATACTTTATCGAACAAACCACAAAGGTATGCTGATACTGAGTCATAACGACATCCCACTCTCAGGTACATGCTGTTCTTGGCTGACTACAAGGCTAGCCCAATACCATTGGACTTGCTCTCTATGACAATCCTGTTGGCCAACTTGCTTGGATAGGAGAGAAGGTAATCGAGTGGTCTGACCCAAGAGCGGGGACCGCCCCATCGGTACTGGACCATAACGAGATCCTCCGGAGTGTCTCGCTTTTTTACCTGACTAAATCCATCACCTCGAGCGCTTACATCTATGCACAGAACGCCAACGCGTTCAAGACGCAATACACCAAGGCCAATACGGACGCTCCCTTGCTCTTCAGCGCGTTCAAGTATAATGTAGGGTTTTGGCCACCTGCCAAGGTTGCACAGGTGGGAAACTTGGTTGAATATCGGAGTAAGTCGCCTCATACGTATCCGTTACCGATTTCCTGGGAAGTGAGTTCTCTGACGCTTTCGCACAATACAGATCACGATTTCGGGGGACATTTCCCCGGATTGGATAACCCTCCTGCCTTACTGGAGGACCTGAGAGAGATTGGGACGTACTGGTCTGTCTAGGACAAGACACGTTGCACAGTGACGACAGGAATAATGAGGCGTGTTACCCGGCAAATGAAGGGCACTATGTAGTGGAATTCACCCTTGTCTCTTGAGGCAAGGATACGGCTAGGGAACCGAGCTTCAATAATCAATGAACAACCTAGTGTTCCCCTTGACTTGTTGCGTACAATTTCTCAAACAGATTGACACTAGCAGCTGAGAACCCCCCTGATTCCTGCTGGCAAAGTTCCCGATCCCCCGTCAGCATTGTGACCCAATGGGGCTAGACTGGGCGGCCGCGTTGTGGCACCGTCAGCAAGCCCCCAAACCACCCCTGTCCTGACAAAGAACTCAAATACGACCTCGTCCCCGAACTCGTCTTCGCGGTCGCGTCCCCTCAACACCGAGGTTTCTCACTTTGTTTACGCCGCAGAACCGACAAACACGCCGCAGAAAATGAGTCGCTCAGTCCTCCCTACTATCCCGCTTGTAATATTCGGCATCATCGAGCCTGCTCTCCTGTGCGTCCCCGGTCTCACACGGCCGCTCACCCATCTTCCCCTCACTGCCAACTAACCACACCCTTTCCAGAGTATGGGGGTACATCTCGGGCACCCGCGACCCGTTCACGTTCTTTGCAGACCAAGCGCCCAACCACTCAGTAACGGCTTCTGCATTCACCCCGCAGTCTGAGATCCTCACACTCCAAATCATCAACATATATGCCCTGGTGCTGGCACCCGCTGCCGTCGCATGCTCGTTTACTCGCGACGCATTCACGGCCAAGGTGTATCTGTTCTTCGTTGCGCTGGCGGACTGGGGCCACATGTACGCCGTGTATAAGGGGGTCGGGCCGGAATACTTTTGGAACGTGCAGGGCTGGAATAACATGGTTGCCGGCGGGGTGGGAGTCAGTGCTGCACTGAATGTTTTCCGCTGGGCGACATTGCTAGGCCTTTTTGGCAGTGTGAAGAGTACATTTCTGGTGGAAACGGGAAAGAAAAGGGCTTGATGTTTTGTAGGTTGGACGGATGTGCTGCGGCAGGAGACCTACCTTTTGGATTGGGCTTGGGTTGGGGAATGTGAATTGGTGGAGGCTTGGAGTGCTGCCGGCGTTGTTCCCATTCTCAGTTACGCACATAGCGATTACTTCAGTAGCCCTTTCAATGTGAAGAATTCGACGTACGCAGGCGACTTACCAGTCTGATAAGTCCAGTATGCTCGGCTGTGGTTGCTCCGGGAGCCGGGAAAAGGGTGCTCTGGTCTTTGTTGGGGTAGGATGGCTGTTCGCGCCGAGTTCTGGGTGTGTCAAACTCGGAAACTTATCGGCCGTATAATTCGGCCGGGCTCGGGACCAACAGGTTTACAAAGTGCCTGAGCGTCCAAACAGCAACATCCACCTGATGCACATAAATGACTTGCAACGCCAATTGAAACCTTCTGACATTTCAATCACGCAAGGCTAGAAAAAAGAGTTACAACATTGCCCAGTCTCTGTGGGCTCCTAATCCTTCCACTTCCTCCGACCGAAATGGTTTCCTACAGCGATATCCTCATTTCCAACGCCCTAATCGATGACACTACGGGTCTTCGCATCGCCGTCTTTGTCGGCGGAACATCCGGGATAGGCAGATTTACCATCAAGGCTTTGGTTTCGACAGGAATCACGGTGAAGATCTACCTGTTGGGGCGGAAAAGCTCACAAGAACGCACCCAAGCTTTCATCGCGGAGCTTCACGCCATCAATCCCAAGGCGAAGGTTGTCTGGACTGAAGCGGAGGTTTCTCTCCTTGCTGATGTCAAGAGAGTATGCGATATTATCAAAAGCAAGGAGTCGCGCGTCGACTTGCTGTTTCTCAGCGCTGGCTACGCCCCGTTTGGCTCGCGCAAGGAGACCGCCGAAGGCCATGAAGTCGTCCAAGCTCTCGAGTATTATTCTCGAATGCTGTTTACAATTCGCCTTCTTCCACTTCTGGGGGAGTCTCCCATCGGAAGAGTCATCAGTGTTCTGGGCGGTGGAATGGAAACGACGTATCTCATCGACTTGGACGACCTAGACCTGAAGAAGCCGGGCAATTTCAAGGTTTACCGGGCCCGGCCGCAGTACGTCGCCCTGAACACCATTACGATGGATAGACTCGCCAGCGAGAATCCAGGTATTACATTCATTCACTCGTCGCCGGGAGCGGTTAATACGGGGAACGTCAGGCGTGGCTGGGATGCCGGGTCGACCGTGGGCGAAGTGTTTTCCCGCGTTGTTGAGTTCTTGACTTGGCTCACCGGGTTCTCCGATGATGAGTCTGGACAGAGGTATTTGTTCCAGAGCACCAGTGCTGCTTTTGGGGGACGTGGTGTGACGTGGAGGGGCAAGGCGGGAGTCACTACAGGACAGAAGTCGGAGGGTGGTCTATTCCTTGTCAACAACAAGTGCGACTGCACACACAACTCCACCGTTGTGGCTCAGCTTCGGGAGAAGAGCCAGCAGAAGGTGTGGGATCACACCCAGGCAGTTCTTTGGCCATACTTGTAACTCTTTTGTTTTCAGCGCCTGCAGCTGCCGCAGACTTATTTAGCATCACAGCCACACGTGAGGTAATCAACGAATGACGAGTCTCAACTCTTGCTCGGCGCGTCGTTCTCCACCTCGCGGCTGACTCCGGCAACTCCGCCAACATCTTCATCCCCCTGCTTGGGGGCCCACGAGCATCTCCTCATTGGGCAAAGAACAAGCGCGGTGACATCGTCGAGCTTGGTTCGCCGAACTGCTTGCAGTCTACCAGTTGCACGGCGCGGTCAGACGCGGAGTTTTTGGAGTGGTGGAGCAAAATATGATAGCCAGCAACTATACCTACCTATGCAGCGCCTTTGGTTGCGAGCGATGAGACTATTTATTCTGTTCATGCCCGGCAGTCTGCGCCGAGAATCCAAAGTTGTCAATCCCGCAGCTCATATCACTCCTTCTCCGGCACGGAAATTGCATCCCGACATGCCTTCCATCACATACTCCCCAGAAAAGGCCCAGAAGGTCAAGGGACGAGTCATCGTCGTGACTGGGGGTGCCCAAGGCATTGGCGCTACAACGGTAACGCTCCTCCACACTCTCGGGGCTCATGTAGTGTTTGGTGACATCGCAAGTGGCCCTGGCGCTGCACTCGAAGACTCCTTGAAGGCAACCAATCCCCCCAACGGCGGCACCGTCCACTTCCGCCACACCGATGTCACCTCCTACCCGGACCAGCTTGCGCTGTTCGAAGAGGCTTTCAAAATTCACGGGCGTGTCGATGCGGCCATTAGCTGTGCTGCTACCGTCGATGATCCGACTTGGTTCGGCAACTTGACACTCGACGCCGTGCGAAACGAAACCGCCAGTGCTGGGATCAGCAAGATGGTCGCCACCAACCTCGTCGCCCCCATGATTTTGACCCATCTCGCCCTCGCTTTTATTACCGCCTCTCCGTCCTTCCCTGGTGCTTCCATTGGCTCGAACCAGGGGTTTACGCCCTCGGTGACGTTCACGTCCTCACTTGCGGGCCTCACCCCAACTCCTGGCATGACCATCTACTCTTCTACCAAGCATGGTCTTGTGGGTCTCACACGCTCTCTCCCGGCCGTAACCCCGACCCGTTTCAATGCCCTATGCCCGGGCGCCACGGACACGGCAATGCTTCCAGACGTGGTCAAGGACATGTGGCGAGGTGCCGGCTTCCGCATCCAACCGCCCGAGGTAGTTGCGCGCTCTATAGTGCAGTGTGTCGTTGACGCGCGTCTAGACCGACGGGTTGTGGTGGTGGCCGGTGGGGAGACGTGGGAGTCGGAGGAGGAGCTGGAGAAACTTTGGCCTGCCTGGTTGGGCGAGGTCAACGCGAAGGAGGTAGAAGACTCGGGCGTCTTTTTTGTAAGTCACGCCCTGAAGGGTTATGATATCGATCATCAAGTATGATGTGACACTGTTGCTGACACGTCTTTTTTCACAGGGTGGTCCTGGGAAGCGGATCAAACTCGGGCGGGACTAGTGCACTGCGGGTGAAGACGGGTGTGTTGTAGGAATTATTATGATTGCCTCGGGCAGCTTCATGCAAACTCGTTGAAACCAATAAACTCAATAGCGCTTCAGGTCAAACGGGCATTGGGGCTATTCACCCGCTGGGCAGTGTGTAGGCTCTATGCGAATCTTTCCTTCTCATCCTCCCTACTTAGCCTCCGATATTCCAAGGATAAAGGAAAATTGAAGCAACTGGAGTGAGCCATTAGCTTACAGTGATAAACAGAACCACTTGATCTCCAACGGTCAGCTCTGCTAGGCCGGGTTCATGTTCGCATTGACCGAGTTCGAGTTCGCCATGCTCTTCAATATCCTGTGCTTTCTGACATAGTCTTGCAAAAAGTACGCTCCAATAATCGCGACTACAGTCACAACTCCTAGCGCCACACCGAGGCCGATTGATGTGCCATTCGACGGGGAATCTCGCGCTACCAGAATTAGCACTGTGTTCGGTAGGGCAGCTCGTTCTGGCGAATATTGGTCAACTCCTGATTTCGCACCGGAAGAGAAACACGCACGCTGGATGAATGAGATGGACGGCATTTTGTACACCTCCGATTAGGATTTAAAACTGGCTTAGATGGTATCCAAGAAGATAAACCGATTTGTATGCGAATAGGGGCAAGCTCCATGATCCAAGTTGTTTTGTACAGATTTTCTTTATATATATGAATGGGCTCTTTGTATGCCGATCTGCGCACCTAGGCAGCAATGTTGATCCCACAAGAATATTTTTTGCCATGAAGTGGATAAAGTAAGGTAGGTTTCTCTCCCTCGCCTCACCCTTCCCGGCACCAACCATTTGTTAATCCAACCTTACCTGGCTGGCCGCGATTGCACCGGCTAAATTTCATTTTCGGGTATAGTACCGATGTGGTATTGTTTGCATAACCCATCCAGCGGATGATGTGATTATGGATTGCGGCGCAGCATTGGGGTAGCATATACGGTTCCGATGACGTAGAATGATCTCCATGCCGTGGTGTCTAGTCCGTCGGATATCGTCCAGTCTTATTGGTTTTGTCCTTGTCTCTCATGCTGTCGTTGTATAATACAATTTTTCGGACAAGGGGATAGGGAGCTAGGTTTCCAAACTGGCATTCAGGAAAAGAATTTCAACCACAGACCTAAATACATTTATCATTCTCTTCCTTTTCCAGGTCCTTACTTAAGAGCATATCAGCATTCCGGGTCAAACTAATATTTGGCACTCCCATCGCCACGACAAATGTTGTCTTACACCTCGCACCTAGGGATCGATTTCCGGATCCGCGTCGCCGTCCTGGTCGTCTCCATCTGTGGCTTCGTGAGTACAAAGAGTGCCCAAAATAAGATACCCATATGCGGCATGGATACTCACCAACTGGCTCATCTGCGACAGGCTCATCATCGTAATCTCCAGAATCATCACCATCATCGCCCGGGATGATAGTGACAGGTCCGGCACCGGTACCCCACTGGTTTGGATTACCCCATTGACCTGGGCTGCCACCTTGCTGACCCGGGTTACCACCTTGGTTGCCCCATTGACCTGGGTTTCCTGCCGGGCCTCCGTGTCCGGGGTTACCGGGCTGGCCACCCCACTGGCCTGGGTTGCCGCCCTGATTGCCCGGCTGGCCGGGATTACCACCTCGTTGACCGCCGTTACCAACACCCTGTCCGCCTCCACTACGGTTTCCGGCTCCTCCTCCGCGATTACCACCACCGCCGCCCCTCGCACCGCCCCCACCTCCTCCGCCTCCACCGCCTCCGTGGTTTCCGCCGCCTCCTCCCCTGTTTCCGCCTCCGCCTCCACCTCGTCCACCACCTCCGGCGCCTCCACCGCCTCCACCGTGTCCGCCTCCACCGCCTCCACTGTGTCCGCCACCACCTCCACCACCACCGCCTCTCTGCCGAGAGACAAGGCTAGCAGCACCGACATCTGGGGATACGGCTATGGCAGCAGCATGGCATTGCACGCCGAAAACTAAAGCAGAAAGAAGGAAAGCCGGCTTCATGATGGGTCGTGTGGATCTGGAGCAAATCGTAGAGCGGGTGGAGCAAGAAGGACCGGCCGTACACCAGTGGCAAAGAATTCTAGTCGCTGAAGGTTTGCGATCGAGAATCAGTGTCCTTGACGGGTTAACCGTAACTGATATCAAGGGGAAGATCCCTTCTTTTTATAGCTGGGATCCCCGGATCTAAACACAAACGGACTGGCCTGCATCAATACCTGGGTTATTTACCGACCCTCGGGTCGGATGTTTATTATTCAAGCAATATGGGGGGGTTCGCTTCCCCGGATTTGTGGAGTGTCCCCGCTCCTTCGACTGCATCTATTTCCAATCTGCTGGGCATGGAGATGGGACGGTTGTGGAGATTTGCCGGCTTTCCTGGATCGGATGGTCCGGGTAATACCCCGCGAACAAGTTTCATGAGAACGCTCCCCGTCATGGTGACAGGTTGGATACCTGCTTATTCATTGTTCAGTAAAGTCGAAGATAAAATAATGTCACTCTTTGAAGCGCATGACACGTGTTACGTGAAAAAAGCGCTTGGAGCTTCCGAAAAACACGGAACGGGTGTCAAATGAGCAAGCTGGGGTGGATCTAGGATTTGATCTATTCGCAGAATTCTCCAGCATGTGCAGAAACAATCTGTCCCGAGAAGTTGGGAGCCCAGTCCGAAATCAGGGGTAAGCCTAAACTTTAAAATTCCCCGCGGCATGCAACGATGACCATTGGGTCGTATTATATTAGCCCGAACATTACCCTTTATACCGGTGGTCCAAATCCCCACCGGACAATTAGGGAGACCGCAACCATCACGGAAAGCAGCATAGTATGTTGACTTCGCTCGCTATAGTATGTAGTCCTTGAGAATGCCCGACAATTGGAAGCAGCGTAAGTTGCCGCGTCACACCTTGGCCTCGGACTCCGGGCGGAGTCTGGTGCGACCAGCACCGGACAAGAGGGATTATTCTTTGAATTAGATGGAATGCCACCCGGAATTCATGTGTAGCTCCCTGTGCTTTGACCGGGAGTTTTATTTACACCACACCAATTCCGAGAGACGTGACTCTGTTGTGATATGGTGTCATGCTTAGCCATTGCAGAAAGCCGAGCCAGCCAATCTAGAGATATCTCCATCTGGTTCTGGTCATTGGGGTTTGGACCCAATGTCCAGCTTCAGCCTAACTATCACCGGCACAGGAAGGCGGTAGATAATGGGGTATGTCGGGTCTATTGCGTTCCGTATCGCCTACACTTCCTACGGGACGCCATCTTGTCCTCTGGGCAATTATGAACCGAGTCGTCCACATAACGGATGTTTGAACCAATGCATTTACGTAATTGTATTGGATATTGCCGGGTAGCCCCGATGTACCTCTGTAGCTTCTCCGATGCCGACAGGCTGTTCCTCCAAAGGCGCCGAGAACAGGCTGTAGGACCTATGGGCCATGCTGTCGGCATATTGTGACAACAGACTGTAGTCATCATCAAGATTTCGAATACCGTGCCAGTATCTGGTGCTTTCAGGGGGTTGTCCACTCTAGATTACAGTGCAGCACTGAAAAGTCCGACGTAGACGCTCACAACCAGGATCGAGTCACGTATGTCACCATTCCTAAGAAGGGTCCAACATTTTCAGGGATGGGAAATACTGTAGTACTGGCGATGGACTGTTTGGTACCCGGTAGCGGGAGTAGTGTTTTCTCCACCTCGTGAACCCTTTCTGCAGGAACCTGAGCTTGATCCTGGGTCGCCAGGTCCCCGGGTTGTCTATGTTTGCTCACTTCCGGACCCGGGCCAGCCCAGCTTGTCATTCTCCCGAGTCCTTTCTGATTGGCCGTGCTCTGCCGCTCTGGGGTGCCGGAGATTTGATGTTTCCCAAGATCCCGATGGCAACTCCGAACGTAGACCCGGACCAGGGAAGGGGAAAATTGTCCCTCCCGCTCCGTTGCTGGGAATGCAAGTAAAATTTAGCAACAACAAAACGACCTCATGATAGAAGGTGAAGCTTTAGGGGAACAGTCTCTCTTCCAGTCTGGACCTTTCGTCCGAAAGAGCGATAGCACCGGTGATCGTTGTTGCAAATACAAAATCTCCCCAATCTCTAAAGATTGCCGTTGTTATAGGTGGGCCAGAAGTGTAACCCTAGTCTTGGAGGAGGTGTTGGGTTGTGACAATTTCATCAATTTCTTTGACTCAAAAACGTCTGCTATGGCCGTAGCGGTGGGACTCCACATTCATAATGTTGGGTTATCTTCGGCTTCCCAACAAAAGTGGGCGTGACTCCCTGCTCATCTAGAGGAAGAAGTAGTCGCTGGCGCCATTATCCATATGAAAATGTCAGTGATTTGAGTTGGGAGATCACGAACACCCCGAAACCTTGACTTGAATTTCCTTGTCTCCGTCATAGCCCCATATTTTGGTCGTTTCTCCAGAGATATTCCGTCCGGCCCTGGTAGCACTTTTTCTGAAGACTGCCGAGTCCAACCTGCTTTCTTTCTCGCTCGTTCTTCTAGATAGCTACTACTTTCCAAGCCACCCAGTGGCGGGGAGCAGCCTAGAACACCAGGCCAGGCCCAACACAGGTAATGACGGCGTAGCGCCAGACAGTGTGTCCCTCAGTCCGGGTCGCGTAAAGATCCTTGTCGGTTCTGGTGGCCCAGGGGTAGAAGAAGAGTGAGAAGTCGATGAACCCGTCTCTGAAAGATAAATGCCATTGCACCGGTTGTGTTGGGCCGGTGGGTATTGCGTAATGTTCAGGGTTAAGACTCGCACGCAACTTTGAATGAAAGAGCCGTTTCCGGGCCAGGTTAAGTCCATGGGAGGTGTTGTCACCCTGGGACTCATTGAATGAGGGAAACAAATCTAGATAGGTATTCAGGCAGGAAGGCCCCATGGCAGCCACCGAGAACTTTTCCGCAGAGTGATTTTCTGGTGTAGATGTTGAGCTAACAGGACTCGGGTTTGCTGAAGCTTCGGCTGTCCGCATCGACTTAACAAGAGGGGCAAAGACAAGGCCTGTTGGCCTAGTCGGCGTGTCACTGATAACATAGTCGCGGCTCCCGGAGGAAGAGGGGAACACACACATCAGTATGCCAACAGGCCCAACAAACAGCAGATATATAAACAAAACAGGACCAAGAAAGGCAATCGTGCAGGAATCAGTTTGTAGTTCAGTCAGTCCTTTTCGCGGGTGGCTGTCATCGCATCTTTGCGCTTGGAAAGGCCCAAGGGTTTCTCGCCATTACAAAATCAGAAGCATTGTAGTCGAACGTTCACAAGGACCGTGAAGGATGGGGTGCCGGGGTACAGCAGCTCCCATTATAGTGCAACGGCAAAAATGGAAAACCATGGTTGGGTTTTCCTCTTGGGCTCCTGGTTAACAGCCAAGCCACCCTTTGCATATATTGTAATTTGACCGCCAACTGTGCTGATCAGAATCCAGCGTGGGTACAGGTTTCGTTACTGGTTGCGCCTGTTGAAGCATTCAGTGCTTAATATAGGTATGCTACGGCGCAGTAAAGTGATCGGACGCTCGGCTGCAGCCTCCGCTGCCGCTACTCTCGGGCCGTACGTCGGGTGAGCGAGCCAAGCCAGGCAGCTGTGTAGCAAAGCTGGTACGGAGGCAAAGAGTAATGACTCCACCTACCTCATTGGTGAGGGCAATATCCCGCAAGCCATAAGCCATGCCTGTGCCACACCGAGTTTGACTTGAATGCAAGGGCAACCAGCGACACCCTCAGGCAGAGTCGCGTGGACCTAATAACCCGTATTGAGGGCAATTGGGATCTCATACAAGCTGTCTCACAACCGGATAGACAACCGTAAAATGACGCGACTTGCCCATCGTCACCGGCGCTAGTTGCATCCATTTTTCTAGCGCGCTGGCGACGCGCCGCATCTGATTCCAGCCCTGAGTTCACGCTTTCAACCCACTCATCGTCAAGAATCGGCATATGTATGGTGCACCTCGGTGGTGCGGACTAGGGCATGTCCAATATAGATATGTTGCGACTGTAGCCGCTAATCAGGTAGGTCTCCAGCTCCTTATGAATACGGCTGTGATGCTGAAGAAGTTGGCCAGTCCTGCACGTACTCCCTGGGTTACGCTAGCCGCAGGTTTGTGTTAGGTCGAGACCTGTTAAATGATAAGGGCACAATTTTCCATACGGGAACTCCAAATCTTCAAAGGATCAACAGTCGAATTCGGGGCAAAGGTTTTCGTATTTGCGACGCCCTAACTAATATGGATCTCGGTCTTAACACCTTGAATTTTAACATGTCTCCAGCAAGAATTGAATAGCCACAACCATGAAGTGGATGCGGACCCCTTTCGCACTAACAGCTGACTTCACCTCCGGAAACAACGTCGAGCCGCGTCCTACCATCTTCCCAAGGAGGGACAACTCATATCACAGGTTGGAACAGTAGTTGACCGACCCGGTAATATCACGCCAAAATGTCCAGTCATAGGGGTCAGAGTGCACCCAGCCGGTGTTCCAGGACCCGGCCACATTGTCCATGATACCGTTGAACTGATCGACAGTCGGGGTCGGCGGTGCGAACTGAAAATCTGCACAACACATGCCCCGTTAGTCTTGATAAAAGATGTTCTAAGACATAGGATACTTACCGTTATAGTTGCAGCCGACCAGTTCTGCGACGCCGCTCCTGACGACGTACTTGGTCTTGCCCTCAAACTTTCCGCCTCCCTGAAGTAGGTTCCGCCATGTGTTGGTGCAGGAGTTGTAGTCGTCGTGGTTAGGGAATGACCTGCCGGTGGCTCCCGTGCTGTCGCGCTTGTCGAGGCCACGAGCAGCGATGGAGCCGGAAATCTCGGGACCGTAGTAGAGGTCTCCGATCTTGACGGGGGCGCTTTCGGTGCCGTTGATCACGGTAATCCTGTAGATGCCGGGCGGGGCATCTCTAGGAAGCACCGCTCCCGAGACGGCTGTGGCGAGGGGCAAGAGACCAAAGAGATTGGAAAGCTGCATTTTGGAAAAGACTTGGAGGAGCAAGAGCTGCTGGTTTTGAGTTGAGATGGTTGAGAACGAGCTGAATCGTTTCCTGCTGGGCGAAGACTGGAAAGAGTTGAAGGACGAGAGAGGCGACGGAGCAAGTATTTATATTCGGTGCCTCCGTCTAGCAAAGCTCGTAATTCGCCACGGTACGATGCTCCTCCGTCGTTTTCATCGTGATAGACCTTGGGATGGGCTTCGGAGCTGGGGTCAGGGCTTCGCGTGTTAGGTTCGACCAGGTGCCCGGAATAGCAACTCACCACCTTGAGCCGTCCAAGTTCTTGCCTCTCAACACCAATCCCGAAATGCGCCTCGCAAACGATACTCTCTCAACCAAGGTTAAGGACTTGAGACACATTCAGAAGATTTGGTTCAAAAGTGATGAGCTGCGGCACACGGCGCATTATTGGGGGTGTGCTTGAGAATGAGGCGGCGACGTACCATGGAATACCGTGGCTGCCTGGCATCGGCCGAGACGAGGTTGAGCGTTTGGACATCTAGAAAAGGCAGGTCTTTCGGAAACGACGAGAGCCGAAGGAGATACACGCTCTTTTCTATCGCATGGCCCGGCCTGTACCAGACTGTTGTCTACCTCTAGGAAGGTGCATAGGTGCCCACCTACTTCGATAGGTATAGAAGTACGTAAGCGCCATGTCCAAGTCGAGCCCCTAACTTGACCGGTGGTTAGAATCACTGTCGACCTACCTGGTATCTGGCCTCCATTTTATTCTCAAGATTCAGTACTTCAGACCAGAATGTTAAATTGTGCTCCGTGTCGGCCCTGGGAGCGGGAAAGCCCTCAGAGGTTCCCGAACCTCCGCTACGGTTGACACCTGATCAAGCCGGGGATGCTACCTAGGCAGCCGCTGTTACACAGGCGAGAATACGTTACACAACAATAACTTCACGCTTTAACAGCCACCAGAAGTTGTCGAACCTCCGTCGCGGTGGACGCCTTGAAGGAGTCGTGGATGTTACCCACCAAGTTGCGAGACGCTCCGCGAACCTCCGTCTCGGATAGGCGTCGTCGGGCCGACGTCGTCATGGAAACGTGGGAAAGGCATGCCTGCTGTTACACAGGCAAGAATATGTTACACAAGAAGAACTAGACACTCTGACAGCCGCCACTTAAACGCGCATATACGCTATGACCCTTAGGTTGTAACGGCTCCTACGAAAACCTCTGGCATGACCACGACTGCTGAGGCGGGAAAGCTTCGTGGCGATATTACGCAGCTCATGTGCTTTAATTCGTCTGCCTAGAATGAACTAGAATGAGCAGGAGTACGTACTCCGTATATGCATTTTTACGGCTGCGTAGACATGACTACTTTATGGCACTTTGCGGAATATGTACCGCTCAGAGTCGCTGACCGCTGTTATTGTTGGTGAGCCAGAAACCGAACACATGGCCAATGGCCGGACGAGTTTGAAGTAGAAGAGGGAGACCAAAAACCATCCAGCATGGGAGAGCGATTTTTGATCAGGAAGATTTCCATCTGCGAGCAACATTTGCGTTGTGGAGGTCCTGCACACACCTACCGGTAGCGAGGTTTGGGCTGTGCCATGCTATGGGCATGAGCTACCCCGACGTCATAGAATATACTGGCGCCTAAACTACATTACCCTCCAGCACTCTCCCTCAACTTGCGGACCACGGTTAGGGGATGGCAAGGCTGAAGGCGTAATCATCACTTTCCCTTCGTACCTAGGGTATACTGTTGGGCGTTGGGTGTGTGTGCCTGCTAGGCTCTACAATACCAAATATTTAATCCTGCGCTTCCAAGCTTTTCAGCTTCACACATATCACAGATTACGGCTATAGACTAGATAGTCTATGAATCAGTTCACCTACAGACCCGTATCAGGTCATGAGCCTTGTTCCGCTTATTGATCGTTTTTGACACAATTCGCACTTCGCCTCCTGCGCGCAGGTGCCAAGACCTCCGGCGCGCGTTGGAAGGTCAGCCCCAGAAACCGCGGCAGCGACCGGTATCCCGATATGACGAACGCGTCAAAACCACACCAATGGTTCTGGTCGAAGAGTTAGTTCATATGGTCATGGAAAAGCTTCGTTCTCTGTGGCCATCATTTGCTGCTTGCACGTAAGACTGAGCTCCCAGCCCCGATTACCACCTCACCAATTCGGTGTTGCAAAGAGTGCGGTTTCATCTCTACCCCATATTCTGACCGCTTGGGATGTAATGATAGCATTTTCTACCTTGTGCGGTCCATTTGGACCGTCCTCCGGCTATGTGGCGTACCGGTGTGGCGAGTATGGTGTCATCGACGGTCAGGTTGTGTTGGTTAGATCGGCGAGTACTGGGTTGGGTTTCAATGGAATAATCAAGCCAAGCCCGCCACCGCTCTGTATCCGCTTGCATCATTCGGAACGCCCAAGAAGCAGAAGCCTGAACATTGAAAATACCAAGCTGCTACAGGGTTAGGGTTAGGGTTAGGGTTAGGGTTAGGGTTAGGGTTAGGGTTAGGGTTAGGGTTAGGGTTAGGGTTAGGGTTAGGGTTAGGGTTAGGGT